>SMGT01006403.1:0-23016 GCA_004794575.1 Lanistes nyassanus
TTCATCTTGACCGTAAAAAATTACGGCGAAACCGTAAGGGTTGGCAGCTCTGTATATGTTTACATATCCTAACTGCTTGAATGCATATGGGAAATTTAGTGATACCTGTTTCAATATTCTTTCACTGTCTTTTTTTTTCCTTGGTTCAGAACTTCCTTCGGAACCATGTCTGAATCGTTTTTCATTCGCATTTTGTCTTTGACAATCTATTCTTTTGGGGGGGGGGGAATTCCAGTTTCAACGTTTTCTTTCACTGTTGGTCCACTGGCTGCTTTTCAAAATGGTCACTGCAAAGCATGCACCCCTTAGATCGAATTTCAGCCGCTGACAGATTCTCTAGGTCTTTTCTCCTGGCGTTGAAAAACCAGCGTCTGCAACTTTATGGAGAAAATTAATTGGCAATGAAGTTTAGAGTACTCTATGATATAATGTCTGTGCTGCGATCACGATCCACCTAAAATCAGGGTAACCATAGACTAATTAAACTCACCTTTCTTCATCTGCAGGAAACACGTGAAACGTCTTTCCTTTGCATTCTGGTTTGTTTCTCCTGTTTGTACAATTAGCTCCTGAACAAAATGCCGAAGAATGTATTCTTTTAAATCTGGAACCCGATACTGTACTAGAGCTCGTGTTTTGTTCCATAAGTCATGCTGGATAACTCTTCCCGGTGAAGAGTTTCGTACGCAACTGGGCAGACTAGAATCGCTCGAGTGAAGTATCTGTATATGTAAGGTCTGTACTAATACCTATCTGAAAAGCGGTCTTGAAATGCATGGGTTAGCTCAGTTGGTAGAGCTGTGGACTAGCAGATGGAAGGTTGCTGATTCGAATCCTGGTGTGGGCAAGGATTATTTCCTGGAGTTAAACATTGTGCAACCCCCCCCCCCCCACTGTCCGCACTGACGCTTACTGCAGCCATCAGCCTGGCGGTTCTTTCAGTACATAGTTTACTAATAGGACCCCATCCCCCATAGTGCTAAATCACCGCGAGGTGGAAGCACTGTCCCTCTAAATAACCACCACAACCACCACCACCGGTCTGGAAATGTTCTTTGAGACATGCCCAGAACGTGATTCGTGGGAAGTCTTGTATGTGGTTTGCCTCATCAGTTTTTATGTGCTTCAATATTACATTTTCCAAAGTATTGTACGTAGGGCTATACAGCCAAATTATTAATTCATTTCCTTTTTCTTTAAACACGGTGACGAAAGCTGCAGTTGTCGGCTAACAAGCAGTATACGGTGGCACACACTGTCGATCGATGGATCGGTAAAAACCTACAATCTGGTACCATCTGCATGATGCCTTCATATACAATCGGACCTGAAGAACTCAAAAAAGTTGAGCATCGGAACCGAATTCGAAATTCTGGGACTCTACAGCACGCAATGGCACAAATAACTTCAATTAATCATCGATCGATCACAATCGCGACAAAAATCGATCCCGATCAACTATCGTCGATCGGACATGGTCGGACGCAATAAAACTAAAAGTTGTAGATGATGGGACCTACATTGTGCACGTTCAGACCTAAATCACTAAAAGACACGATGACACACAAAACAAATACTGATCGATCACAATCGGAAATCGCGACAAAACTCGATCCCGATCACGCCCATACACAATCGGACATGATCAGACGCAATCTAAAAATGTTACACAACGGGAGCTACATTGGACACGAGTGGGCCTAAATCGGACACAGTGGCACATAATAGCACACACTGCCACACAAAACTGCATGAACTCTGATCGATCACATGACAATCGCCACAAGAATCGATTACGGACCTTCATACAGCTAGGTTGGCTGTATGGAAGTCCGTGAATCGATCCCAATCAAGCTGGGTCGTAAATAAACGATCGGACAAAATCAAACTAGCTATGTTTAGACAAGATGGGACGGAAATTTAACACAATGGCACATAAACCCGACACAGACATGTGCTTGTGTTTTCTTGCTCATGATAGACAAGATGGCCCAATAATAGCGGCGATGGTGGATACGTAGCAACAATGGCGTCTTCCAGACAAAGGGCGGACCTATCCCACATTGCACAGCGCAGTGACGTCATGTTCACAATCTCGCCACACCTTATCAAATCTTAATATAGTTGTTACTCTAAGCTGCGCTGTGCTGCGAATCAGTATGTGACGTCACTTATCGTGACAAGCAACATTGTACGCCATGTCGAAACAGAGGCCTGTATCAAGTCGCAAGTTGTGAAAGCTTCGATTTTGGGGAGAAAAAGAAGGTAAGAACCCATATCGCGTAGACGCGTCAGCCAATACTATAGTGAAAGCAGTACAACTGGCATCAGAAATAAGTGTTCATGTATCCACAATCACAGTGGCAGTGGGCTTGAGTTATTGAGTTGTGCATGTGGCAAGCAAAGGGATTGAGGCTTGAGGTGGAGCGTTTTGGGATTTACAAAAAAATCAGGCAGCGATCACATTGTTAGTTTCCTCCTCCTTGGCATGTATTTATGTTGTTGTAGTTCTGGTTAACGAGCAGACTATTCAAGTACATAAACGCAGTACCCACTCCTAGACATTTTGCAGAGTAATACCACAACACCCATTGTGTTGATGTTAATGACACTTGTAGCAGCTCAAAGGAAGCATGGTCAAACCAGAAACTGGACATGAACGTGAGATGAGGGGCAAGAGTGTTTCTGTAGATAATGGCTATTGTACCGTTATGAAAAGTCAAAGCACCAAAATGTACCGTTATAAGTAGTCACGACATCAAAATGTACTGTTATGAGTCATCACGGCACCACAGTGTAACCTTACAAAAAGACTCCATAATATGCTTTTTCGTTTCAAGCTGTCATCGGGTGGCCTGACGGCTACCTGGCTCAAGAAACTGTACCCTACAGATAACTCTGCCCTAGCTATCTCACCATTCGTCGACCTAGCTACCTTCATCAGTTGGAACCTTGTTGATCATGTCTACCCCCACCAGGGTTTATATACCTAACCTAAGTGTTGAGTGTCGGATTCCCACGAGCTGCAGTGTGTGGTTGTGATTGGCATATGCGCACTCTGTGGCCCTTGTGGACAGTGCATGTTTGGAGTTATGGGTTCTGTGTGTGTGGTTAACTGAGTGCTGGGCGGCTAAAAATGATGTGTCTGGCCTGCTTTATGTTAAGTTTAGTTCCCAGACCTGTGCAATGTCCTCTCCCAAACTATACTCTAACAATATGCCTAACTAGCATCTCTGGTACCTACAGTTGGCATGCATATTGCTACACTATGCCGCCGCCATGGTCAGAAGGAGAAGGGATTTTTTGGCATATCCATGAGGGGTCAGGTCTGCGTACACTGCCTCATCACCACGAGCCTTCAGCCACGTCTCAGTAAACATCGTGTCAAGATCATCATCCAGAATAAATGAGATTTGAGTGCGCTTTTATTTTGCAGTTGGAGCCAACAGACTGTGGATTGAATTTCGCTATTTTGAACCCGGTGTTATGGTTTACGGAGAGTGAGGAAGCTAGAGGAACACAAATCAGGTTATCAGAATTCATGATTGACTGATGTCTTGCGTGCTCCCTTAGGCGTGATCAAGCAGACGACCGGACATGTTGGGGACAAAGGTTATGCAGACCACAATCACCCGAAGTAATAACAACTGGGATAGGCCTGCCATGCTGGAATCGGTGACGCCCACCTCTGTACGGCCATCGCTTAACTTTCTTCAGCAAGCATGGAAGTTGGCCGTGTAGGTTTAAAGAGTGAAGTTTACTGCACAAAGGTAGTGTTGAGAAACGTTGGCCCGCTAGGATAGTAGTGTTTGCCTTGCATACTTGACTTAGACGGGCGACTTGTAAGTTGAATCATAGAGCAAGAAGTGCTCAAAAATGCTACGTTGCGGGGAGGTCAGAGGGTTACTGTCGAGCATAACACTTGCGGGCACCTGATGGGTTGAATTTGTTTGTGATAGAGCGTGACGTGGACATACAGTCAGCAAAGCGAAGAACTCTTTACTAAGATGCAGCAGGCGTTCTTGGTAGAAGAAAAAGAATGGTGTCAGAGAATCTTGCCTTAAATTGGTTGTCCAGGTCAAAATGTGCCAAAAAGCATACCAAAATTTCGGTCAATTCATCAGGGAGACAAAGGTACCAATTTCACAGCACTACACTCTCTTGATCACTTTTATATATATATAAAAAAAGGCCAGAGCTGCTCCCTCAAGTATACAGAGGTGACGAGAGCACTACTCACTTGCCACTTGGATCTCCAAAGGTCGGCGAAACAAAGTTGGTATCACTAGTGTCAAATTGTAAGGAAAGACACTTCATTCATATCACGATTAACAACAGATACAATCCACCAGCCAACTGGCACAATGCCTGTCAGGCACGTGAGCACTTCACAGAATTAAGCTATGGCAGCCAGGCTGCTTATTCTCTGTAGACAGCAATAGTTTGTCAAGATCTCAGATCTACAGGACAAACAGTCGGTCATGTAGGTGTTAGATCTACCTCTTGAAAGATAATCCGGACATGATATCTTGAAGAATTCCTTTCTTTTGATCCACAGAATAATTACAGTTAGTTGTAATGATGAACAAAAGAAAATCTAGTGAGAAGAGAAAACAAAGAAAAGGTTGCCAATACATGCAAGCAGAAAGGCAGGGCTTGTGACATTGTTCTTTTTAAAGTTATGTGTCTTCCCTTAGTCGGTAAGCAGATGGCTGGCTGCGCGATGTCCCTACTTCCTGTTTGACCGCTGGCAGGCAGACACTTCGTGTGTACAGAAACTGATAAGAAAAAGGCTCATCTGGTAATAAATTTTACTTAAATGCCCTATTTACTTAATGAGAGACTTATGTATCTTCTAAGTCCAGATTTGAATACAACCCAAACATTTGTAAATTATAAAAGTGTTTTGACAGTCAATTTTGGTCCATCATGAGAGATTTTAGCTCTTCTCACATTTTTGTTGACCTATATAATAACTGTGGTATTTAAGGTAAAAAAAATGGAGCTTATCTTAATATACCTAAGCATCCTTCTAATGCTTAAAATATAGGTGTAATTAAAGTTGATAAAAGAATGATGTAGAAAATTGGAAATTTGCATTTCATTTGTGGCAAATAATTTGCATTTTGCCAACTTTGATACAGTTTAAACCATTAAGCATAAAGGCTTGGGGTTTCAGGTTTTACACAGGTATTTGCATTGTACCTTTGTACTTTCAAAGCAGTTATAGAAAGTACATGTAACTGTAGCGTTTTATTGGGCGAGCTGGAGTTTGGGGAAGAGATAAGAAATGTAATCCCCTAAAGCTAACCCCCCTTTTCAATCAAAAGGGACACGACCAGATAATTCAACACATTTATTGAACTACGAACATTAAAAGGATAGCAGAGGAAGGAAAGTGGTGGATGAACAAAGATGTAAAAGTGCGTGGGTGTGTGTGTGTAATAATAGTAATGTAAGGTGTGTCACAAATTTCAGAACAGGAAGTGAAATAAACAGTGTACAATTAAACTAATACAATTCGTAACAACTACTTGCGGTAGATTATAATCCAATCAGGAACAGAATAATCAACACAGTGTATGTTCACACTCAATACTGGTCCGCAGTCGTAGTCCGTACGTAGAAGACAGTATCTGACAGTAGACCCAGGATGCAGAGACACAAAGTCCGGTCTGTAGAGCGTAAATCCAGGAAGATCAGGATTCAAAGTGAGAGATGCACTGAAGACCCAGCGATGCCTTCGACAGAGATTCGCAGCAGATTGACCTGGTTCTCGTTTGGATATCCGGTACGATGAACAACGTAATATAGATTTCGGTTAGGTGCCCTTGGAGTGTCCTTGACCAACCGTCACAGGAAAAACTCCTTGCTCCTCATAGATTTCTGATCTAGAGGAACATCCAATCTCCAACTAGTGGAAAAAGTTCTCTTGCCTGCTCACTCACAGTCTACTACTAGACTAACAATGTCAAGTTGCCGGAAAACGGAGATATAACACTGACTGCTTATACTGTTAGGTTGTCTACCCATCGATGGCCTAACAACGTTCTTGTCTCTTTCAAAACACGAGAAAGTTGACAAAATACCTCACCGTGGAAGCACACAAAATCTTCCTACAACGAGAAACTAGCAGATACAGTTATACCACAATAGTTAGATAAATTGCTATACGGGGCTAGCCTACAGCGAGAAACGTATAGCAACAGTTGACCGTTAGAGCTTCACAAAGTCATTAACACGTCTACACCTCTCGCTGCTTTCCGCTAGACTCCCTACACAATTGCTATACTTCTATGCGAGCTTAGCCCACAGCGAGGAAAGATATATCACCAAATGTCCGTTGTACAGTTTCTCCAAACTAACAACACGTCCTTCTTCCTTGCTCTCCCAGACTAGACTCTCCTAAAAAATTGCTTTGCTCCTATGTGAGCCTAGCCCATAGCGAGGAAAAATATATCACCAGATGACCGTTGAACAGCTTCTCCAAACTAACAACGCGTCCTTCTTCCTCGCTCTCCCAGACTAGACTGACTAAAAGCGTTAAACTTCCCCCGAGATCTTTTCCATTGCCATGTCAACCCAGCTTTCTCTCTTCCCATTGGATGGAGAAAGCTGAGTCTTACGCATTTTTGATAATGAAAATGACGTCTCTTACTCCTATCACTACGTACTTTCCCTGCGTCACTAACGTTGTCAACTTTCTTGAATGAAAAGTTACAATGATATGAGAACATACAAAGTTCTTTAACAATAGCGCTGGGAAAACCTTCCACAACGTAACAGTAACTGATTTGTGTGGTGTGAAACATACAGTTTTATAAAAGACTTTTTAAAAAATTTAATGATGTGAACTTGACTATGACCTGCAATATCTCGGGAACTAATTAAGACCCTGAGGTTTTTGGTGGCCGAATCAGATTGAAAAGCTCTACAAGAGAGTGATATCATAAATTCGTATACATTTGTTTCCATTACCTATTTCAATCATACTTCTGGCATAGTGGTTATCATGATGTACTGATACAGGGCAAATAGTATAATTATTCTTGAGGTCTGTGCTTGAAACTATATTGTGTTGACATGTGGTTAAACAATTTCTGCAAGTCATAAGTATTTGAATACATTGGTATAGTATCTAATTTATATCCCATATGGCTTTTGTGTGTTTAGAGAACAATTGATTTTCAGATCAATAGTGAAATATGAAGGAACACGTGACTTGTGCCTGAGTTTTTTTTCTTGATCTGTTTTGGTCTTTATCTGTTGGTATTGTCCTGATGAAGGAGTAATGTCCCCAAACTGTTGACTATATTTTTTAACTCAATCACCACGTAGGTTTTAGACTGTTACTACCACTGCATTCATATAGGGACATAGATATCAGCACGATGGAAATAAATGCTGGTTGCAAGCTACCCAAAGTGCAGTAATCTACTTTATGTATTTCGAAAGATCAGCTTTTCAACCTCAAAACAATTCTAGAATCGTACTGAAAAAATGTATAATTATTCTTACTATTTGGTTTTAGATGTAGTCACCTTATGCATTGTATGCGCCTACGCGGATTCTCTGCCATGACTGTGTTAATATAGCTTGGCTCAATTCCTTTGTTGTTAACAGTGATGTTTCAGTAGTGATGATGATGATATATCTAAAGGTGCTTAGTTGTCTGCCTAAGTTCATTGATTTCTATTTCTATTTCTGTTTTTACTTCTGGCTGTCTCAGGCTTTCTGCTATCTTTATTTGGCTGCATTAGAACCTACAGTACCAAAGTCCTTCATGGTACGCAAAATGCCATCATGCTCTGAATGAATTAATAATGCACATAAGTTATGTTGATAGTTTAAAACTTAATTCATGATGAACAAATAAGCAAAATTTGGTAAAGTAAAAACAATAATAATAATGTCCATAAATGGAAATTTACGTGCATTGAAGTTTGCTGCAAACAGGTTTCTCTTCTTTTTTCTTCTCCTTGTTCATTTCTGTGCTATGATTTTTACATGTACTCCCACATATTAAAATATGCTGTTTAAACAACAGCTGTTCATTCTCAATAACCTTTCACTCCTTGAAAAAGTTTTTTTTTATATGGTGTTAAACAGCATTTACTCATCCAGTGCTAAAATCTGCTTTTGCTCAGAAAGACCAGCAAGCTTTGTGCTGCAAGGTAGAAATCAAGAATGGCAGAGCGTTTTATTAATGCTGCCAAGGATGGATACCTGGATTTACTACGAGAAGCTAGCAAACGTGATTTAAACACAGTGGATGAAGATGGCATGACAGCCACCATGTGGGCAGCTCATAATGGCCATGTTGAAGCACTTCGTCTTATTGTAGGCCGTGGGTGAGTAAAATTGTGAGAGAACTATTTGTGGAAAGAACATGGGCAAGAATTGTGAGATATATCTATTGTGAGATATATGTAGTGGTTACAATTTTTATGTAATTTGTATATTTAACTCAGTACATTTATATAGGAAACAAGGATCTTGAAATTCAGATGCCATGTCATATATTAAAGGAGTGAAAAAGAAGGGAGGGTAGATAATATCTGTTCTAACCAGTTTTGTAACATCATTGACATTCATAACTGTGCCTAGTGTATTTCATTTGTCAACAGGAAGATGAGACAGTGAAATATTAAGACTTCCCACGGAAAATTTATAACAGACCACTTAAATTCATGCACTGCAAGCTCCCATGGGTCCAGATTGTGCCAGGGGTGAGAAAATGTGCGGGTGCATGCATGCACACACACACACATTTCCTGTACATTTAACAATGTTAGTGGCATTGTTGCCAACTTTGGATTGAACACCATTCATTCATGTGTTGCATCTCTGATTGTCTTATAGAGGTGAAGTTGACAAAAAAGATTATCTGGGGTTGACTTCTCTTCATCATGCAGCTCGAAGAGGTCTGATTAATGTTGTTACCTTCCTGGTCAACTGGGGAGCCAATGTATTCTCCCTGGACAATGACTTTCATTCAGCACTGGACTGGGCAGCCTTGTATGAAAAAGCAGAAGTTGTCAACTTTCTTGATAGTGTGATTTCTCAACAGGAGAACAAAAATCCCAAATATGTAGCACGCATAAAAGAAGAGGCCATCAGGTTTGCACATCGTAATCGAAAGCGATACGAAAAACTGCAGGAAGAAGCCAATCGTCGTGCACAAAAAGAGCAGCAAAAGCTTACGTCAAGTGTGAGGTAATTATTTTATTTCATTATTGTATAGAGTGAATTCTGATTTATTGAGACTGTTACACTGTCTCAGATAAGCAGCCCTACTTATTTATCCACCATGTTCTTCAAGGCTTTTTGTCCCCAAACAGATATGTTGTACTTTGCCCAGTCTGGTCATGCATATGAAGTTTGGTGAAGTATCACAGACATTAGACTGGTTAGGAAAGGCCTTCGAAAAGTTGCACACACAATATTATGTTAAGCTCTGTATCAAATTAGTACGTGCCCAGCTAAATCTGTGGCATGCTTAACACTTTCCCATTGTAGGCTTATGATCTATGTATGCCACTGTATATGCATGGGGAGAGATTTGGGGATGATTGAAATAAGTACTGCTTGCAAACTACTGCAAGTGCAGTAATCTACTTTACGTATTTCGAAAGATCAATTTTAGAACATCAAAATATTTCCAAAAAAATGTTAAATATTACTTAGTATTTGGTTTTAGATGTATCAGTGACCATATCTACCGTATGCACCTATGTGGTTTTGCCACATGTAAGAAGCCTATGACTTGCCATGGTCTCTATTTATCTTATGAAAATGTAGAAACAAAACTATAAGCAATAAAAACATAATTTTACCGCAGGCTGAAAGAAAAATATAAGAAGAATAAAATGATTCCTACCTGAAACCTGTCCAAGTGAATGCAGCAACACGCTGTCCTACTATTAAACAAGATTGCATGGTTTTGAGAGCACAGTTTAGAAGAAGTCATGTATTGTTTGGTCTAAAGGAAAAAACTCTATCGAAAAAATGATTCTGCTTTTGGAAAACCCAGAGACAGCCCTTGCCGGCCAACCACTTTTTTTTTTATACAAAAAATTAAAAAAGTAATTGAAAACCCTTTTCAGTTCCAAGTTATTAATAAGGAGCAGACATTCGAAACTCTATTTTTGGAACAAACTGATGATGATACCTGCAAAAAGTAGACGGAGTGCACACTAAAAGGGGCAGACATGGGTTCACTGCAACTGCGGGTGACAAGATTTGCTAGGTTCTATTTATAGCTACAGTATGGGTTCCCACGGCATGGTTTTGCTATTATTATTTGCAGTAGTGCTGCCTGATTCGGTAAAAACATTTTCGATTTGATTTGCCATTTGAATCGATTTTGTTTTCTGTTTGACTCAAGTCAGTTCCATCTAGAAATGCAAATCTGTTGGACCTAACTGAAACAAAAAGTATTGCATGAAATAAATGGTTTAACTTCTGGTAAATGGCGAGAAACTGTCAATGGCAGTCATAGGTAGTTGGGTGCCTAAACCGTCATATGCATTTTTGCCTCATTCACCCTGAAAAAGCATTTCTCGTGATAAAAATAAATTATGAAAGTAGCCTGAATCGAAAGTTACGATTGTTTCAAAATGAATTGGCAAATCAATTCGAATAAACAAATTTCATAGGGGAAAAAAACAAGGCAATGTCATTTGGCAACACTATGGTTTGTTGAGATTTTGTTTCCCAGGGAAATAAAATATTGCAGTGATCAACAGTGTGTTGATAGAACTGGTGATGTTACACTAAAACATGTCTTGTGAGGATACCCTTGGTTCCACTCAAAAGTGTCCCTACATGACAGGTGGCCCTTCATCAGGGGTGCCCTTAATTTCCAACTCAGGACCACACATCCATGTACTTAGTGTAAAAACCGTTCATGAGAAATAGGAGAATAGAAAAAGAGAAAAATAAGGAAAAAATAATAAAAACGGTAGGTAGAGATGTAAACACATTTATTGTATTTTATTTATTGGTTTAACTGAAACTGCTTGTGTTTCCCAACATAAAGTAAGAACAAACTAAACAGACTGCTGAAACAGATAAAACATTATACAGAACATTTTTAAATAAATAAAATGTATTTGCAGTGAGTTCCTTTACCATCTACAGTGGATTGACTTTACAAAAATTCTGATTGTACGTTATGGGGCATATGATCAGTACTGTGGACTGTGCGTTTGAAAATGGTGTCGTCAACATCACGTGTGCGAGCAAATGTGCTTGCAGTAAAAAACCATCAAAGTTAAATAGAATAAACTATATTTAATATTTTAAATGAATCATTTAGACTTAAATCACAACTTGCAAAGTAAATTGTATTCATGTGTATTTACAGAATTTTTACTCGCAAAGACCACAGACCTAGAATATCGATGTTGAATGTGCTTGCAAGAAAAAGCCCACCTGAAACCTACGTTAAAAGCTCAACACAGTTATTTCCAACAACACTCTCTAAAATTGATGGTGAAATATTTAAAGTGAGGGTTCACTCTCCATAGCAACTTTGTATGCCTAAATAGAATCAAATCTGAGGAATTGCATGGCACTAGTCATTTTACCAGAAGATCGACCGATCAGTCACTATTTTAATCCAAGTTCTGCATTGAAGAGACTGACCTAAAAAAAAACCCGAACCGCCGAATCGAGGCTGATGACGTCACAATGGTAACAACACAGCGGCATGCGAAGGTCATACGAAACCGCCTACAGCCACGAACAGCAGCCAAATTTCATGGTTTTAGGTCTAAATAAAAGATTTTAAAGGTATATCAAGCATCAGAATGCACTTTCTGAATTATTTGATGTATAATATGCCAAAAATCGACACGAGTACGTATATTTTAAAGAATTATGTCAGTACTGTTATCGTCTGCTCGTCTGCCGTGTAAACGAAGTACCGAGCAGCCACAGCCACCGAAATCCATGGTTTTAGGTCTAAACAAAAGGTTTTAAAAGTATATCAAGCATCAGAATGCACTTTCTGACTTATCTGATGTATAATATGCCAAAAATCGACACTTGAGTACGTATATTTTAAATATTTGTGTCAGTACAGTTATCGTCTGCTCGTCCGCCGTGTAATACCGAACACTGGAACAGCCACGAACAGCCACCAAAATCCATGGTTTAAGGTCTAAATAAAAGGTTTTAAAGGTATATCAAGCATCAGAATGCACTTTCTGAATTATTTGATGTGTAATATGACAAAAGTCGATACTTGTGTACGTATATTTTAAAGATTTATGTCAGTACTGTTATCGTCTGCTCGTCTGCCATGTATACGAAATACCGAACACTAAGGAACAGCCACCGAAATCCATGGTTTTAGGTCGAAGTAAAAGGTTCTAAAGGTATATCAAGCATCAGAATGCACTTTCTGAATTGTTTGATGCATAATATGCCAAAAATCGACACTTGAGTAGAGTACATACATTTTACAAATTGGTGCCAGTACAGTGATCGTCTGCTCGTCTGCCGTGTATACGAAATACCGAACAGCCACCAAAATCCATGGTTTTAGGCCTAAATAAAAGGTTTTAAAGGTATATTGAACATCAGAATGCACTTTTTGAATTATTTTATGTATAATATGCCAAAAATCGACACTTGAGTACGTACATTTTACAGGTTTGTGTCAGTACTGTTATCGTCTGCTCATACGAAATACCGAACAGCCACGAAAATCATGGTTTTAGGTCTAAATAAAAGGTTTTAAAGGTATATTCAGCATCAGAATGCACTTTCTGAATTATTTGATGCATAATATGCCAAAATCGACACTTGAGTACGTACATTTTACAGATCTGCTCCTCTGCCGTGTATCATTCCATTTCGAAACCCCCGAATACGGAATAGCCACAATTCAACCAGTATAGCACGTGCAAGAACGGATAAGCTATTATCAAAATATACTTTTATAAGTTTCTGATGCATAATATACCAGAAAAAATCACAGATGTATATTAGCTTTTGAAGGTATGTGTTTGAAATGTCATCGTATCCCTGTCTGTCGAGATGCACGAATAGCCAAGAACAGCCACGAGCAGCCATCAAAAGCTACGGTTTTAGGTCTAAACAAAAGGTTTTAGAGAATGCACTTTTATAAGTATTTGATGCACAGTATGCAAAAAATGAGACTTTTTTAAGCTCCTGTAAAGATTTGTGACTGAAATTTTATCGTCTTTTTACTGGTGTTTGTCCCGCATATTTTCCCCATTTTGATCTCTCTACTCGAACACCGCCACTTTCTCACATAGCAGAAGTGAAGATACCCTATTGACGTCATATGGGAGGGGACATAACCGATGTCACGTTTTCCAGATACCTGTTCTTTTTGCACCTTTTTGTGCACTTTTAATATATAAATAAACGTCATACTGAAAATTTACCTCAGATTATGACGTTTTCTTGTCATTTCCCATGTGTTAGTGCAGTATAAAAGGGTTGCTAGGTTTGAGTGGACACTCTCTTTAAAATCACTTTATCGCACATCCCCAAACACATTGGAGACAAAAAACCGGATTGGAGACAAAAAACAGTTGAGGAGCGAGAGAAGCAGGTTGAGAAGGGTGGGGGTGGGGGGTAGGGTAGAATCGCACCTGCATCAAGTGTCCATTTAACTGGAAGATTTCTCGATCCCACAGTGCAGAACCAGTTTCACAGATTTATTTATATCTTTGTAGATCGTCTTTCTTTTCTCTAAGTATTTTAGACCAGAGTGGTCATCGTTTTTCCATTCTCGAAGCATACTTCTGAGATCAGATTTGATGTGAGAAATCGGCGTCTTCCCTCATCCCAAATCTTGGAATATCGTGCGAAGACTATCTCTTTTTTTAAAAAAATGCACGTTGATCAAGTGTTAGAATTTTTCTTTTTTCCCACAGTCAATTCCATGATCATTTACTAAATCGATGACCTAAACTATAGATGTGTAAAGGCACTCTTAACTGGAAGCTTGTTGGTACGAATTCTCGGATGGAGTCACTCATGTACACAAATGTGAAAAAATTGGGGGAGGTGGTGGAGACACAAAAAGCATGTACAGTTGTCTGCTCAGGACAGATACAGTTTTGTCCCTAAAGTCAGTGTCCCTGTCCATGTTTGGCAGGTGACCGCTGGTTTTAAGTGACAGTGTTGGAAACTAATGCCTGCCGATCAAAAGTGTCCCTAGACTGCAGATGGCCGCTCGTCCGGGGTCCGCACAAGGCAGGTTTTACTGTCTTTACAACATACAGATCAAAATATCCAACCATTATCTAAATGGGTTATTAAAAGACAGACTGATCAGGTGAAAAGTCTTGACATCAAACTATGCGTCAAAACTTTGAGCCACACCCACATGTTGTCTCCAGTCTTTTCAGAATCTTTTTTGTCCATTGTCCTAACTGTTCATTTCTGAACATCTGTTCCAAATCGGGTATCATTAATATACAGCAGAGAATGGCAATCAAAACCATTTTTTTTCTACTACCAAACAAACCCTACCAGTGATAAAATGGTTAGAATCATATGAGTCATGTGAGAAAAATAACCAAAGCATTCAAATGTGGAAAAATGCATATTGGAAAGATCAGAGAAAAACACAAAACAGATCAAGCATCAGTGGGACAAAGGATATCCTTCATCAGTGAAATGAAGTGGCAAAAAATGCAGCATGAAGAGTTAAAATTCTAAGGTTTTTGACTGGTTTAGTATAGTGCAGGTGAGTTTTATTTGTACTCCCTGCTTATCTTCATCTTTTCTGCTTGTCTTTTTTTAATTCCCCCACTTTCGTTGCCAAATCCAATCTTTTATCCACACACACAAAATATAAGCAAACATTTTCTGAAAAATTCAAAGTTTCTCCTCCTGCATCATTCTTTAAACTTGCCAATGTCAACGTTTTTTTGTGTTGCAGGAAAAAGCATTCCCTTGCCTTTCACTGCACCAGTCATAAGCTGACAAGCACAATTTTTTTTAATGGCAAAAAAAGTTTCCAGCATACACACCGAAACATACAAAGGCATTCCTTCAATCTCATAACTGCACCATTTGTCAACTAATGTTTCGAATTTGCTGTGATTGTAATGAGCCAGAAGAGCTTGATAGTGTGTGGATGATTTGATTGGTTTTGTTTTCATTTTCCCATTCCACCTGTGACGTATGGAGGTGGGGGGTCATAGTATACAAGGGGGAGTGGAAACCTATGAGGTTGTATCGGTATGTGTTTTGAAAACCTTGAGTCCAGACCATAGGTGCTTATGTCTCATGTGATACAAGCACTAGAGTGGCATACGAACCAGGGTTAGGGAACTGCTGTGTAAGTCGGTCTTCCAAGTTTGCTCAAATTGACCTCTCCTAACAGCAGCTTGATGAAAATGGTGTCGAACAAATGCAAGCGAAATGCGCTTACACTTGAAAGAAATCGAGAAGTAGACGGGAGCAAAAATGGAGGAACCCAATCTGCATTACAAATCACTGAATGCTACAAAAACGCAGATTCAAGCAATTATTCTTGAGAAGTCGATCATGGAGAGGTGGGAGGAAAATGAAAATGGACACAGGAAACTTTTAAAGTGCAAAAAACCCCAACCTATATACCCTGTCATCAATGTTTAAAGTTTATAAAATTTGCATGTAAAGTGGAATCCGCTCATCACGAGATGCTGGGGATGGGAGAAATGACCTTGTGGTAAGAGGATAAGGGCCGATTTACGAGTTTCCAAGTTGTAATGGGACCTTAAAATGAATTTCACTCGACCAACTTTGAATCTTGTAAATCGACCAAAGTCCAAATTCGACAAACTCAGTGGTGTCCTTCCCATGAATCTGTGAAATACTAGAAGATAGTGCCTTCTACGTACCTTATTTACCTAATCTAGTAACATTAAAATTGAAGTGAGTTTGGGAAAGAACCAGTTATACGAGAGCCAATCCATGCACAGAACACTATGAGGTCGTAGGGAACTAACCAATTTGATGAGGGAACAGACCTGTCTTATTACTGTGTTATGCAGACATGGAATTTTGTTTCTGTTTACTCTTGTTTCTCATGGCAACGAGGTTAGTTTTATAGAATTTTGATTATATGGGATTTGCAAATTCATTCTCTGTCTTCGCTGCACCAGTCAACAGCTGAGAAGCCAAAACAGGGGGAGGGAGGGTGAAGTTTCCCATAAGCATACCAGACCGCACAGTCATAACATTCAGTCTAAAAATGGCGCCATTTGTCAACTGACAAAACAATAAAAAGACTTTTCCTAACTACATGTACATATTGCACCGTGCAAACCACTCATTTTACATTTCCCGTAGCAGAGAATTCATTATTTAAAAAAAGTGTAGCAATTATGCTAAAACACTCGACGTGTGCACTATCACATACAAAACACAGCAGTATTCAGCTAAGAAAATGAAGACGTGTTTATTATCGATCCCCAATAGACACTATTGACTGTGCGAGAATGCAAGAAAAACAATGTTTGCTGAGAAACAAGTGTGTGATTGTTATGGCAATCAAAATCTGAATCGTTTTGAATTGCTATATACAGAAGCTGCAACGAAAATGATGTGTGACTTTCAGTACGTTTACTAGAAACAAATGTTTGAGCCATGAGCTAAGTGTCAGAACACATTGCACAAACCAATCAATGCACAACACAAATGAGGTCATGATAAAGAACGGAACAGATGAGAGAACAAAAATATCTCTATTACTGTAGGCCTAGTACTGCTGTGTTGGTGTGTGATGCTAGTACTGTGGCTGGACATTCTTCCAGCTGAAGTTCATTTCTGTTATCTCTCGTCTCATGATAGCCAGGTTAGTTTTGGAGCATTTTGGTTATTTGGGATGTGAAAATGACCTCGTTAATCCGATTTTTCGTTACATCCACTCTTGTAAGCGATTAAAGTTTGATGAATAGAAGAGTGTTGGTTTGGAAGTCCAAACTTTCTCATGATAGTCGATATCTCGTGGTATCAGATCTCGGTAGTGGGTTCCACTCTACTGTAGTTATAATTTGAAATTTAAAGAAATGTCTGCACTCTACCACAATCTTGGCTTTTTTAGTCTGTTTATAGAACAAAATACAAGTATATACATTCATGTACAACATTACAGTGACAAGTGCTGACGTTGTGGTGCATATTTCCTTATTAAGACCATCCCCCAGTTAAGACCCTTTTGGGTGCATTTTGGAGCAGCATAATAGGGAAGGAGTACTGTATATATAAGTAAATATCAAATAATAACTTGTTTTTGTTTGCTAGTGTATGCAGCACACTTAGCTTTTTCTTGACTGTCCTGCAGATGCACTTAACAGTGAAAGGGAACTCATCCTGATATCATTGGAAAGGTCAATCATCGGTTGTATCCCCTGCACTATTTAAACAAGTTTTGAAAATTTAGTTTCAGCTTGCCAATAGTTTTTGCTGAGCACCTGCTTACCAGGACAGTTACGTAATGCACAAGAAATAGCTGCCAGAAGAGAAAATTTCAAATCAAATCAAGTTTGGTAGAAAAAGATACTTTAGGTATAATTTAGGCCGAAAGTTCGGAGAAAATATTTTATTCAAGGTCAGAAAGGGATGGTAATATATAGTTCAAAAGTTCGAAAGTGGGCAAGCAATGACCCACGGAATTTATTACTTTTTTCATTTCGTGCACACAGTAACATTTGACAGCTATGGTGATATTGAAACTTTTCCAAGAACATTTCTGTAAGTATTTTAAAGTCCAAAAATTGATCTTTCCAAAGAAATGAAGTATATTACTGCAAGTATCTTAGTTTGTTAGCAATATTCTTTAAACATACCAATATCTGTGCATCCTTGATGTCATGCCTAGATGCTATATGAGTGCAAAGAGTTAAAGGTTTTAACATAACTGCACTCAGTTTTCAAGTGTGAAGAATTACACCTGACAGTTGATTTCTAATCTGATTAAACAGCTCAGAACCTGGAGGGGACAGTGCTGCTGCAGGGCAACGTAAGCAAAATTTTTTCAAAACCTTGACCATGCGCATCGGTGGTAGCCAACTAACAAAGTCGTCTTTGTCAAGTAGACCATACTCTGACATTGCAGGAGTAGGTGGGCACAGCAAGGTAGCTCGCCAAACAGAAGATGACAGCAAGAGTGCAGTTTTTAAAGTCACTGGACTCCACAGTAGATCACCAGAAGTGACGTATTTGACCAAGCAAGGTGAAAGCTTATTTTCAGGAGTGAGCACTTCTCGCCCAGCTGTGTATGAAGTATTTAGTGGCCATGATCAGTCTTCCATATATAGAACTGAGTCAGATGGTCTTGATGCTGAACCTCCTATTAGCAGTCAAGAAGGGAATGAAGAAAATGTGGCAGGAATTTTTAACCGTCCTGGGTTTGGCAAAACAGCTTTCTTAACTGGTACCAACTTTCTAAATACACTTCCTTCCTTTGAGACACAATCTCTTGTTGACTGTACAGAATCCAAAGTAGAAGACAGTGTTTCTTCCACTAATGATATGACAAAAGAAACTAGTGTCAAATATGTTTTAGAGGCAACAGATTTAGGGACTCAGAGTTCTTTAGATGTATCCTGGGACCAGGAAGAGGTGGATAACCTGGATGATGAAGAGGGTGTTATATCTTCAGCTTTGGAAATGTTCCTTTGGTCTGCAGGCTTGGAGTCGTACTTGCTAAGTTTTTTGAAGGAAAAGGTGGATATGGAACTTCTAGCAGGCATGTCTGACTCAGATCTACAACAAGTTGGTTTGCCTTTTGGTCCACGCAAAAGGATTCTTGATGCTGTGAAAAGGCGCAATGACATACTTAAGCTTCCGAAAGAGATGACAGATTCTTTTATTTGAATATAGTTGTAGAATGGAGGAGTCAGGCTTGCCATTTACATTCTTCCAGAGATGTGTCAATTTAAAAGGTAAAATCATTTTTGTTACATTTTTGCAAACCAGCAAAAGAGGCCTAGAAATAAATTAACTTTTTTTTCAAACCTTGGAATAGTGCTGTTGAGGATATTGTTCAGCTTTATTCCCCTCTAGTCTCAGGCCAACATTTTCCTTCAGCTTTATCACTGAAAGAGGTTCCTGCAAATAATTTTCATTTTGGTTGTGCCAGATGTCTTTCTCTTGTATTTTACAAATTTGATCTCCAGATTCTGTGGAGTTTTACATTTTTCAGTCTTTGATACAAAATAAATGGAAAACAATGTGTTAAAAGTTACAGTGTCATGATTGATGTTTAAGGTGATCATGGTTTTGTTACAGCTTGCTTTTAGCAGGTTACATATATGTGCATAGTGCATATCTTTGCTTAAGAAGTGAAAAATCCTGTCCACTTTTTGTATATTTCATTTAAAATTATTTTTTTAAATGACCATGAATGTGTGAAGTTACTCCTGTTCATGAAGATTTTGTTAGACCATCTTTGAGTTTATGCTGATGTGTGCATATTGGATCCAGGCAGGAAACGAAACAAAACAATTTTTTATTCCAATGAGGCCACGGGCCCTTCTGAAAGGGGGAAGTTTGTACAGCGTGAATAAGTGACTAGGTGAATGAAATTCGTTACACAAACCAATATACCCACATGGCAAACCTTTTTTTTATGCACTTATATGTTCCAAAAGCTTCTGAGCTTTGTATAGAAATACTGCTAAATTACAAATGACAGTTTTGTTAGTAGCAGATAGCAAAAGAGCAAGCTTAAACCTTGATAAGAATCTGTGAATTTAACAGGAGTAAGGCTGTTTCACAGAGGTTCTAGAGTTGGGTAACATAAAATGCACCTCATCTTTGGCACCTGTATGACACAAGTGACAAAGATTCAGAACGCCACTGGTCACATATCTGTTTCTGTGCTCAGGACAAATGCAACAAAGTCTCACACTCCAGGATGTGGCATTTTATTGCAGTGGTATCAATATCAAAATTTTACCTTCACAAAACCATTCTTAAAGAGGTACTGCGATCAACGTTTTTATTTAAGAAACAGTCCATCTTTAATAAATACCGGATTTGCAAATCACATGAAAAAAATCAAAGCTGTTTTAGAGATGTTTTACTATAAACATGGACTTTTTCACCTGCCCACCCAAAACATAGCCATGCTTCCTTTCCTGAGCAGAAATAAATTCGTTTAGTCAAGATTATGTGAGCTAGAATCGTGTGCTTGCACCCAGTGGTGAGGAGAATGAACTCCTTCATGTGTCCTGCAAACGCAGCAATAGTGATGACAGTTCTGTTGAAACTGACACAGATTAATACTAGTACATTGACGAATGCACCATTAACGATGTTAATGTTGAAAATGGGCTTTACCAGTCCAAACCATAGAGGCTTTCAAGTTCAGATCTCACAAAAACAACACGATGGCAATCTGCAGTTTAATTCACAGAACAATCCAGATAGCAGACTTCTTTCTGACTGGTGAGTTGGAGAAATGTACAAGTAATACATTTGGTGTTAGATCTGGTTCTCATTTGATAAAGTCATTCAAAATGTGCTTTTATTGTGTTTTAGGCACTTCAGGTCCTATTTGTTTTATGCGTTATATAGTCCTGAACAACTTCCTAATAAAACAATTTGTCATGATCACACTTAAAACTTAGCTTTGAATCAGTACTGAAGTCCTCAAGTATACTTGCATAGTGGTCACATATCCTTAAACTAGATTAATTAAAACATAATTTACATAATCTTTGATGTTTCTTATCTTTATTCACATGTGGTCAACTCTGTCATCATCTGCACTGATAAAAAGCGAACTCTTCAACTATCTTGTCATATGACACTCCCGGGGGCACGGAAGTCTGCAAGTAAAATTATGACTGCAAAAAGCCTACTTCAGTCCTTATCTGAGGATCTGCCACTTTTGTGCGTTTCAAAACATCACTGTTAAGTGGAAATTTTACCTAGATGTACAGACATGAAATAGACCAAAATTTTCTCACTGTGCTATAAAAGTCTTGGACTGTAGATGCCTGGCAGAGATTAAATAGGACTACTTCACTTTTGTGTCAATCTTTGTCATCGTGTCTGCATAGGTCAGTGCTTGCTTGGAAACTGTTTTTTCAATGTCAGTAGAAACGGAACACCGGTTCTAATTAAAAATTGCCCAAAAATAAAAAAATTTGAAAATAAGTGTTTACCTTTTGAAAAGCAAAATTGGAAGTGGTCTGTAGCTGAGAGTGGCTAGACACTCAGCCCATGTTTGCAATGTGGGACCCTGTAGTACAGTCATGGTGCACCTTGTACTTTCAGCGGTTTCTTTTACTTTACCCACAACTTTTCCCAAAAGTTTGTCGAGAATGACCTCTGTGCTGACTTTTGTTTTATAGCTAGATTATGTTGTTTCGTGTGCCTGGGGCGAGGTCTGAAAGTAAGATGGAAGCACTATTTTGCAGAGGAGTCGCTGTTTTCTTAGTGTTTTCGTGCTTTGATAAATGGCAGCAAAAAGCATTGAAAATGAATGAAAGAAGGGCGATTCAATTGTTGTTGATGCGAGAATGGCAATAGGTCTGGATAGAGACAACAAAGCATAAGTAGTGTGTAAAACTTGATCACACTGGCATTGCTTCTTGTAGTTATTGCTGCTTTTGCAACTCCCAGTTTTTGCCTGAAAGGGTCAGTCTGAAACTGCATACTGTATTGCTTTTGAGTAATAAACACTATGTTTGTAGCATGGTCAAAGAGTAACTTTTTTTAAACCCCATATTACAGGAAAATGCATAAAATACTTCAACTTTTGAAACTTCTCCAGCTTCCAGGGATCTTCTTTATGATTTGTTGCACATGCATTGGGTGTGGCAGTTTCTACAATCAGTTTGCCGGCTCGCTTTCAAGCTACTGCCAGCCCTTAGGATGGAGTCAGAAGCGGACAACCTTGTGTCTTGACTGCATGACAGGACAGGCAGATCTACCACGACCACCTGAACCAACTGTTCCTTCTTCACAGAGACGACCTGAACCACTGTTGGGAGCCATGGAGCTGCCAGCAGACTGCGTATCGCTGGTTGTCTGAGCGACAGCTGTACTGCTGCCGTCCTGCATGGCGGTCAACGCTGATTGCACAACATATGCAGCAGAGAATGCGGTGGCCCAGCAGCACCTGAACTAGACATGGCAGCGATGGCAAGACATCCTCTTCTCCGATGAAAGCCACTTTTGCATCAGTCACGTTGACAGCTGCATCAGAGTATGGAGGAGACAGAATGAGAGGTACACCAACAACATCCTGCAGCATGACAGGGAGGCTCCAGCATCATGATTGGGGTGGAGTTGGCCTTAACCAACTTGTGGGCCCTGTCGTCTTCCAGAACATCGGCCCTGGACCAGGAAACGGCATAACAGAACAAGGCTATGTAGACCAGGTGCTGAGGACCCACGTCGTGCCATACTTGCAGCGGTACGGCAACATCACCCTGACAATGCCTGCCTACATATGGCAACGCTCACCATGGCCTTCCTGCAGCAGAACATTCAAGTGATGCTACACCAGGGATCAATTGATTTCTACTGCAATCTCGAGCGGATATCCGACATTTCAACGCTCCATTTCAGATCAAGCACCGAGGCTGTCTCCTTTGCCTCCAACCTCCAGCATTGGTTCATCGCTCTGTCGGACCCTGCATGATGTTGGCATACACTGTCGTCATCTCCTGTGCTTCCACTGTCCGACAGCGGACACCCAGGCTTAGAAAAACCGCCACTCACCCATCTCCTAGAAGTCGCAAGGCTCGTTCTGACACCTCTGTTTTGTCTAGGATTTTCACGGGTCTTCACATCGCGCTCTTCAATGCCCAGTCTCCTCTGCCCAACAAGCTCTTAAACGCGCTGAGATCACGGAATACATCAGGGACAATGAGATTGACATTATGTTTCTCACGGAGACATGGTTGAGAGAAACTGGTGATGAAGTTATATGCCAAGACCTGATCCCACAGGGTTATTCTATTAGGTCCTTTCCCCGTGCTACACGTGGCGGCTGAATTGCAGCTATCTACAAATGTTCTC
>SMGT01006403.1:28523-48513 GCA_004794575.1 Lanistes nyassanus
CGGAAGAAGGCTTCCGCCCCCCCTCTACCTCCCCCCTCCCCCGTCCACCCAGCCTCTTGGCCCCGCCAGGGCCTAGGCGGCCCCCGACCCTGGCCAATAAGCCAAAGTCACCTGCTGCAATTCAGGAGTCTGGTTAATTGACCAAGGCAAATCATGATAGTTCTCTTCTGCCTTTAAATTTTAATCATTGTTCATTTCGCAAGTTCCCAGCTCTGAGATATGAGCGGCAAGACAGTTCTTCAATGCTGAACAAAGTAATTCAGTAGAATCCTTCGAGAGAGTATGGATCTATTATCTGTCAGAGGTGCATTATCTGAAAATCCCCTGGTCCAGGGGAGGGGTGATGGATACGAGATGAATCACCATTCATAGGATATTAATCCAAATTGCTAGCACCCAACCACAGACAGGAGACGAGATGACACAGGAAAATCCACATTGGGACATAGAGCATTAGGAGTTACGCGCAGCCTAGCTCATACGGGTTTTCAAAGTGCTGGTGACCATGGAGACTCTGATCGAAGATCATGTGCTTAAGGGCACGAACATAATACAGATCCCCTGATCTGTTTCCGACCCTACTGTACAGTCTCCCTCAGCTGTGGGGGTTTCTGGCTTACTGATCCCAGTAAATGGAGCAGAATGGCAGAGGTGTCCCAGCTTGAAGGTCAATCGTCGTCTGGTACGAACTGGTTTTTCACGACTGTCCCTTGATAAGACTATGTGTTCAGATTGGTAAATGCGTAGCAGGTTATGAAAGGAATGCGAAGATTAGTGGATTTTGGTGATAATGCTGACAAAAGTACTGCCTGACTTCATTCTGGGGCACTATACTAGAGAAGGCAGAACTGGGTGTACTAATATAGACAAGTGGTAGGTACAAGCAAGGCTGAAGACAAAACAAGCCAATTTTCTCCATGTAACTACCATACAGCTACACCAAGCAATGACTTGTTCCACTGCATTATTCCTTTATACCTCCTGTTAAAAGTTGGTCAAAGACACTAAATAGCAGATTCAGCAGCAAGACCTCACACAAGCATATTTCACTTCCGGGGATGTGGGTTACTTTCTGTCATTCAAAATATCTGATACTTCAAAAAGGCTTTGCTAGTTAGAATTTTTGTTCTTGAACATGTTATCATGAGCTAACTCTATGCTTAACCACCCTATTCTTAATATTAATGACAGGAGTGCTCCTTACACTCCCCTGCCTAATCCTAATCTAAGCAAAACTGGTTTTGAAGTATTTGACCATAACTACAAACTGTAAGTTCAATAGTACTATAACATGCTTAAAAATTGCATCCAGCAATGCCAAAGATGCATTAGGTACACGTGTTAAACTTGAAAAAGTTTTTAAAAAAAAGGTAACAAAAGTTCATCCACCAAATTTATTGCACAATTTATTAAACTAAAACATAAAAGTTTATTACTGTCGGCAAGGGGTATTTACGAAACTTTTCCCCCTGCTAGTATTACATAGAAAAATATAAAACTTTATAAGTCACTGTCATATCCAACTGATATGTGAGGAGATAAACTGAAGTAGATATTCTTCTCCAGCACAATTTTACAAAAAAAATTACCATGACATACTTTCAAAACCTAATTTTTGTTGTACATTTCATTACTGTACAGTTTGATAACAAAATGACATGAACCAGAAAATAACAAAGCAATGACTTTAGAAAAGAAGCAAACAAACATAAAATGGGTCATATCTCAAATTTCCTACACAATATTAATGACTGACATTGATGAACTTAATTTACAAATATTAATCTCATAATGTTATTGAAGAAAATAATAAAGGATAAAATCTATTTGTGCAGAAAGCAAAATACAAAAGCCAGTCTATCTGAAACATGCTACTTACAAGTGTAGTTGCTCAAGGAGTTTAAGAAATGAGAAAATCAAACTTGGGATTTGAAAAAAATTTAGTTAAATGATTGTTAGAACAGAAGAAATATCAGATATCTAAAAAGCAGGGGAAATAGAGAAAAATGTATGGATGTAAGAGAGAAATAGACAATGTATGGAACACAAATATACAACACTAAATGAAGAGTAATGTAATAAAACTTGGAGCAAATGGAGAAGACAGAATAGAAAAAAGAAATCGGTAAAGAAAACATTCAAACATGCAGAAAAAATGCTACACCTGAAGACGACAAGGTTAAAAAATTTTTCAAGTTAACATGAACCATCTTAAAATCTTAAAACCAAGCAGAAGGGAAAAAAGGAACAAACAATAAAGAACTACAACCCCAACAAAGTACTGGCAGCGCTAGACACAACCGTATGCTGACGTATGCAATCAAGGGAGCCTACAGTACCCAAACACGTAGCAAAGAGAGAGTCGAAAGTAAGGAACGTGGCAGATCTTTTTTGAAGATCTGCCATCCCTTTCTTTTAAATGACCCTAGTCTTCACACGGCTAGCCCCTGGCGTACCACGTGTGCATACAGCGAATCCCTAATTTATATCGTCAGCTTGCTCACTAAGCGTAAGCTAACAACTGGGATTCGACACAAACACAACATAGGACAATTACATGAAATCCTCAGGGTGCACAATATAATCAATCAAGAACAAATGAGGACAGAGCGCTATAAATCGTCAAACAACAACCCCAACAAAGTACTGGCAGTGCTAGACACAACCGTATGCTGACGTATGCAATCAAGGGAGCCTACCATACCCAAACACGTAGCAAAGAGATAGACGAAAGTAAGGAACGTGACAGATCTTCAAAAAAGATCTGCCATCCCTTTCTTTTAAACGACCAGATCTTTTTTGAAGATCTGCCACGTTCCTTACTTTCGACTCTCTCTTTGCTACGTGTTTGGGTACGGCAGGCTCCCTTGATTGCATACGTCAGCACACAGTTGTGTCTAGCGCTGCCAGTACTTTGTTGGGGTTGTCGTTTGACGATTTATAGCGCTCTGTCCTCATTCGTTCTTGATTGAATAAAGAACTAGTTGATTAACCGTTTAAGCTGGAAAGACAGAAATGAAATCACAACTTTCCCCCACCCCCAACCAACAGGAGGAAGTAAGAATGATCAGCATAATGAAGAGGGTGAAAACATTAAGAATGGTCAGCACAATGAAAAGAGTGAAAACATCAAATTTACAATGGATTGATGGAAGAAATGAAGTGAAAAGTAAAGGACATCAACAAAAGCATTAACCATTTTTTCAAGTTAAAGTTTTATAGTCTGTCATTATTGTATTGTCTCGGTTAACTACAGGTGTACTTCAAATTTCAAATCAGAATTGACTGTCTCTATTATTACAATTTTAAAAATCAAATGTTCAGCTCAGCTACTGGTTCTTACTTCTAAAAGGGATGGATTTTTGTCCAGAATAGTGATGATTATCCTATCTACATACTCTTTTAGTCTTCTGTTGAATTCACGTTCAGACTGCAGTTGCCCCAGTAGCTGAAACAACATATTTAGTTTCCAAATGGTGGTGGTGTTATCCATAATGATCATAGAGCAATCCTGGTACTTTCTGTTGTATGTACACATAGAGCAAGAACAGTCTTACTAGCATACTTGAGAAATCTTCTGCATCACAAATAATGATAGAATTATACATTCTCAATTATATTTTCCTCTATAGTAATCTCTGTGCTTGCTATGATGTTAAATATACTCATCAACATTTGCTAGGGGTCAACAAAAATGCACTCATGAATCCGTTAATTGATAAACAACTACTTTTCATTTTTAAACATTTTTCAAAAGAGATCAAACAAAAGTAATGTATATTTGTTAACTGTACAAGTGGCAAATTGTTATGAAAAAGGCACTTTGCCAAAAATCAACAGAAATGCTTTAATACAAAATTAACAAAAAGTCATCAATTCAAATCTCTTGAACTGGAATTGGTGCCAGGATGGTCACTGATAGTGAGTGTGGCCCCCATGTACGTGGATGACGGCCATGCAGTGCCCCTGATGAGGGTTCTGATGTCTGCCTGCTGGAATCTGTCCCACTACTCTCGAAGGGCCTCTAACAGCATGCCTGAGCATGCCCCATACGTGCTCGATTGGATTTAAGCCTAGTGAGCATGCCAGCCAGTCCATACGCTCAACGGTTTCTGCTGCCAGGTACTAGACCACCATGGCATGATGAGGTCAAGCATTATCGTCCATCAGGATGAAGTCAGGACCGATTGCACCGGCATAGGGCCTGACCATGAGGTGGAGGATTTCACTCCAGTCACGGATACGTCCTGGAAGACGTAGAGCTCCGTTCTGGCCTGCATACTGATGCCACCCCAGACAATGAGCGACCTTCTTCCGTATCGGTCATGTGAGGATCATGGAAACGCTCGTTTAGGTGATGCCACTCTCTCACCTGCCTGTCCAGACAAAATGGCAGCTCGTCTATGAAGATGACAGGCATCCAGTCAGCCAGGGTCCCAGGTCTGTGGTTAGTGGCCCACTCCAGCCTGGCTTGCCTGTGGTTCCACGTTAAAGGTGCACGTTTGACAGGCACCTTCGAATGCAGGGCAGCTTCGTGAAGTCTTCTTCTCACCGTCTGGGTTGAAATTCAAGTTCCATTCTCCTCCTGCAGGTCTGTCCGGAGGTGCATTGTGTTGATGAAGGGGTGGTGCCATGCTTGCAGCGCTAGATATCTGTCATTTTGGGGTATTGTGACACACTGGCCTGCCCCCACCATGCCTTCGGGCGACCCTGCCAGTCTTTTGATGGCAGTTCCACATGGCGCTGAGATGTTCCCGCCTGCAGCATCCCCAGCTACCTGGCCATCTCCACTAGTCAAATGCCTTCTTTGCACATGGCCAGCCATTACAGAGTGCCTCAACTCAAAATGATCACTTGTTTGCTTTCCATTGCTAAAAAATGGAATTTCAGGAGAGCTGTGTTCAAGTGAACTTCTGGGGGTCAGGGTACTCGCATGCTTTTTGCACGAATGATTAGGCCGTGATGACCTGATTTTGTACGGGTGAGTAACCAGCAGATATGTAGGCTGATAATGAGAAAAAGTTTACCTGACATTTGATTCACCTTTGTGCACAGTGCATTTGAAACTACGACCCACAGCAAATGTTGATGAGTATATATCTATCTGGCATGTAGTCATCCATCATTAAGCACTCCTCAGACTCTTCACTATCTCAGCAGAAATGTGGTGAAGCAAAAAATGTCGCCAACTAAAATATTGCAATTGCAAAAATGCTCTATTCAGGAAAATGAAGCAATTTTAAAAACAGGATATCCCACTCCACTGTTTTGCATGAAACTAGAATCACTTGCCTGAGTGTTAAGCTATTAATTATCATTGCAGCCTTTCACTGCACAGTGTATATCCCAAAACAAGCTTTTTAACTTTTCAATTTACTACTACTGTTGGGAACGTAGAATGTTCTTTTTTTTTTTATTTCAGCATATAAACTTTGATCTTTATATGACAAAAAGCTCTTACCTCTTCTTTTGTCAGCTGGTCTAGCTCCTCTGCTATTGTTTTCCCATCTTCTTTCATTAAGAGCGATTTCCCCTCCTCAATACACTGGCCCATCAGCTGTGCTTTCAGATCATCATTGTTATCTCTAAGAGTCTGATTTTCCTTCAAAAACAGATGAGGTGAAATTTTAAATCATTTTATGAATACATGTAATAAAATCATAATATATACTGAAAAGCAAAGGAAATGCAAACTGAGGGAGTTGGTGATTTTATTTTAATTTTTTCCTTTCATTCAAATGGGTTTGAATTGATAAATTTTCCAGAAAATTGGTACAATGAGTCTTTGACAATGTGTGTTCATCTGCCATCCTGAGAAACCATTGGCCTGGAACCTGGCGGGCGTGGAGTGCATCAGATGGCTCACCACCACCATAACCATGTTTGTGCAGATCTGCTCCAGCTGGCAAGCCGTTGTCAGCTTTGGCCGGACAGCATTCAACTCTCTCTGCAGGTGGACTCATAGGTGCTCAATTGGGTTGAGGTCTGGGCTCATGGAGGGCCAAGGCATCCCCTGAACGTTGTTCTGCTGCAGGAAGGTGAGCCTTGTCATGTGTGGGCGGGGCTTGTCATGCTGAAAGGTGAAGTTGCTGTGCTGCTGTAAGTATGGCATGATGTGGAGCCTCAGCACCTGGTCCACACAGCCTTGTGCTGTCACACCGTTTCCTTGTCTAGGGCCGATGTCCTGGAAGACGACAGGGCCCACGAGTTGGTTGAGGCCAGCTCCACCCCAAATCATTATGTTGGGGGATCCCCAACAGCTGTGTTGGATGATGTTGTTCGCATGCCTCTCATTGCACTTACTCCTTCCCCTTGAATCAATTCGTGTTTCTTTTGGTTTTGAGTTTATATGTGAGCTGTTGGTTTTAGCTGTTATTTTCAGGAATTTACAGTTTTCAAGTACATTTCTCTCTTATAAGAATAACATTATGCATTCATTCATGCCTATAAGCCATGTGGCAGTGGATCAAATAATTTATGCAAACTTAAGAGGCTGAAGTGCAATAAATAATTTTGGGTTAAGATTTCAGATCCAGTTTCCAACATCTGATTGCCTCTGATGCACCTCTTGTGATCCAAATCCCTCTCCTTCCCATCAAAAACACTCCACTAACCACTACAAATCCAACCCCCTACCCCATCAAGCAAATATTCACTGATGTTTTGCAATCAATTTGGTATTTTTCCTTCAAACTATGGCCAGTACCTTTTGACAGTATATTGTAAATTTTATGTGCTATAAGAGAGAGAGGTCAGCAGAATATGCTTGGTCCTGTTAAATATAGAATAACTGATATGATTTCTTTGGTTATATGTATAACTTAACAAATGCAGTGAGAAGGCAGAATGCATCAGCAGTACTCTCTACTACATATCCCACAAAAAACATAATGCATGGTCCTTACACACTCCAATTGATCTTGCAGTCCCCTGCTTTCTGTGATTTTTTTTGTTTGGTGATATTTACATTATTAAATAATGTAAATATCACCAAACAAAAAAATTGAAAGACTGAAAAGGTATTCTTTGGAAACACTTTTTTAAAACATCTGAACAGTTTGCGCTATTGAAATTTCACTGTTCCAATTCTAGTAATCAAATTTCCCAGACTTTCAGTCAAATGATTATGCATAGGCGTCAGCTGCTTGAGTGAGAAAACTTGACTGCTTAGATGTATTTCAAAGGAGCCAAAAATACCACAGGTAAAAAAGGGCTGTTCTCCAAACATTTGTGGGTATACATTCTTTGGGAGTCAAAAGAGGATTCACTTTAGATATGGGAGAGGTGTGGTGATAGTTGCTGAAGTGAAACAAGTTCAATACTCAAATAGCCAACATTTCATGGCATGACCCCCTTTATCAGGACAAAGCAAACAGGCAAATGAGAAAAGATGCTTATCTGTAGATCAAAATGATTTTAAACTTTTGTTATATGGAGGAGATTTTAAATACAGGAGAGAATCAAGAAGAAAATAAAAAGCACCTTCTGTAGTTTGCAAATAGCTTCCTGCAGCTCTCTGAAGCATCCTGAGGACTCTGGATTTGAACAGAATGCTGAATGGATAGTTTGTTCTCTTTCCCTCTTGTATTTTCGCAAGTCCTCCAGTTCTTTTACAAAATCATCCAATATCTATCAAACAGATTTCACAGTTAAAGATGTATATACAGTGTTTAATAAATCCATCCAGCCATAAGAGCTACATTATCATCGTTGAAAGAAATGCAGCCAAAAAGGAAGATTTTCAGAGGGCTGATGATCGTGCATATAATCGCTCTATTGCATGTGGTTGTGCACCTGTCTACTCATTGAACACAAAATTGTGTACATAGATCACTGGAAAATTGTAAGAAAAATTTACATGTACTAGATTACATCTATAAAAATAATAAAATTACTGCTATAATAATTTAAATTGAACAGATGTATAAACAGTCTTGTATTTCAAGACATGATTAAAAAATTGTACCTGCTTATTGTACTGTGATTCCTTTTCATAAAGTTCATGCTGATGATGATAATCCACCTTCAGACGCTCGTAGTCATCACATACCATGTTGTACATTTCTTGCTTTTCAATTATTCGTTCTTTTAAGTCAATGTTTTCCTGTTACAAAATTTATCACATTGATCAACAATTTCACAGAATGTTTACTTATGATTCATACAGGCATAATATGAGCATTCTAGTCAGCGGGGTTACGACGAAGAGAAAGAATGACTGTGTTCATCACTGACGAAAATTGATCCGAACAAAACACCACCAAAACATGTTGCTCCTCTTTCAATAAAAACGATGGCTTCAGCTGTTCAGAACCGAATAGACAGAGAAATGGCCATGTTTGGGAAGTAAGCAGATAGCTTTGTATTTTATTGTGATTTTTTTATTTCTCATGGTGGAAAAGATGACTGTAGGCAGGCAACATTGCAAGAAACACTGAAAATGAATGAAAGAAATCACAGCAGGAAACATGCAAAAGTATTTTAGATTTTTGTGTCTGCCTCAAGCTCAGTCTTCTGCTGGCAGCATGAGCAACAAAGATGACAATTAACAGCAGAAATTATGATGGCTTAGTCACCGATCTCAACTTGCTTATCAACACACTTGACAAGTTAACCAAGGTTTTCAAAGTCATGTTTAGATCAGACTACCCCACAGCCCAGAAAGCTTAGTGCTACCGCAGTAAGAGCACAGCAATATTCAAAACTGATGCAAACCAACAATGGCTATCAGCATCTGAGGACACAACCTAACATGATCTAACCAAAGTGATGGGTGACTTGAAAGTAAGAGATAACCCCTTAAAAATACATATAGTGCATACCTATTTTGTAAACATAATCTGCAATAACAACATAATTCCAACGCATTCCAAAAGAAAAATTTAAGAAGAATAAAATGGTTCATATCTAAAATCCATTTAGTGTGAAATCTGTGTAAAATGTTGTGTTGGAAAAGGTATCCAAGCTGCTTCCTTCAGTACAAAGGCATCTCTTGGTTACCAGGTCGAAGCTAAAAGTTTTGGACCTGTGAGACAAACCAGTGTCCAAGGTTTAACTCCACACTTCTCAAAGATGCTTCCAAGCTACAGGAATACAAGATCACACTCACCAACAAATTTCAGATCCCGCAGGACATGTTAGAAGAGAAGACCATTAAAGAGAAACGGGAAGAAGTGAAGGAAGTAGTACCAACAACATGCCATGAAGTTCTAGGGCCCAAGAAGTACAATCACAAAAGAATGGATATCCACAGAAACTATGAATCAGAGAGGAGAAAAGCCAAAGCAGCAGTCAGCAACAACTACACAAAAGTTGGAAATGCAAGAACTCAGGAGGCATACATAGAACTGAACAGAGAAGTAAAGAAAAACATTCAGGCAAATTAGAAGAGACCCTGGCAGAGAAAGCAGTCCAGCTTGAGGAAATGCAGAGCCTCCATGCCACCACCAAAAAGTTGTCTGGAAAGTACTCCAGAAAGGCACAAGAAAGACGAAGATGGGAAGACAATCTTTGGTGAGAAAAAAACAAAGGAACAGATGGAAGAAGCAAGCTAAGGAAGTGTGTGTGCTCATGTGTCTGCAGTGGTAGTCAATAGAATTAAACCTACATCGTCATTGTGTTAATGTGTGAGTGCAACATTAACTGTTAACTATTTAACATTAACTATTTTTATTCTTTCTTCTGTCATTGCATTCACCCAACACATATACCCACACCAGAATGCATAGCCCTAAGGTTCATTATTGTAAAAGGACACTTTCATAACATGGAACTGACACGGCCAAGATGATTCTGACACTGATTGTGTATGAATGTGTGTGTGCCCATACATATGCACAACCTTTTTTTTTTTTAATACTTCATAGTCTGAACTTACTGATCTTAAATTTGAGAGCTGTTGGCGTAATGTGAGCACATCTTCCTTCAAGTCTTCATATTCCCTTTCGACATGTTGTAGCCTGCAAATCATAATAACTTAAGCTTCAGATAAGTGGTGCTGGTGCCTGCTGTAAAGCTAGGAGTGAGCAGCCATGAAAGGATGGTTGGTTTGGCTGTTATTGCCCCCAGCTCAGAGAAGAACAGAAAAAGTTAACAACAAAGAGAACTTAGCCAAGTGAGACTTAGACAAGATGTCAATGTTTTGGGGCATAGCTGCTGTGATCCCTATTGGAATAATGGATCCATGTGTATGTATACAAAATGTGGGCAGGTGGGGATTTCTTTCACTCATTTTTCCTGTGTTGCCTGTACATCAATTTTTCATTTGTTGCTGAGTAATTAAGCCTTCTGCTGTTGTACCTTTAGTGTAGTTTCTGTTTGTATTGGTTGTATTGTTTGTATAGTTTTGTACTGCGTATGTCTGTACGTGCATGTTTGTGGATCAAGTACATGGAATGGGTTCACTGAATGTACTTAATAATAATAATAACCCCTTCTTCAGGACAACAGATGACAAATAAACACAATGGGTCACCTAACTGACAGAGATGGTGGTCCTCCACGGTCGCTGGACAGGAAAAAGTGCGGGTAAATGGGGACAGTGCATAGGAAGTAGAGCATGCTATACCACCAATCAGTGGCGAGGAGGTCAATAGAATGGTGTGTCCTATAGGGGCTGGTGAAGGCTGGGGAAAGAGGGTAAGGTAAAGGAGGGAGGGGATTTACAAAGAGAAACAAGAAGGGAAGGGGAGTCAAGAAGTGGGTGGAGGAGAGGTTAGTGCTTTCAGTTCAGTCCTGTGGCGCCAAAATGGGAAATGAAACGACACCCCCCCCCTTTCACCAGCCCCTATAGGACATGCCACTGTATTGGCTGCAGGCCTCCTTGCCACTGATTGGTGGTATAGCACGCTCTACTTCCCATGCACTGTCTTCTTTTTCCTACACTTTTTTCCTGTCCAGCGACCATGGTTGACCAATGTCTCTGTCAGTTATGTGACCCATTTTATTTATCTGATTGTGTTGTCCTAAAGAAGGGGCTATGCTTTGAAACATTTACATCTTGTTGAAGTCTCACTCAGCTAAGTTCTCTTTGTTAACTTATTTACCCAAGCAGCAGTCACCTGTTTCTTTTCTCTTTACACTGTGTGCTCACATTAGTTTCCAAGGACCGTGAAGATAATTGTGACTGTTGAAACTGACGTTTCGATGTGAGTGCACAGAGTTAAATGTATGGCAAAGTAGCTGGATTGCCCTTCCTCAATCCAAAAATCATTATCCATTCTTCATCCTACTATGAACAATTTCATTATCAAAGCATGATGCTGTGCATGCCAAAAGAAATTTTTGATGTACAAATGTTAGCATCTTGGACAAATAACTTGAGAATCTCTGAATCAAGCAATTCTTATTGGTTACTACTAACACTTACCTTTGAGTAATGTATTCCATTTCTTCCATTTTTTCTCTGCTGTATCGATTCTGAAATGTAAAATTTGTAGTTAATCTCATCCTGTTTCAATCACTTTCTTCTGGATAAAGAGAGGGAGTTGATTGTATCTGCCTTCATATATACTGAAAACCAAAAGAAACCCAAACTGAGGAAGTTGGTGATTTTATTTGAATTTTTTCCCTTTCATTCAAATGGTTTGAATTAATCAATTTTTGAGAAAATCTATACAGCCAGACTTTGCACAATATGTGTTCATCCACCATGCTGAGATACCATTCAGAATGTCCCAAACATCCAAACTGAGAGTCCAAAGTCACTAATGGGTGTGCCCTCCATGTTTTGAGAATTGCAGGATGGTGAGAGGGTAGAAAACAGGCGTTTGTCATTCAGTTTTTCGTTTGACATATTTGCAGTATCACACCAAAACACAGCACATAGCACAACGACGCCCGGCCCACCATCGAAACACTGAGCTGCACTCACGGTCTGTCGTCTACTGTTGCGTTGTATCACCCAGACCACCAAGAAGTAAAAGTAAAAGTATCAGAACTTGATTGCCTTTTTAAGTTTACTTCTTTACTTCTCCAAGAAGTACAATCATTCAGTTCCCATCAATTTTGCTTCCAATTGGCATTGTGGATCCTATCAGTACAAAACTGACTCAAATAACTTGACCAGAGCAAAAACCCTCTGCTGGTTGGCCGCCATCTTGAATTTTTTGTGACCCACCCTCACCCTATAAAAGCGAGTTCAGACAAATGAAAAAAAAAAATCAGAAACAGACAGAGAGAGAGCTTGTACTAGCGGACAACAGCTATCAGGTCACCCCTGTTCAGTAGACAGCAGCAGCAGCAGCGGGGGCGAATAAATTTCTTTGTGTCTGGCCATGCCACGCTTTGTCCAGTGATGTCCGTAGAGAAAGAGAGAAAGAGTAAAAGATTGCCTAACCACCACACCATCACAATAGCATGGATAATGCACCTAAATAATAAACCTCAGCAAGTTTTAAACAGCATTCTGTTTGGCTATTTATGTATTATTTGAGCTGTATCCATCTTTCTGCATCTATACCCATCCACATGTCCATGTGCCCAGGTTTCCTATGCCCAGTGTCTGATTTCACTATCCAAACACTGCTGTTTTTTCTTCTAAAAGCCTTTCTGGAGTGGGATAGGTACACTGAAAATAGGTACACTAAAAATCTCTTAGATGCTTAAATATTCTGTAGATACATCCCTCAAAAAGGGTGCAGCACCATAATATCATCTTATTCAACTTACCACCCCTTCCCCTCAAAAAAAAGGAAGAAAAAAGAAACAGAGAACACACTTAAATGATGAGCAAGCTCAATTAACACAATCGTGCCGTGTGCGGGGAATAAACCCCTGCAGCATAGGCCACGCTTACGAGCGAATGCGGGAAATAAACCAAGCAGCTTTGACAATTTATTTATGGAGAATCGCTAATCGTCTAAGGTAAAGAACTCTTACATTCGAAAGCTGAGTCATTTCTTCACGAGTTGCTTCCCTTTTACTACATTTAGATCGGTTTCGACCACAATTCCAAGCGAGTGAAAAATGGCTGTGTTGTGTTTATCCACGTGCTTTGTCTCTTGAGAAATGCTATATTTACTCTTCAAATGATGCGCTGATGAGGAAAATGACATTGTTTTGGAAATTTACTGTGATAAAGTGGACGAAGACAAGATTATTTGTGCCTGAAAGACACAAGAGAGTGATTAGGAAGAGAAAAACGAGCGAGCATGTGTTATAAATAGTATTGAGACATCTGTATAAGGAATGGCGAGGACTTTTTGATTTCTTCAACTTCAGTTGTGTTTCCATCAAACGATTTACAAAATTATGGAACTAGGTCCAAGATACACGGTAAAAAATGAGTTTTCTTTTATTATTGTAGTTAAATAGCTAGTTTAAATAATGTTTTATTGTTTTGGGGGATTTTTTCATAAATTTTTGAAAAAAGGCTAAAAATGCCCCGTCACCCGAGGACTCGACTCTAGGTAGGATTCTACGTCACGATTGAGTTAAAAGACAAAAAGACATCACCATAGGATAATTATCTATACAGTCTGACAAAACAGGCACATTTCCAAATGATTGGAAGTGTTGTTTACTCAAAACCCAGCCATTGAGTGTGTGACGTGGCGGGCCGTACCTTAACTTATTGGACTCGACTTCTCAGAATTACTGGACAAACTTTTATGGTGATCTCGTAAAATGTAGATTTAATTGAGCAATCGGCACCAGAACCTTTACTGCAACAGGTCAATGGTTTCTACACCAGAGGATGACGACGCTATGAAATAATGCGAATAACTAGAGAAATCTTCAGAGGGAAAAGATTCTCATACTCTGACACGTCCGCTCAGTCTCACGCAGGCAAAACACTACTAGCTCAAGAGCTCCCACCCTCGTAAAAGACACAACTGCAGCGAACCATTATTCAACATATATTTCAAACACCAACTGGCTCGACAACATCAAATATATCTACAGATTATTTACAAAGAATCACCTTGCTCGTGTCTAGGGTAAGATGCTGCCTGATTACGTCATACCACGTGGTATCAGACAAAGAAGATAATCAAACTCCTGAGGGGGAATCAAACTGCAAACGGCCTATGATCCCGCTCAATACACACATACAGTAAGTGACCGACAACAGAGCCTCTACTCTTGTCACTACTGAAACAACAACTTCTGCGATACTCAGCTCTAAAGCTATCAATAAGTGACCAACGACAGAGCCCCTACTCTTGTCACTACTGATACAACAACTTCTGCGATACACAGCTCTAAATCTATCAATAAGTGACCAACAACAGAGCACCTACTCTTGTCACTACTGAAACCACTGCTTTACTGTAATACACAGCTCCAAAGCTACTCAACTCTACACACCAATACAGTAAGTGACCGACAACAGAGCACCTACTCTTGTCACTACTGATACCGCTGCTTTGCTGCAATACACAGCTCAAAAGCTATTCAACGACCGACAAAAAGTTATGACACTGTACAACCAGCACTACCTCTATACCCTCTTAGCGTACTTGCCCGGCAACTAGCTTATGACGTCTCCTGTCTCCGGCAGGATAAAACCATCTATCTTATATCAGCACGAGTCCCAGACTCTAAGATAATCTATGGCAAGAACAGACCTTATTTATAAGCCACGTCCAGTCCCTTTCACGTCAGTCCATCGGCGTGTCAGCGCAATACACCTCTGTGTATCTGGCGAGAGAAGTGAAGTCCTTTTACTTCTTCCCACGTTTTTGGCGAAGTTGGCGAGGGCAGAGGTCCGTGGGTTTACACGTGTCCGCTTCTTGTGGTCCTCCTACATTAATTCTCTCTACATGTCCGGTCCTCTCTGTGTGTCCGTCCCCTAATCGCGTTTTTGCCTCCTTAAGTAGCAGGCGTTCTGACGCATTAACCTTGATTAAACCGGTTCTGGTCAGACTAGGTGGAGCAGGGCAGCTGTCATGACCAATGGCGTTTCACTCACATACCTTAAGTGTGAAGAGAAGGGGAGGAGCTAGCTGGCTAAGCTAAGAGTGACAGGTGATATCCTAGGAGTGACATGTGACAGAGTGGAGAGATTGCCTTTTTCTGCCATTATAAACAGCTTTAGGGCAGACGACTGAGACAGACACAGATGTTCTTGCTGAACAGACAACTTTCAGTGACAGATCAGTCTCAGCCTCCACAGTTTGACTGCAGCTTGAGAAGCATGTTGTTTGTTGCTGCACACTTTATTTTTCCATCTCTGTGTGGTGGGTATGTGATGGGGTAGTGGTGGGTATGTGATGGGGTAGTGGTGGGGTAATGGTGGGTATGTGGTGGGATAGTGGTAGGTATGTGGTGGGGTAATGGTGTCTATGTGGTGAGGTAATGGCAGGTATAAGGTCGGGTAATGGTAGGTATGTGGTGCGTAATGGTGGAGGAAGAGACAGGAGCCATAGATGCAGACATACACACCAAGACAGTATGCACACACACGCATACTCGCACAGGTGCAGCACACAATTACTTTGTTCAGCTGGGGACTTTCCACAGTAAGTAGGTCATGGCAGTGGAGGCAATGGTAAGCAGGTATTCCAGAGCAGTAGTCCAGGGATGGAGGGTGGTAGGATCAAGAGGTTAGGGAATGATGCAATAGAAGGGGTTGGGAGAGAGACTGGATAAGCAGGGGGCAGAAATCAAGAGATGTGAGTAAGAAAGTGGAGCAATTATTGCTCGCAGTCTGTAGTGGTCAATGTGAAAGGTGAAGGTTGGTGTCTGTGAGCAGTCTTCACCTGCTAACAACCGGTAACATGTTGAAACAAAGAATCTGGACCCACATTTGTCTTGTTTACATGAGTGATGAGAAAGGAGTGCTACAAACTCTCCATCTCTGTTATATCTATTCTTTTTTGGAGTTTTTGCCTGTCAAGAAAGTCTTGTAAGTGGTACATGCACCAATCATGCACCTCCCCATTCCAGCTGAAATAAATTTTTTTTCTTGATCATTCCAATTTATGCAATTGATACACAATGAGGCAGTGCTGAAGATCAAGTGTATGGATGTGGTACTTGATCTTCAGCACTGCCTCATTTCGAACAGCAAGTCATGAAGAAAAGCCCTGTCACCCTCAATCACATCATCCATGTTGTTAAAAGTTCCCTCCTCAAATGGCCATCTAAACCTCAAAAGCCTTCTTGCCGCTACTGCCATACTAAAACCTCATGTTGCGCACCACACAAAAAGATGCTCTGTCTTCATCAGGTTTTTTTTTCAGCCATTCATAGAACTTTTTTCTGTCACTCCAACAGGAAGTACTTGAAATGCTCAACATAACCATATGCAGACGCATACGACCAAGGGAGCTTACAGTACCCAAAAACATAGCAAAGAGAGGGTCAAAAGAAAGGGACCTGGCAGATCCTCAAAAAAGATCTGCCCACCCTTTCTTTATAACGGCGCTAGTCTTCACACAGCTAACCCTCGGTACACAACGTGTGCATACAGAGGATCTCTAATAAATGTAATCAGCCCGCTCACTAAGCTAGTGCTGACAACTAGGATCCAAGACAAACACAACATAGGACAATTACATGGAATCCTCAAGGTGCAAATTATAACTAATAAACAACAATCTTCCTCATCAAGCCACGTCCATCTCCATTGGTTTGAATATGAAGACACAGCAAAAATAACACACTTTCATGGCCTTACCCTGCTCTAAAAACATGTTTTGAAAGATACACCAAGTAAGGAGAGAAATCACACATGGTCAACAAAATGGTCAACATCTAGAAATTGAGCTATCTGGCACACGTCTAAAATAATACAGACCAAAAAATGTCCCAAACCAATGCCAGTCCCAAGTCTTTTTTTTTTTTTTGACAAATTTTATCAATCTAGATTTCCAGATGGAACTTGGAAAAGTTGCACCTATGTTTTTTGCCACTCTGCTGCCATTTTGGTAAACAAGTGTCAAAATAGTGGGAGTAATAAAACACCTAGGTATAGCGACCTTGATCCCTGGGATCCCATTCTCCCCCATCATTCATTGCCCTACGCAGCCAATGCAGGGAGGCTGAAAGAAGACTGCAGAAATAGAATGAACACAGGTACAGAAAGGATATGAATGAAAGAAGAAAGATCAGGAAAAACAGTAGCGTTCATGTAGAACTGAGTGGTACAGAATAATGGGAAAAAAAGCTGGAAGATGCGTGGAACTAAAAAGAGATTCAGGCAATCCAGTCTTGACATCCAGTCTTGGTCCTTTTAAAAATGTTTGCGTAGTTCAATGGACTTTTCCATAAGGTGGAAAGAGGTCTCAAAGCAAAACAGAACTGTTCAGAAAGTAAAAGCACCAGGCATTTTTGAAATGTTTTGGGAACTGCAATAAATGTTGAAACCACAAGAAAAAGCAGCCTCTAGTGCTGCTGAACTCTCCACAACCTACAAGAACTCTGGCACTTCACAGCTGAAAGTTCTGTGAAATAATGAAACTGCAGAGTAGGCCTCATGTGCTTCCTCTTTAAGGATGCGGCCAGGTTATGGAACCATCCAGAGATTGGAGGAAACCAGCAGAAGAGCAGGTGAAAGATGCATGTACAAACCCATGGACCCACTTACACATATAGACACAGCAGAAAGAATAATATAGATTAAAGGTAAAGATTTTCCCATGACCTTTTTTAGGCCATAGGAGAGTGATGGTATATGAAACCCCACCTTTTTGGGCCAGCATTGTTTGGGCAGTACCCATCTCCTCCCTCTTGCTGCCTTACTTTCCCTAGCCCATGGGTCAGGTACCCATTTCAGCTGGATGAACTGGGGGAAGTGTAGTGCAATACATGGGTATCAACCAATGGCTTCAGTTTTGGAGGCCAGCACTCTAACCTCTGGAACATTGGACTCTCCACTAATACAGATATGCAAAATTTTTTTAAAGTGCACAGTATAAACAAAATACTCACCAGATACTCCTGATGTTTGCGTTTGTCTTCTCTGATGTTTTCTTCACCTTTCATTTCCATATCTTTTAACTGTTCTTCGAGGCTGATAACCCTACAAAGAACTCCAGTTTTTTATTATGAAGTATAGGCAAAAGTGGAAAAAAACGGCCATAACACCAAAAGTTTTCTACCAAAATGTGGTCTAAATTTTCACAGCTAGGTCATTTGGTTATGGGTCACCAGCACTTTTTTTCACTTGCAGCTTGTAGGGATTTTATTAACTTGGGGCAACAGGCATGGTTAACAGCAGCAATATGACCAACTTGTCATGTGAAGCTGATACACCTTACAATCAAATCACGACATCATTCTTCTGGTATTAATCCTTAAATCATGCAATAGATATAAAACAAACTGAAGCAGTATTTCACTTCCATTAATAACCTGAGATGTTCTGGAAATAACAGTACGACCCCCATACCATGGTGATGGTAAAGTCTTTGTGGCAAGTCAACATTAGGCATGTTGAATGAGGTCAGTTTTTATGCTGAATTATCTGAGGAACTGCCTTAAATATGGGTGTAGATCAACTCAGTACATTTCCATTGTCTAAATAAAATTCTAAACAATTCCAGAAAGGCTCATGACAAATTTCTGCAGTTAAATATTGTTATTTATAAGATTATTACATACTGCTTAAAAGAATTGAACGACCAGCGCAAACAGCATGTGCAACATAGTCCCAATGAAGCACCTCATTTGTAAATGGGTTATTTTTATTACAACTGGAAGTTTCTGTGTCATGAAGGATACAATCCCAGGATACAAAAGTCAGAGCAGGTACAGCGCAGAATAACCAATGTCACAAACCTGTGTACCTTCCATTGGCCTGTGTGCAAACAAGGGACCACTGTCGCATGGACTGAGCCAATGTCCCCACAATCATTTGTGGCATTGCCTGCCATTTTTGCTGAAGCCAAACTACTGGTTAAGGTCAGCTGGAGGCTGGATTTGCCCGCAGGCGACGCCCCAGCACACCACACGTGGTTGATAAGGTTAAGGTCCAGTGAATTTGCAGGCCAGTCCATGCATGTCACTTGCTTCTGCTGCTCCTGGTGCAGGAAGGAGGTAATGACCTGAGCCCTGTGTGGTCTAGCACTGTCCCCCTGCTCACATTGCCTATATAGTGCTGGCAATTTGAGAAGCTACAGAGTATTATTCCTGTAGACCACCCCAGTGGGGCTGCCTTGTACATGGCACAAGAGTCATTGGTGAAAAGAACTCAATTCTACTGCTGATGTGTCCAAGTCAGATCGTGCCAGGCCCAGGCCAGTCAAGCCGTGTGATAAGCTGGCATCAGGATAGGTTGCACTGTGGGATATACCTTAAACATAGAGTAGCCACTTGCAGCCGGTTCCTAATTATCTGGTTGCTGATGGTGAGATTTCTGGCTGCTTGTACACAACTGTTCTGTTCCATAAAGCCAACAGAATAACAAACCCATCATTGTGTCTGGACACTGATTGTTGTAAGCATCCTGGTCATCTTCGCGAGGTGACACTTCTTGTCTGGTTGTAGTGATATCAACATCTATCTAGAAAGAATCATGACCGATGCCCTGGAGGATCATGAAGGATCAGTCAGCATTGGTGGCAGAACAATCACCAACTTGCGCTTTGCTGACGACATTGATGGGCTGGCTGGCAGTGAAAAAGAGCTTGCTGATTTGGTTGAGCGTATTGACAAATCATCGAGAGCTTATGCCATGGAGATCAATGCAGAAAAGACCAAACTGATGACCAATAACACCAATGGCATCAGCACTGACATCAAAATCAAGACTGACAAGCTAGAAACAGTCCACAACTTCAAATACCTTGGATCCATAGTTAGCGATGAAGGCTCCAAACCAGAAATACTTGCCAGAATAGCAATGACGACGGCAGCATTGACAAAACTGAAAACCATCTGGAAAGACAACAACATCACCCTCAGTACAAAGATCAGACTGATGCACACTTTAGTCATCTCCGTTCTTCTCTATGCTTGTGAGACATGGACCCTGACAGCTGATCTACAGAGAAGAATTAAGGCCATGGAGATGAGATGCTTCAGAAAAGTCCTCCATATCTCC
>SMGT01006403.1:49726-82033 GCA_004794575.1 Lanistes nyassanus
GTTGAACGCGTCGGGGAGATTTTAAAGTTGCCGCAATTTAGCTAGCTGTGCTGACGCAAGGGTCGGCAGGCTCGCCGCAATTTAGCCGGACCCAATGGGGTCAAAGAGTTAAAAAGTGAAAAAATGGTTGGTGAAAAAATGTTGGTCTTATCTAAGAGGGGGTTGTAATAGGGAAGGCCTTGATAGGAAGGTTCTACTGTATCACATTCTGACCTTGAATATAATCCCAGATTTGGTATTTTCTCTGGACCTAAATTATATTTAAAGTATTTGTTCCTACCAAACTTGATTTTATCTGAAATGTTCTCTTCCATCTGCAGCCATTTCTTGTGGGTCACATAACTGTCCTAGAAGCAGGTGCTCAGCAATAATTATTGGCAAGCCAAATCTAAATTTTAAAAACTCATTTAAACAGTGCAGGAGATACAACCTATGAAAGAGTTTTCCAATGATACCAGGATTAGTTCTCTTACACTGTTAAGTACATCTGCAGGACTTTTTAAAAAACCATTGCAACTGACATTTCAATGCGCCATGAACGGTATGCAGACCATTGTGACTGACATTTTGACATGATGGCAAAGAGTTAAGAGATCTGCTTCTGAAGTGGGAGGTCGGTGGTTTGCACCTTAGCCAAGTCATACTGAAGGCTTAAAAAGTGGCCGTCAGGGTTAGGGTTAGGGTGATACAATTGAATACAGCGTGATACAATTGAATACTGCAGCAAGGAGGGACGCGTTGACAAACAATGAGATCCTAAGCTGCAGAGGGTGGCAACGGCTACTGCCCTGCACACCCACCCAGCTGCGACTGAAAGTGGATGGTGAGGTACACTGCCCATGTGTGCCATGGGAAGCACATTGCAGGAAAAAATCCCTGAGTGAGGGGAAGCCTGAAGGGTGAAGGGAAGATTCAGAGAGAATCCCAGCAGACATGCCTGAGACATGGTCACCTGCATGTGCAAGTGTCCCAGGCCAGCTTTTGCTATGAGGAATGCCCAGTCTACCAGGTACCCATGAAAGTGGAGCCCCTACTGGTGCAGAAGTGCACAGAAACTGCCGAGACTGGGAGATAGCCGTCGTCCAGTTAAGCACTGCCACTTCGAGCAAGTTCAGAGAGGGGTAAAGGTCCAACAGAAGTTGGGACCCACCAGTCGCTTTTGGGACCAGAACAGATGGCAAATTGGGGTGGGAGGGGTGGTGAACTCACCCTAGGGCGGCCACTGCCAAGTCCAGAGCCACCCGTTCACTTCTGTTGGAAGGCAGATGGAACGGGGAAGGGCAATGCGCCAAAGGGAGGGGAGCAGGCTCCCACAGCAGACTGAACCCTACCAGCAACATGTGCAGCACCGATGCACTGCAGATTGGGTTGCTGCTGAAGACCATGGGCACCTCAACCCTGGGAGGGTCGAGCGCCAAGGCCACCTCTGGGCAAGGACTTGGTGCCAGGCAATGGCCTCTAAGAACCGCTGACCATGGCCTACCGGAAGAGTGCTTGTAGGACTCCTGGAAGGAGAGCAAAGCCTCAAACTGATGCCTCAGAAAAGCAGAAGTAAATACATCTGCCACCTGCAGGGGAGAGCCTGAACCAGAAGGATGATGTGGGCGGCCCCACGTGCAAGTTGGTGGACAGAGTCCGAAGGACATCTGTCATGGCATGCAGAGAAAATTCCCATGGAGCCAGCACCAATGTTACCTGGTGTTTGCATGGCACTGCGAACAGATGCTGTCAACACATCTATCCATGTGCAGAAACAGATATGCAAAACAGTGAAGTCTGTCTGGGCAGAAAAACCGTGCAGCCCTCGGTGAAAATGGACTGCTGGCATAGCCAATGCAGCAGAAACCATGACACCAGACACGTCCATCACATCCTAAACAGCCATATCCAATGGTTGACCTGTGACCACCAGAAATGCAGGGAGGAAGGAGGCCCTGGCGCCTGCTGGAAGCAAGACCAGAACCTTCCTGTGGGACTAATGGGCCAGCAACGAAGTGCTGATGCGTGGCTTAGGGGGCACCAGAAGGTACCCATGGAGCCGTCTGGGGGAAAGAAGACAACGCTTCTGGTGGCAGAAGAGTGACACGTGCAAGAGGTGTGGGCTTAGCCATGCCTCCCTCAGAGAAGCCCCACCATTGGTGACGCATGCAAACAGGTACCAGAAAGTGGATGGAAGAGAACCAGGACATGTCCTGTGCTGCCTCCTGCTGTCCCTGCACTATGCACTGTGGCGTGGTCTTCCGTAGGAGAGCCGCCACCTCCAGTCGGGAGTGGAGAAGCACAGCTTGCTTCTCAACCATCTCAGTGCCGTAAGCACATGAAACTACACCCCCATCCAACTCTGCCGCCGTTGCCTCGGGAGAGGAAACGGGAGAGTGGACAATGAAGCCCCCTCTGCAGGGTGCAAGTGTGCAGTGTGCACCCTCAGCAACTGCACACACCCGGTGTTGTGGTATTGTCTCTGTCGTGTCTAGGGGTATGGCGTTTATGTGTTTGACTCGTCTGCTTGTTAACTAGAGTTACAACAACATAAAATGTGTCAAGAAGGGGGAAACTAACACTGCGATCGCTGCCTAATTTCGTCAATTTCCAATCGGCTCAAGCCCCCACCCCCTTGCTTGTCACGCGCACAACTTAATAAAAGAGGGCAGCGATAATACGCTATTCTATTTATTTACAGTTACACACATAGAGTATTCACTACACAATGAATGATGCTCCAATATACATCTCCTGACATATGTAGAACAATCACTCGCACTCTCATATATTCATCCCAGCTACGCTATACGTATCTACACGCACATGTTATTTACCGGGTTATGAATTTTACCGTACCGATAATTCACATCGGTGAACACAAAGAAAACTTTATCCTTTCCGTACTAAATCTGCTCTGAAAATGATGTCACGCCGTCTTAACCACAATAAGATCTCCCAACGATCACACAAGAAATAACCGTAGGTTTCTACAACCCGACAAATCCACAAGTTTGATTTACTTTCTTCTAAGTTTGGTCCACTAGCTTTGAGATACGGTCGTGTCTTACTTTCCTACACTGTACGTAAACTCACTTTCACGATCCTGGATAGGAATACCGCAGAAGCCACGTCTCTCAGCTCCACAAACTCAGCAACGGTTCGAAATGCACGAGTTCTTTTTCCACCGGACAAGAGTCACCCCTGATGCAGAAGTCTGCTGGTTCTCTTGCGTCCACGTAGCGGATAATGGTAGTACCCTCCTCAAGTACTATCCCTGAACTGGATTTGGCATTCGGCATTTGGCTACCCGGCTTTCGGCTCTTAACATTTGCGGTCGGTTGCCTATATAGCCCTGAGCCCGGACTTGCAAGAAAAATGCGAATGGGCTTTCTACCTGTTCTGGGTAGTAGGCTGTAGCCCGGAGTGTTTTTCGCCCCCACCTCGCAACCGACCCCCTCTCAGGGTGACGGGTCAACCGGGGGACGGGATGCGGGTTCCCCTCACTCTCAGCCAGCTGCCTTCCCCGCTCGACCGCGCGGTCTCTCCTGGCTGCTTTGGCGAGCCAATCGGGTCGGCCGTAACAATTTGCTCTGCCTCCCGATTGGGTAGGCAACGAGATGCCAGAAAAATCATAACACCCGGCGACAGAAGAGGTGGTTATCGTTACCCAGACCGGAAACCGCTTGAAAAACAGAAACTGGAAAAGGGGAGGGGTGGCCACACCAGGCAGTGAGGAGACTGCTGGCAGTAGCCCCCCCCCCACCACCACCACTTGACCAGACTACCCCATGAGTGAAGCCGGATGAGTGAAAAGCAATGCCCTTGCCACTGGAAGAAAACGCGCAGTGCTGTCCACCAGTGACTATCTAGCTTTCTCTGTCATTTAGAGAAAAGGGCGATCGCTACCCCAACCGGAAATGCACCGTGTCAGAGGAGCCAGGCTCATGGCCACAGGGAGATCAGTAAGGGGGTGGGCGGTGTGACTCACACATGGGAGTTGAGGAACTTCCAGCGGGTGGCCAGAAGGCAGAGGTGCATTCACCTGCAACCTGCCTGAACTGGCAGGAACACAGGTGGCTTCTCCCTTCACTAGAAAGTGTAGAAAAAGCATGCACCCACGCTTCCTCCATCACAACCAACAGTCCCATGCTGCATATGCTAAGTGAAACAAACCAAACAGCACCAAAATAGGGGAGTGACGAAAGCACTGAGTCACAGTCCTGCAAAAAAAAAAAAATGCAAAGCATGAGTACAGGTTAAACACCCTGGTAACAATCCAGCAATGTGTATAACCCACTGGTAGGCTAGCCGGCTAAGACAAAATATACAATGCTAAGTCAAAAACTGTCTAACGAAACAGTGTTATGTAAAGACAGAGAAACAAGGAAGGAACACAGTAAAGCTCACTTTCCTTGAAAGGTTGACGCAGTGCAGAGAAGGAGGACACATTGGACTGCCAAGGCAAAAGCCACATTGAGTGTAGGCAGGGGGAAGTGTAGACCACCAGGTGAAATACGACCCGCCTGCACCACAGCGCTTGAGAAAGTCAGGGTGACCTGATCAGTGAGCTGTGCGCACGGGGGGTATGTAGCGTGCACATGCATGGAGGGGCCTTACCAGGGTTGCATTGGTGGGTATGTTTTTTTGGAGGGTGTGTTTAGGGATTGCTAATTGAGAATATAGCACTTTGGGTCATGGTACAGTATTGTGACAAGAAACACAAGGTGTAAAGTGCAAATAGCACAAGCACAAAAAGCAAATGTGTGAGGACAGGTGCACTATTCAAGTATGACGCACACACACACATGGAGACACAGGCAACCCATGCACAGGCGACAGGTAAGAAAGAAACGAAAGTCACACCACACAGCACCATACTGTTTAGCAACAAATACCAGATAGGCAGAAACAAGAAAAGGACAAAACTCACTGTCCTTGTAAATGAAGAGCAGAGTAGCACTGAGGGCAGGCTAAGACCAACAGGAATATACTTTCATCCAATATCAAGAAAAGTTATGCTTCTTATTCAAAGCCCCCTATACCAGTGCAACATGCCAAAAGTCAGAACAGATTCAACCAATTATCTATAAAATTATGCCATTTTGTAACTATGCAGTTTGCTCTGTTCTGCTGGCTTTTTCTCAATAGAAAATATCAAGATCTGCAAGTCTTAATAGAAATTTGCACACATTCTTTTCCATATAATCAAACCTGTCTAGCCTACATGAGTAAAAAACATTTTTACTCATGTAGGCTAGACAGGTTTGATTATATGGAAAAGAATTTGTGCAAATTTCTATGAATATATGAATGCTACCCACTTCTGAACAAGTACATTGTTTTCGTCTCTAAGACGTGCTTGCTTGGCAGTTGTCTCTGTCTGAGTGTCCATCAAATGAAAAAGCTGGCTTTCCAGATACTTCACCTGCAAAGGAAAAAATCTTGTTTCCCTTACAATTTTAGAAACAGCAATGATAAAAATCTATGACTCATTCTTAGTCTATCAACTATTGTAATAACAAAAACCCACCCTTTCATTCAAGTCCTGAAAGTTGCCATCAATGTCATCAAAAATTTCACCTGATCCTATGCTGTTTCTCTGGTCACATGAACTTTGCTGCACAAGGCTGCAAAACGAAATAACCCATTAAATACAATGCATTGTTCACACATTGCAGTGATGTACTATTTTAACCTCATTTGATTTGCTGCATGTGGTACATGTGATGTATGCGGTCAATGTGGTCCATGTGGTGCATGTGGTAGATGTGGTGAATGTGGTGCATGTGCCAGATATTGCTGGCTAGGTAAAATGTAACATTATAACCAGTAAAATCCATAAAAGAATGTAAAGTTTAGGATATTTAAAGTGTGGGAAGGATAAAGTAAAATAGTGCAGACAAGGATGCTTGTTCCTTTATATATAGGAACAAACCCACACAATGCACACAGCCAATGAGAATAGCATCCAATCAGAATTGGTATGAACACATATGGTAGCTGGCTAGTTGTAAAAGTTTAATGCAGTGCCGGCAGCTTAGGCCACAAAGGTGGTCAACGGAGCCGAAGCAATGCTTTCCAGAAATGCGACAGATAGTTGCCCATGCTATAGACGATGAGGTATAAGTAAAGAGGATACAGAATGATGCTAAGCCTGTTTGCGTCATTGTTAAAAAACATATCCACCACATATCTGGAGACGTTTACAAGCCAGAACATTGTTCTGGGTGGGGCATACAGTTAGGGGCATATGACACTGTAACGGGGTTGAGCGGTTGAGGTCCGTTACCAGTATAAGGGTGGCAATGGCTCAATCATCCTTCACTCTGTCATGAAAACACCCTCTCTCCACTGTGTTTACCTGACAAGAAAATAGCAACATGTCGAAGTTACATCATTCACACACTATCGGTATGGATACAATGCTGCAACATGCCATTCACTGAATTTCAACATGACTACATTAAAACCCTAACTGCACGCAAGAGTTCAATGACATTTTATCCCTCCCATCCTATAGCCAAACATATCTTTATTCAGTAATCGTGTTTAGGATTTGAATTCTTTGCACAGTCAACGCAAATTCATGTGTGCATGACCTGTCTCTTGCTTTCCCACCAATTTTGAGTGCACTAAGACTTGGCCTTGGTTTTTCCCACCTTCTGAACCTAATTTTACATACACTACATCAACCACCCCAAAGCGACACCTTTAGTAGACAAAGTTGGGCAATTTTAGCCATGTTTTGCTGCCAATTTCTTAACCTTTTTAATGGAAAGGGCTGTTACACCAATCCGAATTTGTTTATTTTTCATGTGATCGGGGGACACTGACCCAAACCTAGTTTTCCTGCTCAGACACATCTAGGGAGCAAAGGGTGATAGACACATATCAAGTTGTCTCACAAGAATTTGACAGGTCTCGACATCAGCTAGTTTTCTGTGGCCTTTGTTGTTTGAGGCTGATACATAACCTGTTGTAGATTCCCAAGAAGGGAAATCTGAATGACAGAAAGGTTTCTGCCATGCTTCTTTGTGTGTTGGATTGGAAACACGCAGGATTAATGAGACCGAGAGGATATACCTCAAATGCCAACTGGCATGACCTTGAGTGACCTGGATACCAGTGGACAAGTTCAAGAACTTTGCACCCTGTGTCTCATCCCTGGATTGGTCTCTCTTCTTCCTTTGTGTCTCCCAGTGATGACATAGATCTGAAAGCAGGCTGCTGATAACTCAGAACAGATTCCTTTCTTTCCACCCGGAATAGTTTGAGTCAACGTCGTTTGTCCTATCTTTCTTGTTGGAGCAGGGGAAAATGTAAGGTATTGTGCCATAATTAATACTTTTATCGGTTTCCACAGAAAGACTGAGGAAAGTGTTCCTCTGCTTCAGTCAATGCTGAGCGTTGTTCTCAAGCTGTACTGTGCACAGTGATTAGCCTTGGATGGTTCATATTATAACGACTAGTGTACAGTTATAACTTTCACTGACAGCCAAGTGACGAACCCTGGTTTTGTCCAGCCAACAGGCACAGTCACTAAAAGGTCCAGTCTGACCTTTTTGTTGATCCCGAGGTTAATGGGTGATTGGAATGCAATCTAAAATGTATTGAGTCTATCAGATCTAGTTAACTCCTCTACAAGCTTTGATTCATTCCCCCCTCCCTCTGCTTGATGCACTGTTGATTAGATATCCAGAATTTTCTCTTTGCATGTTCAGTTTAATGTTTAACGGGATAGGTTGAGTGAATGTTTCTTCTTGATTGCTGAACTGTAGGTGTGAGAAAGAAATTCATCTATTGTGTATGACTGAATATCACTTTCATTGTGCTAGATCTGCCTCATATTTTAATCATTGCTTAGTTATATTCTCTAGTTGGAATCCAGCCAGAGAAAGTCACGTGACTGTACAGAGCAGTAACAGAAATTTATCTGAGAAGAAACCCTCTTATAAACTCGCTTTCTATTTGGCTTCTTTCCATTAATTTTGAAAAGTTTAGGAAGACAGAATTAAAAGAAAAACAAGTAACTGCCGCTTGGAGGATAAGCCCAAATTAAATGTAAAACAAGGGAACTGTACCAAGCTAGAAAGGGACAAAGACGAAGACAATCTACATGTTTCGGGGCACTACCCCTTCATCAGGACGACACAAAAACGACAAAAAACGAAAAGGAAAAAGACTTATCTGCAGTAGATGTGGCGCGTTGGCTGCAAGGCAGGAGAATGACTGAGGGACAGTGAGTAAGAAAGGTTAAAAAGAGGGGCAGCCAATCGCAAGGTGGGTAGGAAAGGGTAGAGAAGAGTGGGGGTGGAGAGTGGGCGGGGGAGAGAGAAAGAGAAGGCAGCGCGGGTAAGGGGGGAGAGAGAGAGTGGGAAGGAGGTGAGAGAAAAAGTTAGAGACGGAGGGGTGAAGGGGTTAAGGGAAGGGAGGGGGAGGGTCAGTGTTTTAGGTTGAGTCCAGTAGGTGCCATGGTACCGAAATGGGTAATGAAGTAGGACTCCATATTCTTGCGGTCAATGGAATCGCCCTTCATTTTCCAGATTGTTTCTCGCTCCATATTCTTGCGGTCAATGGAGTCGCCCTTCATTTTCCAGAAGTAATTTTACAGGGGTTCGGTTATGTGTCTTGCATGATACTCTCAGCAGGTCATCGAGGACACTGAAGGAGTGTGTCCTAATAATTCTGCCAATCTGCCAATGTTGCTCATTCAGACACAGAGGACTGGGTGCCTAAAGTGAGGCAGTTAGAATCTGCCTTGAAATCCTTAGACAGTGAGGTGGACAACAAACTGTCGAAGTTGTACAACTTTCTGGAGTAAAAACTCTCACGGCTGCGATCTAGGTCAAGGGTCCAAAAATCTAGATCTCGCTTGCAGCCTTATGCTGAGAACCACCATGGTGGCAAACAAAGCTGATCATGATCGCCTGACGATTCTTTTCAGTCTGACTCAGACTCCAAGCGCACAAGTTTCACAGCACATAATTTTCATCCTGACATGCTTCAGCTTTACGAGGAAGGGGAGATCCCTCATATTTCAGCCTCTGAATCTCAACAGCATATTTGACCTAGAAAGTGGACTGTGTGTGAACACTAAGATAAGCCCTACACCCTATACTAGTGCGAGCACTAGCTCAGGTTTAGTACAGCAGCTGGAACAAGAGTATGATTCATCCGAGAAGCTCTATTCCATGACTGATGATGAACTTGCAAACTTAATTAAAGACAGATTTTTAACAAAGCAATCAACTGATGCACTCAAATCTTGGTTTGAGATTATCCATAGACCACAAAACTTCCCTAGCTCAGGTTTAGTACAGCAGCTGGAACAAGAGTTTGATTCATCCGAGAACCTCTATTCCATGACAGTCGTCAATGATCTATGATCAGTAGACTTGGTAAGTGCCTTTTTGTGTTTGCTGCCTCAAATTCAAGCTTGGCTTCAGTATAAAGTCAATCGTTTTGCAGCCAGTAGATTGGTGAAATTTGTGGATGGCTGGGAGCATATTACCATAGTAACTGGAGTCAGCATTAAGTTGAATTTCCCAGTTAGCCATCTACCCAGGCTCTCAGTCAGGCAGCATTAACTCTTTGACACCGTGCGAATAACCGACAGCCCGCTCCATTGGCACTACGTTTCCGCCTTACGGGCCAGATTAAGTCCATTCGAATTATGATTTTTAAAATTTCATCTGCTAATCTTTTAAGGGAAAGAACTCTTACAATCGAAAGCTGAATCATTTCTTCACGAGTTGCTTCCCTTTTCTGTGTTTTAAACTGTCAATCAGATCCGTTTCCGGCAATAATTTGAAGGGGGGGTCCACATGTGGTCTGTCACTTGAGAAATGCTAGATTTGCACTTCAAATTACACGCTAAAGAGGAAAATGACATTGTTTCGCCAATTTACTGTGATAAAGTGGATGAAGACAAGAGTATTTGTGCCTGAAAGACCTAAGAAAGTGATTAGGAAGAGAAAAACGAGCGAGCACGTGTACTGAAGAGTACCGAACAGACACTGAGACTGAATGGCGAGGACTTTTTGATTTCTTCAACTTCAGTTGTGTTTCCATCAAAGGATTTACAAAATTATGGAACAAGGTCCAAGAAACACGGTAAGAAATGAGTTTTCTTTATTTATTGTAGTTAGTTAGCAATTTTAAATAATGTTTTTATTGTTTGGGGGGATTTTTTTATGAATTTTTGAAAAAAGGCTAAAAATGCCCCGGCCCCCCCGGGACCTACTCTAGGTAGGATTCTCCGTCACGATTGAGTTAAACAACACTGAAGCTAGTGTCATCAATAAAGAAGTGTCCAAACTGTTAGATAAGAAAGTCATTTCTGTTTGTGAGTATGTCTCAGGTGAGGTGCTCCCCCCAGTTTTCACAAGATCTAAGAAAGATAGCCCCCATAGGATGATTTTGAATTTGAAGAAAGTGAATGAAGAGATTACTTATCATTATTTTTAAATGGATACATTGGAGGTTGCTCTTCAGCTAGTCAGTCAGGATTGTTTCGTGGCATCAACAGATCTCAAAGATGAGTATTATTCTGTCTCCATTTATGAACAATATAAAAAATACGTTAGATTTTTGTGGGATGGCCACCTGTATGAATTCAATGCTTTGCCTAATGGCCTTTCCATGGCACCTAGAAAATTGACAAAGTTATTAAAACCAATATTTGCTTCTCTCAATATTTAGGGGTTATTTTGAATTCTGAAAACATGACTGTGATCCTTACTACAGACAGGAAGCAAAGCGTTTTTAAAAAGTGTCTGAGTTTACGGCACAAACAACGGGTGATCATCAGGCAGGTTAACTCAATGCTACCGTTGCGTTCGTAGCTCAAGCCGTCCCGGTGGATGCGGCATTTTTAGCCTTTTTTCCAAAATTCATTAAAAAATCCCCCAAAACAATAGAAAAATGATTTAAACATAGTATCTAACTACAATAAATAAAGAAAACTCATTTCTTACTGTGTTTCTTGGACCTTGTTCCATAATTTATAAATTCTTTGATGGAAACACAACTGAAATTGAAGTAATCAAAAAGTCCTCACGATTCCTTATACACAGTCTGTTCGATACTGTTTACACCACGTGCTCGCTCGTTTTTCTCTTCGTAATCACTCTCTTGGGCCTTTCAGGCACAAATACTCTTGTCTTCATCCACTTTATCACAGTAAATTTGCAAAACAATGTCATTTTCCTCATCAGCGTGTCATTTGAAGAGTAAATCTAGCATTTCTCAAGTGACAAAGCACATGTGGATACACACAACACAGCCATTTTTCACTCGCTTGGAATTGTGGTCGAAAACAGGTCTAAACGTAGTAAAAAAGGAAGCAACTCGTGAAGAAATGATTCAGCTTTCCAATGTAAGAGTTCTTTACCTTAGACGATTAGCGATTCCCCGTAAATAAATCGTCAATGTTGCTTGGCTCATTTTCCGCATGCGTCGTAAGCGTATCCTATGCTGCATAGAATATTTTCCGCACACGTCGGGAATGTGTTAATAAAGAACAAATGAGGACCGAATGCTTAAATTATCGAAAGATAACTCCAACAAGAGGTACTGGCAGCGCTCAACATAACCATATGCTGACGCACGTGACCAAGGGAGCTTACCGTACCCAAACACGTAGCAAAGAGAGGGCCGAAAGAAAGGAACTTGGCAGATCCTCAAAAAAGAAGTTCCTTTCTTTCAGCCCTCTCGTTTGGGTATGGTAAGCTCCCTTGGTCACGTGCATTAGCATATGGTTATGTTGAGCGCTGCCAGTATCTTTGTTGGAGTTATCTTAGGATAATTTAAGCACTGGTCCTCATTTGTTCTTTATTAATAATTTGCACCTTGAGGATTTCATGTAATTGTCCTATGTTGTGTTCGTCTTTGAATCCTAGTTGTCAGCACTCGCTTAGTGAGCGGGCTGACTACATTTAATAGGGATTCTCTGTATGCACACGTGTACTGAGGGTTAGCTGTGTGAAGACTAGTGCCGTAAAAAAAGAAAGGCATGGCAGATCTTTTTTGAGGATCTGCCAAGTTCCTTTTTTTCGGCCCTCTCTTTGCTATGTGTTTGGGTATGGTAAGCTCCCTTGGTCATGTGCATCAGCATACGGTTATTTTGAGCGCTCCCAGTACCTCTTGTTGGAGTTATCAGGCAGGTTGCCAGAGCAATAGGACTTATGGTTGCTAGCTTTCCAGCTGTTAAGTATGGGCCCCTCTATTACAGATCACTAGAAGAGGTTAAGAAGTCTGCATTAAAAATGGCAGAGGGCGATTTGGATAAATTCATGTCACTCTAAGATGAAAGTTACAAAGAACTGCAGTGGTGGATAGAAAATGTTGATGGGTGTGACAGAGCCAGACTGTACAACACATTTGGATGCAAGCACGCTGGCTTCGGGTTGTACCTGTGATAGTGTAAGATCAGGATGTTTGTGGTTAACCTCTGAGAAAGATCTGCACATAAATGTGTTGGAAATAAAAGCTGCACTGTTGGCTCTACAGTGTTCTCAATCAAAAATAAAAGGAAAACATGTATGTTTGATGGTGGATAACACTACGGGTGTGTATTAACAATATGGGGACTAATCATTCTGATCCATGCAATAAGACCACTTTTGGGCTGTGGTCTTGGTGTATTTTAAACAAAGTGTGGGTCAGTGGTGCTCACATTCTAGGAAAAGATAAATTCGTTGCAGACTTTGAGTCAAGAAATATAAATATGGATGCAGAATGGCAGCTTGATAAAAACAGCCTGTTCACTGCACTCAAGTAATTGAAGTTCTCTCTGTCAATAGATCTGTTTGCATCTCTGGTAAATACTCAGTTTGCATACTATGTAGCATACAGACCAGACCCTGCTGCATTTGCAATTGATGCTTTCTCCATTTCATGGAAACACCTTGACTTTTATGCTTTTCCACCATTTTCTGTCATTGGCAGAACATTGCAGAAAGTGAGGAAGGAAAGGAGTGCAGGTGTCATTATCAGTCCAAACTGGTCAGCACAGAGCACAGAACTGGTATCCTGTACTGCTGGTCTGCTGCACTTGCTGTCCTGTCCCCCAGTGAGACTTCCATGCATAAAGAATTTACTCCAGCTTCCAGGTGAACCCCAGGAGGTGCACTCCCTGATTAAGACTCAGCCTGGTAGTCTGCAAGATCTCAGGCAAGAACTGGTCCCTACGTGCACACAGAGGACTCAGCAGATCTAATTTTGGATTCTTGGCGTAATAATACTTCAAGGGCTTATGAAATTTACATCAGACAATATTATGTGTCGGAAAACAAAATAGTGAACCCTAAATCACAGCATCTAGCTAATTTTCTGTGATGGAACGGGTTCGATCAGCAAACTTTCCTTCTCAACAAAGACAATCTTTGTCAGAGGCCGCCACATTTTATTCATGGCCACCGCTGCTGCTGCTGCTGTCCGCTGGCTGGGGTCTCTCTGGGGGATCGCCCCTTCCGATCTTTCCACTTTGGTTCTCCTCTTTCTGCTCTCCCCTTTGTCCGGTCCGCACCCCACTTTTATTCGTACCACACACCGGCATACGCTGTGACTGTGAGCATGTGGTGCCAAAGCCATCTCTGTGATGGCTGCGTCCAACACATTTCTATCTGAACTGTACAAGTCAGGAGCCAGCTATAATACTGTTAACGTTGCACATTGTGCTGTTGGTGCTTTTCTCAATACATTTGGAACTGAAAGCCCGGGGAAACACCTATTTGTTTGCAGGCTTGTGAAAGGTGTCTTTGAGTGCAGACCTCATAAACCAAAACATATTGACACTTGGAATGTAGATGTTGTCCTCCACGAGCTAAGACAGTGGCTATTTTCTCATGACTTGACATTCAAGCAGCTTACACAGTTATGCCTTTGGCTTTAGTTTCAGCACAGAGATTCTAAACATTTAATAAGTTATCAGTTCAACATTTGAGGTTAAAAGAAAATGGTTGTGTTATTGTTTACAGTGACATTTTGAAACAGACAAAGCAAAGAAAAGCTAAGTCATTTTGTAAACCATTGGTTTTATCATACTTTGAAGATAAGGAACTGTGTATAGTAGATCATCTCAGGTTGTATATAAATAAGACTGTTGCTTTGCATCACGATGATCACTTGTTTATTTCCACAGTAAAACCTCACAGTCATGTTTTGATAGATACTACTGCTCTATGGATTAAATCCATTTTGGAAATGGCTGGGATTGACATAACAAAATACAGTGCTCATTCAGTTCAATCTGCTGCATCTTCACCAGCAGCAGAGAGAGATGTACCTTTGCATTATGCTGCAGGTTAGTCTAGTAAGTCAACCTCATAAAATTTTATCTTAGAAGCTCTGGCACTCAACAGTCAGCACAGAAACAGAAATCTTTGTCTTAAGCTGTGTTGGACAGCTTTGTGCAGAAACTTTAGGTCTGATTCTAGCTGGTGTAACTGCTAGGAGGTAGGTCAGCAACACATTAGCACTACTCTAAACAGTAAAAGACAGTGTAAACTCGTGACTGCTTGGATTTTGTGTGTCCCTCAAAGCCATTTAATACGGACAATGTTCAAATGATTTGTGTGGATTGATTTTATTTCAGGCTAATTTCTATTAATAAGTTATGGTATATCTACCCTAAAATGTTCTTTTGGAAAGTCCTGTAACAAAGATACCTAAATAAAGGCTTATGTTTATTTTCTTGTATGGATCTGTGAACACATTTTGTTTGATGGATTAACATCTGCAATTATCTGTATTTTTCCCCTGCTCTAAAATCTCACATAAATTCCTCTAGACAATCACTGGTGAGGAATAATTAGAAAATTAAACGTGGCTTACCTGGAAGGTGAAGTTTGAGATCATTCCGAGACAATAGATTGGATGAGGGAATTATATGATCTCCCATCTACTTGAAACAATCCTAGTTATTCTCCCTCCCTGATGGTCTCAAAATAATGGAAAAATATGCCTAAATACTGACGGAAAGAGCAAGCATCACATCTCATATAATTCCCTCATCCAATCTATTGTCTCACAATAATCTCAATTAAACTTCACCTTCCACGTAAGTCTCATTCAATTTAATAATTAACGCTTTCAGTGCGCGAGGCCTTGCTGGTAAGGCCTTATGCTGTTTACCTTTGCGTGGGCGGGCCTTACCAGTAAGGCCTTGCTTTTAAAAATTGCGTGCATCTTCCAGAAAGCAGTCTAACCGACACGACTATGTTCAATTGGCAGTTTAGCCAGTTTCATTTTATAAGGTTGTTACCCTTTGACCACAAATCATGGTTTTTACCGTGGAAAAATGAATGTTTTGCCATAATCCCCTCTGGCGAATCACATCACTGTAAAAAGACGGTGGAGCTTTCATTTTCGGGAGCACCCAAGCGTTTGAAAATGAGTGATGTTGATCTGCTGCACTGTGAAGGGAACATTAGTGGTTATCTTGAAGAGGACATGTCTAGTAGTGAGGTTGTCACGTTACGGATGGTTTTCTGCAGCGCTATAGTTCCTGTATTGATTCATTGTATTCTTTTTAAGATTGTATTACGTCATTTCATTCATTGAAGGGTTGACACGTTAATGACGCATAAAATTGTGTAGTCATAGAAGGAAAGACGTCACACGTTCTTTCATAGAAACGCGTATATATCAGCTTCGAGGAACCAATGAGAAGGGGGGAATTGTGTTGTTGGGGGAAACAGAGAAAACTTTGGGGCGGAGGTAAAACGCTTCAGGAGTTTTGGGATGAGAAGCTACAGAGGTCAGACGTGTGTTGCAAGCTTGCGAATCTTGCCAACGGATTTTCCTACAGAACTAGACGCGTTGCTATTCCAGAGAGAATATTCTTCGGTCACTGGAAGGAAAGTAGGCTTCGTGTAGCGACAAAACTCATTCGGGAATCATAGCTCGTAAAAAAAGGTGACGAGGAGCAAAAGGAAATTGTCTTCAACGGTTAGCCGTTAGCTATACGTTCCACTACGGAGACTGTGTCCGTGTAACTACGTAGCAAGCTATCGTACGACAATATTAGTAGCTCATCGCCCGCCGGGGGAAGTTCATTGTTACACTTCTGCAGCGAGTACGTGTCAACCTTTCTATGTCTTATGAGGGGATCATAAGATAATGTTAGATTCTCAGTGGTGCAAGATCTAACGGACGAGCTATCGATATTCAACACCGCGAATCTGTCATTCATTGGAATAGTCTAATAGTAGACTGAGAGTGTACAGCCAAGCGGACTCCATTCACTTGTGGAAGTGAACCTTTTTCATAGATCAAAAATCTATGAAAAACTGATCGTTACCTTGTGTCAGTTCAGCAAGGTCACCTCAAGGTCCAACGGACTAGCATTACAATACATGGTTTATAACCAGTGTTCCTGACATCTTTAGACAAGCCCATCTACCAAGTTCTTCTGGCACTGTTCAACTGGTCTCACAGATCACCTTTGACCCTGCTACAGACGTTCATAGATCTGCGCTCGTCAGTCGGAACATTTGCTTCTCACTACGAACTGCGTCAGCATGTCAACTATCATACCGTGTTTGAACTACCTCTGCGGATCATTTCCTGATGTGAACATTTCTTTTTTTTTGGATTAACTGTTCTGTTCCGGGTTTTGGATAACACATTTTCCGCAAGTAGCCTGTTACGATAGCACATTGACTCATATGAATTTAATTGTATGCTAGTTGTGTTACTCAGTGTTCAGACAATTGTTTCGTGTCTCAAACTGTTGCTATCACGCTCACACACACACACACACACGCACTGTTACGTATTTGTTCAATTGCACCATCCTTTCCTCTACTTTCATTCTTAATGTTCATAGTTCAATAAATGTGTAAAGTTATCTGGCCATGTACCTTTTGGTTGAAAAGGTGAGGATCTGCACTAGGCGTATGTTTCTCGTGTTTCCTTCCCTAGAATTCTAGCACACCCCACAAAACGTTACAGAGGTATATAACTTTTCTCCGTCTAGTGAGTCGGAGGAGGGAGAAGAAGAGCCTGTTTCACATGACTTTTACAAAAATGGATTTTCACGTACCCTGTTGATGCTGGATTTAGCTTACTTTTACAAAACAGCAAAGTCCAATATAGTAAAGTTTATTTTATTTTATCTTAAAAATCCAGTTGGTTCCACCCTTCTAGCCCATATGTTGTGGGTTTTTTTTTTACAATTTTGTAAACATACCCCAGAAAACCTCAGGCACATAGGATAGCACTCTCAAAACATAACCCGCAGTCACTGAGTTCAAGCAGGGGATACGAGGCCCAAAATGACTCCTCCCACTGAAAGTGATGGTGAACCTCGCATCACCGATTAAAACACAAGTAAAAAGGTGGACTTGAGATTAAAAACGGAGGCCAAAGTAAGCTGTGAAGGACAAAGAGAATGGAACAGTGATCAATCTCCCTGGAAAAATTCCAGTGAATGGGAAATCCGACTTTCAAAGATTAAAATATACAGCATGGATAAAGTTATCAACATGAAATCCGTCTAGCGTGAATTCTGTGTAAAATGCTGCGTTGAAAAAGGTATCCAAGTGAATGCAGCAAAATGGTGGTGCGATCATCTCACAAAGTATCAAATAGGATTTGGAGAACACAGTTGTATATTGTGTGGTCTACGGAAAGAACTTGATAGAAAAATGATTCCGCTATAAGAAAACACCCTTGTCGATGAACCACTTTCGGTTTAAAAATGTGTGAAAAGTCTCTTCAACACCCCATCTGATATGACAGCCACAGCAGCAAATTTCTTCCACAATGGCGCTTACAGTGTAACCCCCTCGAGGTTACCAGATTTATTTCCTCTTGCATCTTTTCTAGCTTAGGGAAATACCAGTTAGTAGGGAAAAATGTAGTTCCACAGACAGATAAGCCCCTGTCTGTGGACAAGTTCTTTTATGTATTAAAAACCCCCTTCAGATTGTACTGGGGGGGGGGGGGGGAAAGCGTGTACTTTTATAGTATGGCTGGAGTGAGAGGCAGAGCTTTCCCAGTGAATTTATCGGCGTGGCCGAGTTTCGCTATTGCGCGATAGCGTGGAAGAATCGCGGATCGTGTTCACAGGAACTCTGTCCCTCATTTCAGATTAGGCCCTGGTTGCAAGAACAGCTGTCTCCTGGTGCGTCTCGTCTGTACGAGGTATGTTGGTACAATGCATTTATGTACTTTGCATTTGGTGTAATGAACTTGTTAAAGAATGATCGCTGTGTATACCGCACTGTCGTAAATAACGGCAACATTATGTTGACGCGGTTATGTATCGGATTATGTTTCCCCCTGCAATGCATGCAGTGTGGTGATGTGGATGTTAAGTATGATTGTTATAAGAAATTTCATTGTTCAATCTTTGCGGGGAATTGATTGTAGACCGGGACGGGGTGAAGATGTTGTAAATTGAGATGCATTTCAGGATCGTCCCGTACACATGTTGAGGCGCTAGAGCACCACCATCTTGGCCACTATATGGGGTCTGTTCCCCATCATGGTGTTTGCATATTCCTTGAAAATATGTAGCTTTAAGACTGCCTCGTGAATTTTGGAAGTATTTGTTTTATGTATTGCTGATGCTGTGATCCGAAATTTACGTCAGGTCGGTCTTTGTTTCAGGCCACCTTTCCATTTTTACCAGTTTCCACCTTTTGTCTTCTTTCCCTCTTCCCTTCCCGTTGCCGCAATTCTTTTCCTTTCCTACTTTCTTTTCACTTGTTGCCTCCTTTTCTTTTTACCAGTTCCCATCCTTCCATACTTCCACCTTTTCATTTTTTTAATCCTTTCATCTTTCCACAAGTCTCACCTTTTCTTACCAGTCATTTCACTTATCTTTATCCTTGTCATGGGTTCTGGGGTTTAGATCGTTAAAAGGACAAAAAGTCATTGAGTATATTTATTTGTTTCTTTATTCTTTTTTAGTCAGTGAGGAGAGAATCTGTGTGCATGAAGGGCTAGCCTCTAGCCTGAACCGAAATTACTTTTGTAAGATGACGTACACATTAGCGTGCTAATTTTCCGCTAGTGTGTACCGATTACAACGGTAAGATGTTGTTGTGTTAAAGTTGGAAGCAAAGACATTCTGCCTCACCTTATCCTGTCATTGTCCACATAAGTAGGAAATTGCTGCTTTCGTGGCAGACTTTTTGATCCCATGATTTTTGAAAAAGGAAACTTATCTCTCCTGCTCCCCACATACTGAGTGGTAACACACTGTGTTTTTCTAGCAGGGCCACACCAGGGCTAGAGGAGAGATATACTCTGGCTTAAACGAATCTAAATCAGATTGAACAAGGCTGCAGTCTTCTAGCAAAGCACATGATCAGTTGATTGATTGAAGTGGGCCACACCAGCCTCCAGTCTAGAAGTCCGGGCCAAAGAGGCGTGTTGGTATGATGAATAACATCCATCAGGGACCTCAACCCCCAGGAGTTGAAGGACAACACAGGAAAAACAACAGTGATCTAGAATGGGTGGAGAAGTAGAAAGGGAAAGAACTGGAGAGGCAGAAATATGGAAAGCAGAAGGGATAGTGGTGGGTCAGCTCAGCCACCCAGCCAGAGACAGACTGGGTGCTCACCCCTGGAATGTGAAGCCAGGCCAGGGAGGGGGTGGTGGCAGATAAGTTTAGATCTGGGAGTTGAAATATAATTCTAATTCTTGGTTGAATGGTAATATTTTTCCCTGTATTTAATTTTGAATTGTGTTATCCAGTACTCCAAGGTGGTGATTCTTGAATGCCCTCATGGTTAATTAGCAGAAGTTTTCCAAACTTTTCCCAAAACTTTTGCATCTTAAGGTTACTTTGATAATTAAAAGGAAAATGGGATGTTCTTTTTAAAACAACTTCATTGTGTTTTGTCGCCTTTGCATTGGAGGAGGTTGGCATAAGAGGGTAGTATGAAAGAACAAACAACAGCCACTTGTGTGTGTGTGTGTGTGACTGGGCGGGTGTATGCGCAAGTCAGTTATGACAAGTCACCTAAGATGTGCAGTGCCTTCAAACAGGACAGTCGAAGGAACAAATAGTACTAATAAATACTTTTTGGACAAAATGATGTAAAAATTGTACTTGATTCACAATCCCAAGCACAGAGCCAGAAGTACAGTGTACTAATAGTAGGATCTAAATAAGATGCCATGCATTTCGCATAAACATGTGCATGCATATTTAACTCTTTGGCCCCGTAGGGACCCGCAGGGCTAGCAACCTCAGAGGCCGCATAGAGGCCGCATAGATTTAACGTTTAAAAAAAATTACCGCTTAAAAACTACCTCACTCACAGCAATATATTTTACATATTTAGAAAGATCTATTCTTCGGCAACACAATGAAAACAATACTTTTTAGTTGAAAATATTAAATACTACTTACTATTTGGTCCCAAATACAGTCACTTTTTACACACAAAACAAAACACAACAAATTAAACCCGTAGATCCAGTGTGAACGACGGAAGTAGACCTGAAGGGTCACTACACTAAACCTTGTTTGGCAAGCCGAAACTGTTTCCGAAACTCATTTAGACAGTGCAGGGGAAACAACCGACGAAAGAGCTTCACAATAATATAAGGTTTACCTCCCTTACACCGTTAAATGCGTCGCTGCAAAGTTTTGAATTCGTCGTAAGTTTGTCGACACCGCGTCCTCTAAGCTCATTTACGCCGCCGCCGGTTAACCGGCGGTATAGGGGCCAAAGAGTTAACAGCAGACTACTAATAAGTTTCAACTGATGTTTAACCTCAGCTGTAAAAGTTAATCAAACAGATTGTCTACTTACTTTATGTATGATGATGGCACAAGTCTCTTATGTGATCTGAAACAACATTAGACAACACTCAGAGGAGTACGTCCAAATAGGTGCCCGATTTAGAATTAGAAACTAGCTATAGAAGTGATATTCAGATTAAAATTTGTACTAACCTAAAATCATGCATACAAACTTCATAAGTCAACTACTTTTTAGGCTTTACCATAGTAAGTGAGGTTTAAAAGCATAGCAGACTGTAATAAATCATAACAGCAAAAGCTACATTGTTTTTCATGGGTATGGCTGGGATAATACTAAATAATAATACTTTACAAAGTTCATTTAAAAAGCACAGTACTACATCCAAGAAGTGAATGTACTAACCACACCTGATCCATTAAAACAAACAAAGTAAAATTACATTAAAATATAATAAAAACAACGAATACAAGTTTAAAGTTAACATAGGAGCTAAAAGCAAATATACACCTATATGAATCCATACAGACCTACACAAACACTTGAAGGAAATAATAGATATTTTTCTGGAGAGGTGAGATTTTGGTGCAATTGTCACCTTTAACACAATCAGACTGTGGAGTACAGAAATCAGGTGAACAGTATTTCCCACACATGGGAATGTGGTCGCTAGGATTGGTCTGAACACTTTTTACAAATGTTTAAACGTGGTTGGTCAACAAGGGATGTGACTGGTGTTTTCTTATAGCGGAATCATTTTTCTATCGAGTTCCCTTAGACCACAAAATGCATGACTTCTTCTAAACTGTGCTCATGAGACCACATGATACTGTTTAGGAGTTAGCAAGGCGATTGTGGGCGCCATTTTGCTTGGATACATTTTTTTCAACACATCGTTGTACACAGAAATCACTGGATGGATTTCAGGTAGGAATCATTTTATTCTTTTTAAATTTCTCTTTTAGCCTGCATTGGAATTACGTTTTTATCATTGATGATTTTTTTCTACATTTTTTATAAAGTACATAGAGGCCACAGGGGAGGTCATGGCAGAAGAAATCAAGTAGGCGCACACAGTGCATACAGTGACTACATCAAACACCAAATAGTAAGGACTATTTTACAGTTTTTCAGTATGATTATATAATTATTTTGATGTTCAAAAACCGATCCTTCAAAATATGTAAAGTAGATTACTACACTTGGGGTAGATTTCAAGCAGCATTTATTTCAAACACACCAAAATCTGTGTCCCCCTTGAGATTCAAATGGAGAAACAGTCTGAAAACCTATGATGTCGTTAAGGTGAAAACTCCCTAGGTCAATATTATACACAGGTCAAAATTATTGTATCTGGTTTAAATTAGATATCTAGAGTTAAAGGTTGGTAGATTTTTGGAGTTTGTATTAGATCAAAGAAGAGTGAGAGACGCTACAGTGCCACTCATAAATATGAATGAAGAAGCTGAAACTGTTACTTCTTTGAGATATGTAAGAACAACTGTGGATGAAAATCTGTCCTTTGCTGCACATGTAGAAACTATGTATAAAAAGGCATGACAGAGGGTATACCTCTCATGGAAACTATGTCGTTTCAACATCAGCACAAATATCCTATAGAGCCCTTGTCACGTTACGGATGGTTTTTCTGCAGCGCTATGGTTCAGCACTGTGTTGTTTCATTGTATCTTTCACATAGTATTGCATCCTTTCATTCAAGGAATTGTTGACATGGCAGTGACGCATAAAGTTACGTAGTAATAAAAGGAAAGACGTCATTTGTTCTTTAATAAAATCGCGTGACTCAGGCTTCGGGAACCAATGAGTAAATGTTAATTTGGTCGTGCATGGAAACGTGGAAAACATTGGGGTGAATTTAACATCTTTTGGCAGTTTGGTCTGGAGATACGGAGGAGTCAGACGTGTTACTAGTCTGTGAGACTTGTTAACGGTTATCCAACAGAACAAGACGCGCTGTTGATGTAGGAAGATTGTTCAGCGGTCACTGGAAGGAATTAGACTTCTCGTATAGACTTAACTCATTCAGAAAAATAGCATTGTGGAAAGAAAGTGTCGAGAAACGAAATAGTTGTCTCGTCTCAAATCCATCATCAACGGTTAGCCGTACGCTATACGTTCTACTATAAAGGCTGTATCCGTATAGCTACATAGCAAGCTATTGTAGTAATTCATTACTTGCCGGGAGAAGGACCTTTTTATGCTTCTGCAGCGAGTGTGTGTCAACTTTTCTTTGTCTTATGAAGAAGCATAAGATAATGTTAAATCTTCAGTGGTGTAAGGTTTAACGGACGAGTTGCCAGTATTCATCACCGTGAACCTGTCTCTCATTGTAAACAGTCTAATAGTAGGCTGGGAGTGTACAGTCAAACAGACCCCTTCACTTGTGGAAGTGAACTTTCTTCATAGATCTGAAATCTATGAGGCATCGAGTGTTACCTTGTGACAGTTAAGCAAGGACATCTCAAGGACTAACGGACTAGCAGTACAATACATGGTTCGTAACCAGTGTTCCTGACACCTTTGGACAAGCTCCATCTCCTGAGTTCTACTGGCAGGGTACAACTGGACTCACAGATCACCTTTGACCCTTCTACAGACTTTCTCAGATCTACGCTCGTCAGTCAGACTACATTTCCCGTGTCAACTATCCTATCTTGTTCGGGCTACCTCTGCGGGCCATTACCTAATGAGAACGATTTTGGATTAACTGTTCTGTTCCGGTTTTGGATAATTCCTTTCCCCGCAAGTAGTCTTTTGTGTTATCACGCAATTTCATATGAATTTAATTGTTTGCTAGTAGCATTACACATTGTTCAGAGAATTGTTACGTGTCACAAACTGTTGCTATCACGCACATACACACACACACACACACACTGTTACGTATTTGTTCAACTGCACCTTTCTTTCCTCAGCTTTCATTCTAATGTTTATAGTTCAATAAATGTGTTAAGTTATCTGGTCGTGTACCTTTTGATTGAAAAGGTCAGGGTCTGCACTAGGCGTATGCATTTCGTATTTCTTCCCTAGAATTCCAGCACACCCCACAAAAGGTTACAGCCCTTGTTCGATGTTCTATTTGCAATATATTCTCAAAACCGAAAGAAACACAAATTGACACAATGGCAAGTAGTCAAATTTCATGCAATCAGGTACAATTATAGGAACAAAATTTAGGCTGACATGAGGTCACATGGTCTGTTGAGTGCAGCCCTTCATAATGACATGCCTGGTGCAAAAAAATCCTGTCCCTTCTGGTGCGCTAAAGTTGGACGGTGTTTTTTGCTTATGCAGCATGAACAAAAGCAGCAAGACTAGAACTTTCTTTGTAAATAGAGGGGAACACCCACTATAGCAAATAAAAGATGATGCTTGTATGCTCCCAGACAGACCACCTGTCAGCAGCAGATGAATGCCAAAACTGAAAGCTACAGATTGGAAAAGAGCCACTGGACAACTGCAGGCTGGAAACCATCCAAGTGTCGCTGCACATGCCATTTGTGAGCTTGCTTTTAAACCACTGGCAGCACTCAGGATGGAGTTAGAACTGGACGACCTCGTGTCATGACTGCACAACAGGACAGGCAGGTCTACTGTGACCACTTAAGCCAACCATTCCTCCCTGCTGCAGAGATGCCTGAGCCACTGTCAGGAGCTCCATAGCTGCCATTACCAAGCAGCGTATGCGCTGCCAGTTGTCTGAGCAACAGTTGTACTGCCGCTGTCCTGCATAGTGGTAATCACCGACTGCATGCTCTCTCAAGAAAAGTTGAAATAAGAGAGGTGAATAAACAGACACTTTAGGGTTACAAGTTTTCTTATAAATCAATGAAGAAAATCCCAATCGCATCTATGTTTTGAACCATGTCAGAATTCTGGGATCAATTCCATTTGTAACAATTTACCTACAGGCTTTTGGCTGAGATGTCAGTCTCAGATTCCACTTCTCCACAGTCCTCGTAGTTTTCTTCATCAGTAATCTCAGGCCGACTGCCAAAAATTAACCATTCTGGTTAAAAATATACCATTTTCTAATGTCTTTCTGATGTTAGCTTAATTTACTTCATAACAAATATAAGCCTCAAAAGTCATTAAAGGTATTATAAATGATGCAACTGTAATGCAAAAGCATTTTAGAATAAACTTTAAGACACAAAGAACACAGTTAAAGGAACTAACACTTTTATGTACTTCCTTAACTCTATGTCAGAGCTATTTATCATTCTAGTGTTTATTTACAGCAAAGAATTTCAGTCCAATTGATCTAATTCTTGGTTCCCACCATGCCATGGCTGATTTTTGCTGGGCTGCAGGACAGAAATTTAATTTCATTCAACCCAATTCTCAACTTCTAACATGCTGTAGACACTTATAGTTAGGTATGATACCCTCTCAAGACAGACAACTGGATCAATTGGAAAACTCAGTAACCATGAAACTGAATGAAATATACACCATGGTGACTTTATTAGTATTGAACAATGGAGATTGTCCAAATGATTATGACACGAAGCCAGTGATGGTGAAGTTGACTGAATATAAACACTGATGACTTTAGTAGTAATGAAAGTTGGAGATGGTGCAAATGATTATGACATGAGTTCAGTAACTGTCAGATTGAATTAAATATAAACCGTGATGACTTGGTTAGTATTGAAAGCTGAAGATTGTGCAAACCATTATGACATGAAGTCAGTGATGGGGAAATTGAAGAAATACAAACCGTGATGACATTGTTACTATTCAAAATTGGAGATTGAAGGGAAGATGTAAACATTGATGACTTTATGAGTTTAAGCTGGAACTGAGGGAATACAAGGCATGATAATCTTTTGTGTATGTGGCTTACATAATCTGTATTCTGGTATAGTGGGTGTCTTGAGTTTATGCATATTTATAAGCTGGTGCTGAAGGAAGTGTTCAAAGTGCTGAGTGTGACTGTTGGTCTGAGAGTGTGTGCATTTTTTTCTGTTGAAACTTCCTAGTCTTTTAAGAAGTGTAATTGCTATGTGTGGCCTACCTGCGCTTTGGGTCAGGGTCATGGAAAGGCAATCTTTTTGGTAACTATAGAGATTGAAATGAGTGTGAGTTAATTTAGAGCATTACAGTAAAAATCAGGTCAGTTCCTATCTTAACTTTTTGATGGCGAGGTGTTGTGTATCCAGGTGTTAATGAGTAAATGTGACAAGAAAGGAAAAGAATAATGGTGAGTGCCTGTAGCTGTGAGAGTGCATGAACAAGTGTCCATGCATATCTGTTACTTATACAGAATGATTCATTACGTATAGTTGTCTTTCAGTGAGATGACTACCAATAACCTTGTAGCCACAGTCAGAGCACTGTTTCACAAGGGAAACAGACACCTGTTCTTCTAACGAAAAGCCCATATGAATCTTGGTCCAAGAAGGATACTGATTTTGTACCCACTCCTTTCTGAGGCGGTTTTTGTCATTCTCATGAGATATACCCAAAGCAGTACTTGCCGACCAAAGCACAACGTCCCTCAGTATACAGGGATTTTACAAACTTATGTGCATCACCACACAAATCAGTACCCACATACCAGATTAAGCCAAATCAGTGATGGAATCAGTTTCATAACCCAGGAAACCTCATGACAAATTATTTTGTTATGTAAATTCATCCCCACTTTAATGTTCCATTTGTTCCTAATTGTTTGTAGGTCAGAGTAGAGTTTTATAATTCTGTTTTGTTTTTGTAACTTTGTATGATCAGGAACTAGAGTAGTTTTAAAAAGAAACAATTTCTTTTTCCCCAAGAGAGAAGGTATGTGTCATGGAAATGGGTTCATGCCATGCTGGTATATTAGTGAGCATTAGTTGTATGGAAAAGTATGGTACTGTAGCATGTAAGGGCATAGCATGGGAGGCAAATTTAGTGTCTTAGCAGGAGTGACTGAATGGAATGGAGGGATTGAGCATGGGTGAATGATGTTCAGGAGTGATAAGAGAGTGAAAACGAGTTGGACAGAGGTCCCCCATGTTTTGGTGAGTGAAAGAAGAAGCATGGAGTTATCCTGTGTGAAAGAAAGTTGCTGTTGATCAAAGAAATTATCTTTCCAAATATATAAGGTATATTCACGAGTTTGCACTTCCGGTACTGCTTGGCATGCCCAAACAGCACTAGAGGTAAGGTTGCATCAGTCCTGATCATCGCTTCCTGTTTGCTCCATCCTCTCAGTGCATTGTTCATTTTCTCAGGTTGTCTAGTATATGATTTTGTGTTAAGTCCACACAATGATGCTGGAGCACTAGTAAGATGTTTTGAGGAACACAAGAACCGACTCAGAGGTGACACATCCGATGAATGCGCCAACGAATGAGTGGACTGATGACACTAAGTGCTGGCTGCCTATGTCGTACACAAACATTTTTAATTATCTGGTCCTCTCAGAATGATTTTGTGGGGAAGCAATGGAGAAGCACAAAAGCCTTGAATTTTATAATTACTTTTATTCTGATAAGGTTGGAACAGTGCTGCTGCATGAACCAGCTGCAGGTTGGAAATAATCAAACTTTTTGTTTTCTCTGAGTGTGCGCGTGCATGCACAGTGATGCATGCATGTTCAGCTTTCCCTATTATATTATCTTCTTTTCTTAGTGTTGTAATTTATATGGTGCTATGGGAGAAATTTAATGGCAGATTCATGTCAACAGTGGCAATGAACTCAGGATAGCATTTCTGGCATTGCCACATTACAAATGTATGTCTTTTATTATCCCCCTCCTTCACACAAAAAGTTCTATAAAAGGTCTGTCCATGATAAAAAAGAAAAATAAGTGACTGCTGCTAGGAGGAAAATCAAAATTAAAATTAAAAACAAGGGAACTGAACCAAGCTAGAACAGGACAAAGACAAAGACAATCTACATGTTTCAGGGGACTACCCTTTCATCAGGACGACCCCCCCCCAAAAAAAAAGATGACGAAAAACAATGAAAAAGACTTAACTGCGGTAGATGTGGCACATGGGCTGGATAGCAGAAAAATGATCAAGGGACAGTGAGTAAGAGGGGTCAAAGAGGGGCAGCCAATCTCAAGGTGGGTAGGAAAGGGTAGAGAAGGGTGGGGTGGAGAGTGGGTGGGGGAGAGAGAGAAAAGCGTGGGTAAGAGGGCGTCAGTGTGTGAGAGAGTGGGAAAGGGAGGGAGGAAAAAAAAAGTAAAAAAGAGAGGAGGGATGAGCGGGTTAAGGGAAAAAGAGGGAGGGGGGAGAGTCAGTGTTTGAGGTTGAGTCCTGTAGGTGCCATGGTGCCAAAATGAAGTAGGACTCCATATTCTTATGGTCAATGATACCAGATACCAGATACCACAGATACCCTCCCTGAGCCACAGTTGCTGCTCAAGCGACAGCCGTACTGCCTGTACTGCCGTTAGTTGCTGCCTGACAGTCAGGTTGTTGTGACGTATACAGTAGAGTGTGTAAGAGGTGAGATTATGCTTCACTTGCTGTTGGCCTCTGTATCAAACCCAGCGAGTCCACACCCGGCCCTAACAAACAGTCTCATGGTTGACTTTGTCACCAGCGCCCCCCACCCCACCCCAGCACTATGTCAGCGGCTGGGTACCCTTTGAAGCAAATGAAGCTTACCGTCAAGGTGTCGCCTTGTCGTCTCTCACACAGTTTGCTACGTCACAATAAAATGACCATCAGCTGACTTCTCTCTCTCTCAGGGCTGTTTGGGTAAGACAGAGGTCAACATTCTTCCAAATGAGGAGGAGACTAGTGGCCATGACTCCCCTTAGCCCAGCAAATCTGAGCATGTCTTCAACAGCAGTGGACAATAACTGTGTGTATGTGTGTGTGTGAGAGAGAGAGAATAACTGAGCTGATCATCTTCTGCAAACTAACTTGGCTGTGCGCATATTAAGGTGAGCGAACTTACGCAAGTGGGTGAAATGACTTATGGAGTGGGCAAAACTACTTAGGCGTGTGGGCAAAATGACCCATTGGGTAGGCAAACTGGTTGATGGGCGAAATGGCAATTGGGTGAAATGACCGTACTTCACTTTTAGAGGGTTGGAAATGGTCTGGACCTATCCAAGGCCTGTAAAGTTCTAGTCATTTTATTACCTGCTTTCATTCATTTCAGATGATCTTCCACTCAGTAGGCTGTCAACTTCATCCTCTGAGGCAGGAGGAAGAAGGAATGAGTTGCTGCCACTATGTCCTAGCAGTTCTTCACATTTCAGGTGGTTAATATCAACATTAGAACCAGTCAAATCTTCTAGGTCCTCAAAACTGTACTTGACTAAAGTGGACTGACTCAGAGGACTTGTTGTCTGCACAAAATTATGTAAAAAGTTAGGATCCATGAACAGGCTTTGCATTTATGGTTTACTAATAACAAGACCAATCAGTTTATAATTATTGTTTTATATAACTCTGATTACAATGATTAAACAAATACTAAGCTGAAGTTTAATTGTAATTCTATAAATATGGTTGACTGGAATGGGGGAGTCTGCATCAGTATGCATGCTTGGCTGGCAGATTGGGTTTAACATGGTGCAAGCAGCTTAGGCCATATCATGGCAGAGGAAAAAGTTATAGATGAATAGATAGGGGACACACATAAGCTGAGTGCACAAATAAGGTTTATCTCATTCCCAACATGAGAAAGAAAGCCACGACTTCGTCTGTAGTCTACACACAGAAGGTCATGATTTCGCCTGTAGTCTCTATGTATCTTATTAAAAAAATCTAGAAAAAATAATCAGCAATAAAAACATGACTCCAATGAAGTCTGAAAGAAAAATTTAAAAAGAATAAAATTATTCCTACCTGAAATCCATCTGGTGTGAGTTCTATGTAAAAGGCTGCATTAAAAAGGTATCCAACATGGTTGCTGCCATTGTCCTAGACTGGTGCCAAGTAGTGTGGGTCATTGCAAATGCGTTGTTTCGCTATATCATCTCTTTTGTGGTCTAAGAGAGGTAACTTTCTAGAAAAAGATAATGTATCTGAAAACACAAGTTTCTTCCCTTTCCATAGAACCAGCTTCTTCTGAGCCCTTATTAAAAGTTGCCGTAAAACCCTCTCCACCATGCTGGCAACAATAGCAAGAATCTGCGCTGATCCGTTGGCAGCATGTCATGAAGTTACAATAGAAACAGCAATAGGGAGGTTCAACACTTTTTAAGAGTAGTGAAAAGAATTGTAAGACTTTAAAAGCAGTTGGTGCACTAACTGAAAGGAAACTATCACAGAATATTGAAGTGCTCCACCTATAATGGTTAGGAAGTTTAAACCTGTTCATACTGGTGGGTTAGATGCTGGAATGGAAGTTTATGGTAAAAAAAAATTAGGCCTAAAAATCTAACCTCCCTGACCACCTGGAGCATTGAAAAGTGGCCTCCAGAAAGTGCCCACCTAGTTTACAGAAGTGGACTGTAACGATTCAGAGTAACAGCACCCATTTTTAGTACTTAGAATGGACATGAGTGCACATCATGTCATACTGCACGTGCCGTTTTCCTTCAGCAGTCTAACATCATTGATGTAGATACATTCAGTGTACTGCTGTTCTGACAGCATTCTTTCATACTCCATTGACAGCCTTAGATATTTGGTTCTCCGGTCCTTTGTGGTCACATTACTGCACTGTCTACACAACTATGCATCACCAGTGGAAGCATGGATGTATAATCATTTAGACACACACTTTAGCAATGAGGTTCACTAGTGGGAATCCCTTTTCCAGCATATACAGGATGGGTAGCCATGGGCTCTTGGAGGTAGCTGTTAGCAGTAGTCCAACCATTGGTTAGTAGATGCAAAGAACTGCTTTAAGTTATATGCAGGCCAATGCTCTGGACAAAATACCTTTGTGTGAGGTACTGAGAGAACCATCTGGTCTCATAGGATAGATCACGACTATCAATGGTTGCAGGAACACTTTGTTGCTGTATTGCTGGGAAAGGTGTTTAGTGCCATGTGAGCACTTATAAGTTATCTCACTATTGTTGGTGCACAATTTTTGGCTTTGTACTTGAGGATTCAAGGATGTGCACTGTGGATTCTGGATAACAAATTCTTAACTGCCATTTTCCTGCAGTAGTCTGGCTGGTAAGTGGAATGCAGCATTGATGCTAAAAGTTGTAGTGGGTCTGGTCTGATCATATTGTGTCCCTATGATGCTAAACATAATGTCTTGTGCTGTGGGGAAGTATACTGGCATTTATTATTGTCATCATTTAGTGTGCATGAACATAGATTGATTTGCTGTATGTAAGAATGTGGTGACCCCTTCTGGCAATGTGTCAGATACATTTGGGTTGCACTTTGTGCCAAGGTTACTATGCCAGGGAGATGCTCTCTGCACAGTGGAAACAGTCTTGCATTTCCAAGGGAGACTTATGCTGAGACTTCTGCATCTGTTTGTGCTAGGACTACTGTTTCTGGTACTGTCTCCAGTCCTGCTTCTGTTCCTGTGTTCGTCCCAGGTACCATCGCTGTTACCACTTCATTGACCTAGATCGCCGGTCTTCATCTTTGCCTGGCAATGCCATCATTGCTCTCTTATCATAGTTGTTAGGCAGTGACAACTCCCCTGTCACCTACTTTTCTGCAGTCCATGGCAACATCCCAAGTCGGACAGTCACCTAAGTGTAGCATTGGTAGCGCACCTTCGTGTTGACTATCATCATCTTGTTGGAGAGTTTTGCTGCATCACTTGTTCCTTTTTGATAAATGTGTTAAACATTTGTCTGTGTCATGCTGTTTGAAAAGGAGTAACCTGGTGGACTGCTCAATATATTTTTATTTCATCTTTATTGTTCTCTCCACCCATCACCAACACCAGGTCAGTCCATCCAGAACTTTATATAAAAACGTTAAATGGACATAGACTTGGCAGTTGAAAATTGAAAACCATTGGAAGACCCAACTCTGAACACTATCTACACATAATTGCTGCTAACGTTTGAGGCAGGGAAGCTACTTGAGATTCAAAGACTGCAAAGGAAATAGGTTTGCCCTGATGTGCATTCAGCTTTCTGACATACCTGAGCACGAGATTAAAGTGGTGCAAAGATAGAGGGGGCTCACATAAGCCTACACATACGCACTATCTGAAGGCCCCTAGACAAATCCGGAGGACATGGTGGTGAATGATGTCCAGAAGTTTGAAGGAGGCAGGTCTAGAGAGAAAAAAGTACACAACGGAACAATAGTCAGGCTTGGAGAGGTCTCAAGATCAGTATAAACATAAAAGAATGGTCCAATCTACACCCCACTTGGTGCACCCCACTACTTGTAAAACATGTAGTGCCTTCATGCACTATGAAGAGACCGGATGTAACTTAAAAATGAAAGTTTGCAGGCAAAAATTACCCCTAAAATTTCATCTTGTTGACAACCAGGAGCACCAAACCATCAGTACTAATGGTGGGCTCCAGAAAGTGGCCATGAAGTTTACAAGATACATAAAGACCACAGGGGAAGTCATGGCGGAAAAACTGCATAGGCACATACAGTGCATACAATGACTGAAGTAAAGAGAAAAGAAACAGGCGACTGCAGCTTGGGGTAATACAGATACAACAAAAAGAACTGA
>SMGT01006403.1:82072-96772 GCA_004794575.1 Lanistes nyassanus
ATAATTTGCACTCTGAGGATTCCATGTATTTGTCATATGTTGTGTTCGTCGTTGAATCCTAGTTGTCGACACACGCTTAGTGAGCGGGTTGACTTCATTAACATGGATTCTCTGTATGCACACGTTGTGCACCGAGGGCTAGCTGTGTGAAGAATAGCGCCGTTATAAAGAAAGGGCGGGCAGATCTTTTATAGAGGATCTGCCAAGTTCCTTTCTTTCGGCCCTCTCTTTGCTACGTGTTTAGGTACGGTAAGCTCCCTTTAGGGCACAGGCGTCTGCATACGGCTATGTGTGAGCGCTGCCAGTATCTTTGTTGGAGTTATCTTTCGATAATTTAAGCGCTCTGTCCTCATTTGTTGTTTATTAAAAAGAACTGAGCCAAGTGGGAATTAGACAAAAAGTTGACATTTCAGGGCGTAGCCCTTCTTCAGGACGGCACAAACTGACAAAAGATACAAATTACTTAGCTGACAATGCAAGGACGCCGGTCATGCATGGTCAGTGGGCATGGCAAGAGTGTGGGGAAGAAATGCAGACTGTAGGGAAAAACCATGCTAAACCAATCAGTGGCAAGAAGTACTACAGCTGCTAGAGAAGAATGTCCCATCCGGGTTGGTGAAAGGGGAAGAGGGGAGAGGACAAGGGAAAAGGGGTGTGAGGATCGTTGCAGTGGAGAAAGCGGAAGGGGAAGTGGAGAGGAAAAAAAGGTGGGTGGAGGATAGGGTTAATATTTCAAGTTGAGTCCTGCGGGGGTCATAGTGCCAAAAAGGGAGATAAAATGAGATTCCATGTTCTTCCGATTTATTGAGTCTCCTGAAATATGCCATAATGCACAGATTTTCATGTTGTCTAGAGTGTGTAGTGGAATGTTGAAGTGTCCTGCAAACAGGCTGTTTCTCTTGTGTCACAAGACACAAGAGAAACATCCCAGTTGCAAGACAATACATTTCATGAACCAAAATTTCACACCAGAACTGTTTATCTCACAAGAGCTCTAATACAAGAGATGTCACTCAGTTAACCTGGCTCGGTTGTGCATGAGCAGAGTATACAGAAGAACTCTTCTATAACAACACTCTCTAGTAAGACTTCTCCATTTTGACCAATTTTTTATAAAAATGGAACATATCCTGTTATATAGCTTATGCCACAGATAGGACTTTTCCTAAGTTCCAACTTGTGTATATTGTGTACATTGATGGAATATGGCTGTGATGACTTTATGGCATCGAAGAGTTGGTTATGACATTGGGTCATTACATGCAATGTCTACATGGCAGTGCTGAATGGTGAGCGGGGGAATGTCAGCAAGAGTGATATTAATTAAGGACTGGATGAGAAGGTTGCCAAGCATTTGTAAATAATACCAACTCACTTTCACTGAATATTTACTAATAACAACAGCTATAGTAAATCCTTCTGCTAATCAATTCAAGACCTAACTTTAAAATGAAATACAATGTATTTCCTGATTTAATTTAAAATTTGATTCAGACATCCCTCTCCCCCAACAAAAAGCCATTCAAACCACCCTTATTAAGACCCATGGTAATAACACCATAAATTTAACATAACTGTTTGCTAAAAGTACCACCAAAAAAAATACTGCACGATTCACTGTCACAGTTAAAAAAGTAACATAACAGTGTACCTGCAAACTAGACAAATCTCCTGCAATTTCCAGTGGCACAAGGGTGTCTTCACCAATGTTGGATTTGATTCTTGTGAATTGGGCTAACACAAACACAGAAGTGACAAGTATTATCAGTATTTGTTACCTTAATTATCATACTTATATCCTCATAAAATGTGCACCAATTATGTCTGTTCCAAAATTTCCAACCTTTTTACTGTAACATTCAAAAATTGCATTGAAAAATACTGCGTAAATGTAACAAATATGCTGTCACACAAGCACTTTTTTGCTCTGATCGAACAGAAGCGACTGAACATGTGAGACTGCAGTGTTTAATTAAGATTTCCAACTTGTATGGTTTTATGCTGGGCCCAAACATAAGCCCACCATGACGAAAAAGGGTAAAACTAAAATACATCATAATGAGGGACAGTAACATAAGGTCTAAAGGAGGGTAAACAGAATAATGAACATGACTAAGACAAGAAAGAAATAAAGGGAAAACCTGCAAAAAGCAGAAAAAACCAGCAATGTGGTATGCAGAATCTGTGACTGGGGAAAAAATATGGAAAATGATAAGAAAGCAATATGTCAAAAGTGTGGTAAAAAGGCAGGCCAATTTATAATCTTGCCAGTGAAAGTTACAGTACTTAGTATGTACTACATGTACTGCAAAGCTGCCTACTGTCCTGGAATTTGAAAATAAGTAGGAATGGGGGGGGGGGAGGGGAGGGCATGCAGAGGTCCTGGAAGGATTATAATTATCCTGAAATTATCAGGATGACTATAATCTTCTTGGAATTTCACTGTGGTCCTTTATTTTGGACTTATTCTCAGGGATAGTTTTAAAATTCCAGGACAGTGGCAAGCACTGCTACTGGCATATCTAACCTAGTGGTTTTTATTGAGTAAAAAGCTAAATGTTAAAAAAAAATTAAAGGAGTGATATACTGAGAAACAAAAGATGGAGATGATATTTGCTTTTAAATATGCCTTATCCTCAAGCCCAAACAACCATACAAAGAAACGCACAAGGGACAAATTATAACAGCAGACGAAAACAAGCAAGAAAAAGCTAGGGGAAAGCGGAGAGATTGGTTGTTTCCATTTTACATTATGTCAGCATCCTAGGTTATGCCATGCCAATAATAGTTTTCAATGTACAATAGGGTGAGTAACCACATTATAAAGATACTATGTGTATTAAGAACTGTGGGATACTGAATAAAGCATCAAGGACAAATAAACTGCAACTGATGCGTATGAACCATAACAGCCAAAGGGCCATTCCATATTCTGTTTAAAAGCAGAGAGGATGGATTTTAAAATTAAACTCGGGTACAGAAAGGAAAGAAACATATAGGTAACAACAGGTAATGAGAATTATGTGACAAAAATGGTGCTAAAGTTGTGCATATTATAGTGATTTGTTTCAGAAGTTGAGGAGGTGGAGGGGGTAGTATAGAATAATTTTTTAAGGGTGGATTGTGTGAAGAGATGCTGGCTTAAGCGGTAGTTGATGGCAGTTTCTCAGAATGTGATAGATGTTAAAGGATCATGGTAGAGACTGCACTGAGGATGTGGTTCATTGTGATGGGTACAGCTATCATGGCAACAGGAAAACATCAAAAGGGTAGTGAGGCAACTTGGAAGACAAAAATGACGGAGTGCTTTGGGTCATAGACCCTTCGAAGCCTTTTGAAGTTGTTTAAGTCTTCTGAGTTGCCTCACTACACTTTTGATGTTTACCTGAATCTTACAGTCTTGCAGTCTTCTTCATCATGTTTTCCTCTTTCCATCATGGCAACAGTTTTCCACAGTAATATGCCTATAATGTGGCCTGTTTAGCTTTGTGAGAGACTGGGGCTTGCTGTGTGTGTGGGTGACAAGAGATGGTACAAAACCTTGCCTATGAAAGTTTGCTCAAATAAAATCAAGAAAACCCTCTCCTCATCTAGTTCATCATTAAAAGTCCACGAATCTTCCACCACTCCATCACGATTGCATAATAAAAAGGAACGAGTGATGTATGCTCATGACACAGGTAGGTAAGCACAACACTGTCTCAGTGCACACTCCACAGAATGGTTGCAGGGGAAGTGGTCAGAGAGATTGGGAAGAACAGAGCAGAGTTTGTTACTAGAAAGAGTATCCCCTCCAGACTGGTTGGTTGGTTGTTGATTGCTTTAACATCCTGCCGCATATTGGGTGCATATCAGGACAGTGGACTGTGTGTGTGTGTGTGTGGGGGGGGTGTAATGGGGTCCTGTTACTAAGCTTTGCACTGAAAGAACAACCAGGCTGATAGCTACAGTAAGATGGCCAGTGTGGACAGGCAGTTTAATGTGCGGGAAGATGGCCAAATTGAGTCTGCACAAAGTTTAACTCCTGGAAATAATCCTTGGCCACACCAGGAATCAAACCAGCAACATTCCACCTGCTAGTCTGCAGCTCTACCAATAGAGTTATCCAGCCCCTCGGACTGCCAGCGGGTGTGGATATGAGGTCAGGAGTGGAAAACAGTCAAAGGAAGGCACAGCAGAAGCTATGATATGACCATGTAAACTTTCAAGGCCGAAGAACTGTTCCATAACTTTATTAGCTTTACAAAGGTCTTTGACAGAGTATGGCACAAGAGCCTTTGTCATGCACTGTGGTCATTCAACATCAAAGAAGGCCTAGTGCAGGACATTGAAGCACTGTAAGAAAACACCAGCAGTGCTGTTACTGTCATGGGTGGGACAGTAACAAGTTTTGAACCCTGAAATTAGGACTAGGGTCCAGAGGTAGTACCCTGGGGGTGGGGTGGGGGGTTCAGCAGGGCACAGCCCCCTAGAAAATTAGCACTTTTTATTTTTCTGCCTTTTCCTGTAAATTTTTTTGGTGTGTGTTTGTGTATTTAGATAAAGCTATCTTATCCCAAAGTACTGCCTCAAGTGCACTGACACTGAGGTGGACCCAAAACAGGGGCTGCTTGGTGCACTGTATGTGACAGCTTTTGTGCAGTCAGTGCAGCAGCATGATTTTTGTTGCCTGAATGAATCTCAAAAGCCTTCTTGGCACTGCTGTCATACTTCATCTTCCTGTTGCATCAGACACAAAAAGCTGCTTTGAATTTTTAACTTTTTATCAGCCAAACGGAGCACTTTTTTCTGTCGATCTTCCTCATCCAGCCATGTCTAGCTCCATTTGTTTTTAACAGGAATTTTGTGGCCTCACCGTTTTCTAAAAACTGTATCTTTTCAAAGACATACTATAACAAGCACCAAGTCTAGGAGCCAGAAGAATCAATTTTGTAATTGTGGGTTTTGAAGAAGAAGAAAGCGCCCACACTCAACAAAATGGTGAAGAATATCTAAAAGTGAAGCAACTTGCCAAATGTCTAAAAACCAAATTGGACAAAAATATGCCTTAGACTGATGGCACTTGCAAAAGTCATTTTTTTTAACAATTTGGATTTCTAGACTGAATCTGGACAAGTTGCCCCTGAGAACTCTACACAAATAGGTAGGCAACTTCTTCCTAACCACAGCAGCTGCTTGACAACTTTGCTCGCTATCACCAGTTCTTTTCAATCTTTTCCTAGAAAAAGATCATGCATGAGATCCTTCACAAACACATATGTACTATGTAATTAGGAGGAAAAGTTACTTCCAGCCTGTGCATTGCTGATCACATTGAGCTTCTGGGGTGGCAGCAACTAAGAACTGCATGAACTGACAGGCTTGCAGAATAAGTATGGAGTTGGGGTGAACTCTGAAGAGTAAAGTGATGGTCAACAGCACAGCGACACCCACACAGACATCACTATAAGTAAGAATAAACACAAGCTGGAAGAAGTGGAAACTTTCAAATATATTGGCCCTACCCTGACCAGAAATGGAAGATCGACTACAGAAGTAAAGATCAGACTAGCCCTTGCCACAGCTGCGCTTTCATCTCTGCAAATTATGGAGGAACAACGACATCAGCTTCCTCACCAAGATCATGCTCTACAAAGTCCTAATTGTCTCTATCCTGCTGTGTGGATGTGAAAGCTGGACTTTGACAGCTGAGTTAGACCAGAAGATTGAAGTCTTTGAGACCAAAGGCTTCCGCAAACTCATCAGAATCTCCTAGACAGAACACAAAGCAAATGTCTATCTCTGCAACAAACCAGACATGCTGGCTGGTCCCCAGGAGGCTTTTCAAGCCACCATCAAGAAAAGGAAGCAGACATAATTCGGCCACACAGTGTCATAATACATTTCTAAGACCATCTTGCAATGTGCACTGGAAGGCAGAAGAAGGAAATGATGGAAAAGGAAAAACTGGCTTGACATCATCAAGAAATGGACAGCACTTGGCATCCCAGCTCTACTATGGACAGCAGACAGACTATGATGACATAAATTGTCAGAACTGCATCCTATGTCTCCTTGATGACCTTCTGGATCACAGGGCTGAGGAGATTACAGTTACCCTGTGTTTGATATAATAGAAATGGGGAAAACTGGCAGCTAAAACAATGGCCATTGGCTGAAATTATCACATGCCTGAATCAGCCTGCTTACACGACCATATTTGGAATCAGGAAGTTCTTGAAGTAAGTTAAATTGCTGTCAACTTCCCCCACCACTTCTGAGAACCTGCTGTAGTCAAACCATAAACACAGTGCTTCATTAACTCATTTTCGATGATGCACCAACGGCGAGGAACATCCTTCTGCAAAAGGCTCAAGTCTATGGTGCAGTAAATGTCCACTTTTGATTGAGTTGGTACCATACATGGACAAAGCTTTAAAGGTATGGTCGTCTGTTGGTGCAAAAATTGAGCCATTTTCGAATAGTTATTTTGCTCTGCTTTTCCCAAAGTTCAGAAGTGTATCGCAAAGGTTTAACCCCATGAGCAGCAACAGTTTAAATGAATCTAAAATCTAACAAGTGTTCAAAGCCACAGAAACATAGACAATGAAAACTACTTTCACAGACTGTCATGAACTACAGTAATGAAAAGGTATTTTAGTAAGTGTGAAGTAACCCTCAGCTGTGGTATGGTTCTCATGCATTAAAGTAGAATGCATGAGCAAGCTGGATGCAAAGTGACCGAATAAATGACAGACTACAGAAGTCCCCATATTTTCTGGTGTTGTGCATGGGTGACTGTAGTGTGAAAACAGCATGCTTGTGAGCATGATGGATGTGTTCCTGACACACACACACACACACATAATCTATAATGACAGTCCAAGATCACCACTGCTATTTACCTTGATTCTGTAAATCATTTATTTGTGCCACACCTTTGCAAAAGTCTTCAAAGCTGATAAGTCGCCGTCCCTCTGGATCTAGTAGGTTTACCACACCTGTTATTTCCTGTTCAAACAGAGATTAAAGACTGCAGAAAATGGGGAAGAACACAGCACTTTCAGTTTGTTTTATAGTAAACAGATTTCCTTTGACAAAATAATGCTGAATAAAATGTTGTCTACATTATTGAACAAATAAAAAAGACTTTACTATAGACTTAATTATAAAGAAATAAAAACAATATGAAGACAGACAATCCTTTATTTGTGACCTTTAGGATTTCACCCCATCTTTAGACACTAATAAAAAAAATTACATGTACATGTATAAGTGATGCTGGGAGAATTGAATGTTTCCTCCAACACACTTTTTCAGTCTAGAAGTGTGAATGGATAGCTGAAGTTGTCTTTCTCTGCTATGTAGCAAAAGTCCTCTGACATACAGAAAAACCCATCTGAATAATGAAATGCCTACTAAAATTGTTTTCCCTAATATCTTGTTTTATTTTTAGAAGTCATAAAACATTCAAATATAGCACATCATCCATTGTAACATTTGTTAAATTTGTAGAAATCCCATACAATATCAGATTATGATGATTATGTAAATCATGTGTGTGTGTGCGTGTGTGTTTTGACTCCCTCCACCCCAAGGTTAATACCCAGAACAGCCTTATTAACACTTACCCCCCCCCAAAAAAAAAAAAAAACTGGCTCTTTTTTGACTGCTGACTTTAAAGGTCTAATAGAAAGAAAACTAAAGCTTTGTGAGCTGAAAGAGCAATATTAGAACATGCTAAATGCAGATTTTGAATTGTTTAGCCTTTATTTTTACCAATATATATTGACCCTGAAAGTTGCATTTTTAAAAAATCACAATCTTAGTCAGGGGAGGGAATTGTTTGAAATCTTGGTATCACTTCCCTTGCCTGATTGTGACATCAGGCTGTGGATAAGGACATCCAAAGCAGTCACTGTTACAGTTTGGGTGGCCAAGTTGAACTTTGTACAAGAGAAGCCCCCTCGTGAGGATATACTTGTCAAAAATGACTTAAAGATAGGTATGCCACACAAGAAATATAAGCCTGAATAATCTGATAAAGGATTAGGTCAACAGGAGAGAGACAACGACATGGACCCCACCAGTTTTGTTTCCATGGACTGGAAAGTCAAGATGCGATGGACTGTAATGAGCAAGCAGCTGTTAAATATAATAACCTGTGTCTAACAATAGCATTTTGATCCTCCCTAAAACTCTGTTCAGAAACAAATGGCAGTGACTTTAAGCGGACAAGTCTATAAGTGATTAGAACACAAAATAAACTTCTTACTCTCCCTTGTTAATCTTAGAAAGTAGTCCCCAAAATGACTTATTAGTTTTTGTAGTAAAGAAATTGTTATAATTTTCAAAACTCTGTGACATTTTGAAGTCTAAGCAGCACTTTCAAAGTCACAAATGTTCAGTCAACTAAAAAGGAATAGGAATAATTAATGAAGCTGTCAAAGCAGAAAAAATTATTAAATTTGTGTCCAAAAGCTCAGTGACAATCACTGCAGTTATAGCTTTAGAACCCACTCTTATTACCAAAACCATTTTATTTCGTCTGAATTTCTGCATGCTAGCAAATAATAGCACCGTCAGTTTGCTAGCCCCACAAAAACCACCCAAAATGATCGTGTCACATGTTACAACACTGACAGACACCACAAAACCACAAATGCATACAACACATTCACTATTCAGATTAGTCACTACTCTTCTTAGGGCTATACAGGTTTTTTTGACTCTCAGGAAGAGACAGCTAGTGAGCTAACATAATGAGACTGAAAATATGTATCACAGATTACAGATCCATAATAAAATTGCTGACTACTACTTATTAGTCTGGTTATATGAAATTTAATTTTTCACAGGTGTAAAGAATGGGTTCAAAGAACTAGATGAGAAGATCTAAGGGGAAAATCTGTTGAGGAAGTGAGAAGGTCTAGTGTTCGTCTATGCAGTAACCACTTTGGAAAAGTCAGTTTTTGTACTCTGACAAACTAATAAGCTGGCACAGAATGCAACGCCTTCGATTTTGCCAAGTTTGCCAAATCTACCTCCTAGGATTTCCTCAAGTTTGATGCTGTTTAGAAGGTATTAAACTTTCTCAAAATTCTCACAGATGGCAGCGTGCGTGTGTGGACAAGTTGCTATCAGTATCACCAGAACTTATCACCAACTCAGGTACCCCTCCAAGTTGGTATGTTTGGTATGTTCCTTACATTCTCAATTAAAGTGAATGTCCCACAGGACATATGACAACCTCTGCATCAAGTTGGCGAACAATTCAGCCATTATCTGTCTGATGTCAAATAAGCAAGTTGAATGATAATAACAGGAAAGAAAGACAAACTCAATAAGCTTTTCTGCAGGGTGTGCTATTACTTGGAAATAAGACAGAAATGATGAAATAAATCTTAGAAGCAAAACTCCCTTCCAGCTAGTGTACACTGGGCGAGAAATAGTTGAAATATGGAACATTATTCACTTATCCTAGCGTCCAGTCTGTTCTTCGAAGGCATGTAACCAACGTACAGATGAAATGTCGGCATAAACTGCATGTGGCATGTAAACAGTATTAAAAAATTTTCTTGCCTACCACAGTTCTGTTCAGCTTCTCACGAGCTGCATTAATACATACCATCACCTGCTCTCCCTCACAGACAAGAATAACTGGATCAAAATCTCTAAGAACACCCATGATCATAGGCATCTCGGTTCTATCCATTTTGAGATTTTAAAAAAAAGCTACTACTAAAGAACTCTGAAATGTAATACAAAAGCATGTGCAGTTCTATGCCATCCCACCATAAGAGGCTATCTAGCGGGGATCTTTTTCTCTGTGAGTGGCAGGGTTAAACAGTAATCAAAAACTACTCGCCTCAATGCACCCTTCACTTGCCCAACTCACTCCCCCACCCCCACCCCCCAAAAAACTGACAGTCGTGGTTTTCAGGTAGGTAGGTAGGCAGGTCATTTTAGAGGGACAGTGCTTGCACCTAGCTGTCATTTAGCACTATGGGGGCAGGGGTCCTATTACTTAGACGTTATGTGCTGAAAGAACTGCCAAACTGACAGGTACATTGATGGACAGAGCAAAGAGGTAATGTTTAGGGGAAAGGCCAAATGGAGTCTGCACAATGTTTAATCCCAGGAAATAATCCTTGACTACTATTGAATTTGATTTGAAGCACCAACATCCGCATGCTTGTCCACACCTTTACCTGCTAAGCTATCCAGCCTCCCCCTTCCTCCAAACCACACTGTCACACTCTCTTACAGAGTTCAGTTATATGGCTTCCAGGACACCATCAGGAGGCAGCAGAAATTAGATCCAAAAATCACAAGAATGTATCAAATCTGTATGTCTGTGAACAATATAAAAATCCATATTTAAAAAGTCAAAGAATGTTCCTATAAACAAACAGAAAAAGTGACTGAAAAGGGCACTTTTCCTGTAGATATATGATGGAATTAGTAGAATATAAAAGAAAATGTGTTTATATTGAAATACATTTCTAAGAGCTGAAACACTGCCATTAAATAGCTTAAAACATTAATCTGTATTGAAATTAAACTTAGCATCATTAGAAAGTAGAAATTGTATAGGTTCCTTCGACTTAGGACAGTTCCAGCAGAAGAAACAAATGTTAAAAATTAGGTTCTCTTAGCACTTTAACTTCTAGGCTGCTATAGCAATCAGGGTGTTGTCTGATATACTGCTAGTGACTACAGTCATATACTGTGAGGCTGGCTGTGTGGCGACTTATGCATGCCACCAACAGGCGCAAGGTGTAAGTCAGTGGGATAGGCCAATTCGCAAAAATTTTCACTCACCTTGTCAGGCAACTAGATGAAATTTCTACTTGCCCAACAAAGGGCTTTCCCCCTCCAGGTGGTTGGACAACCAGCTGTGTTAAGCCCCGAATGGTATGCAAAATTTTCATTTGGACTACACAAGCTTTGATTTTATAATTTGATTTGTGTTCACAAAGTGAACCAACAAACATTTTCAGGAGGCTCTCTGATTGACCAAACTAGTTTTGGTGGTGTTCATAACAGAATATTGGCATGCTGTCTGCATGACTTGAAACAAGTCTAGATTTTGTTGAAGTTTGATGCACAGAGGCATAAATAATAAAAACTGCAGATGGCCCACTTAAGGCCTACCTTTATAATATTAGTTCTCATCACACTGTGCATAACCAGATTAAAGTCAACTACATTTTATGCCTTACCTTGCCAAATGACCTTTACAACCACAATACACAGCATTAAATTGTATTTGTAACAGAAAATATGCAGTTTTTCGTGTGCATAACCAGGGTTAGGGAAATCCCAAATTTTCAGTAGCTTAATGATAAATGGTCAACATTTTAATTTTTGAATAAGTTCACCATCCACTAAAAACAAGTTTCCTACATACATATTAGATTCTGAAAAATCTTTCTGCCATGGCTGGTTGCCTGCACTATTTATCAAATGAAAAAATTTCCCCCAAGCATATCTGGCAGTGCAAAATCTTTCCCTCAGTCTCCTGGCCTTGTGCAGTATTCATCAACTGACAAGCCCAAAAGAAAATACCCTCTGTGGGTAATCCTGTGGACTAGTGTGGACAGTTATATTGCTGGTTCACATCCAGGAGTGACTAAGGATTATTTACTGAAATTTAACATTGTGTGGGCTCCATTCGGCCATCCCCTGAATATTACACTGCCTTTCTGCACTGGCCATCTTACTGCAGCTATTAATAGGACCTCAATTCCTCCCCCCTCCCACAGTGTGAAATTACTGCAAGGTGGAAGCACTGTCCATATCAAATTAGCTACCTACCATACACACCAAACTGATCAAAATATTTTTATTCATCTGTTTTGATGTAATAGATAAGCTTTACTGCACTCCTTAGTGCAGACATCTGTGCAAACTCATGGGTTGAAAGATAACTCTGTTCCAGAACAAATATCTGGTCATGTTCAGCTCTCCACCAGTTTTTTTTCAGCAGAGATCGCTCATGCAGAAACGCTGCTGCGAAAAAAAGTAATTTGAAGATTTTAAAAAATTCCATTGCAAATTGGTGCTACCACTGCTATGCCATAGCACCTATTTGATTGTGGACAAACAAGTAGCACTTATGAGAAAGCCATAACCCCCTGACAAGCTCATTTAACAGCATGGCTACCCTTATCATACGAAACTGGGATGAATAGTTAATCTGATGCTCATGTTGTGTGCATTTATTCGTATGCACGTGCATATTTTTGTACACACATGAAAAAATAACAGGCTTCCTCCATCACGATTTACGTCTATGCATCAACAATTTATGCAACACTGACTGGACACGGGGGGGGGGGGGTGGTTCACAGAAGGAGCAAAATGACAACAAAAATATTAGTGCTTTAGCTCATTAAGTCATTAGTAGAGATAGTTCCACACCCGCTACTACCATTAACATGGCGGCAGGCGGAAACACGTCAGAACTTAAGTTTAATGGTTACAATTAACTTGCGAAGTCGGACACCCCCTCCGTCCACAATTTTCAGCACACAATTCTACCAACAAGAACAGCTCACTCAGAACTTAAACCGATCCCTCTAGTAAGCCATTCTATATACGTGGATCACTATGTGGCTCATGTTTTGTATGTACCGGTAGTTGTCTCTCACCTCAAAGCCTTCCGCGCCGAAATGATCCCTTGCCAAACTCGCAAAATGGGTAATATCTATAAATCCATCATTATCTTCATCACATATATCAAATATTGTTTTCAGTCGAGAAGTTTGTGTATCTTCCATATCACGGTGATGGTATGCCTCGACAGGTAATCACCTGGCAGGTATTACCCATTCATGATTATTTTCCAGGTGTTTGCAGGAAGTCAAATAAACGCCCGAGTCCAGCTTAGCAAAAAAAAAAAAAAAAAAAAGAGTGGATGCCACCAAGCTATTCCTGAAACGTAGTTTATGTAACAGGATTATTAATTGATGACTTTATTAAGTTATGAAAAGGCTGCAGTACGAAAAAGACGAAACACCTTCGGTCTTTGAAGTAGGCTATATCACATTTAGTGGTGACACTAAAAATGGGTTCCGTCACGTGGTATTCAAATTAGGGGGTGCGGTTTTTGCTCGCTGACAAGCTCATGTACCTCCACTGCTCCACGTGGTGTTTTTCATCGTGTTTGAAGCGGATAAATATCTATAGTGTTTTGAATCAAAAATGTAAAATAAATGAGTAACTCGACCTGTCAAAAAGGAAAACATTATATGCAGAGTCTTGACAGCTTAATTATTAAAAAGGGGTGGGAAAACAACAGCTATAAGATGATCTCATCGACATCGATGGGCAGGCCTTAACTTAAGTTTCTATACGAAGATAAAAAAAATCTACCGAAATCCACAGAAATTTACCCGAACATGCACCGAGACTCAGGGTGTTAACCACCGAAAAATCTGAGGAACGCATGCGATAGATGTCAGACCGGGAAGGGTTAATTACATGGTTTCGTCCAGTCCCAGCTAGTCGATGGTAACAATTAAACGTCAGACCTTCGTTTACCCCCAGCATGGCAGAAGACATGTTGAAAATGCAGATTTGAAATTTAGTGCAGAAGATTTTACCTCACAGTACGATCCTAAAACAAATATCCTTGTTATGCATACCACATTTCTGATACTTCGTAATGGCCTTGATAAACACGGCAAAGCATCAAAGACAAAAGTGCCAAACAAATATTCCACCATTTCTCACAATCTTATAGTGAATATATCTCACTGATTTGGAGAAACAATAGACACCCCCCACACAAAAAAGTTACCTTCTTGATTATATCTCCCTGTAGTACAAACAAAGAAAAGGCCAGAATGCAAGAAAGAAAAAGGAACTGGATAAAATCCTGCAATCACTGTAACTCTTCAGCCCCCCTCTCCCCCATGTTTCAGATTTATTAAATACATCTACTTGCTGTGTTTTTCCTAAAAGATTTTCTTTGGCCTAGGTCGATATCAGATGTTCTGACATGGCTGAGGTATAAACTACCAGAGAGCATGAATAAAGGCAGACCAAAGAACACCTGGCGCCGCAAAGTAGAAGCAGAATTGAAGAACCTGAACCACAGTTGGGGTACCATCCAGAAGTTGGCCCAGAACAGACAGGAATAGAGGACCTTTGTTGCTACCATACATGCCACTGGCATAAAGTAAGTATAAGCACTAGTTAGTTGTACACTGATCTTGAGTCTTGTCGAGTGCTCTCTTTCCTGGGATACTTATCTCCACTAATGCAGGGTGTGTTCTAGTATGCCAGTGCTTTTAAAAGTTTGCTACAGCAGTGGGACCGTTACAGATCAACAGTTTATTCTAAATGTAAACGACGGCGTTCGATTTGTTCTCAGGGCGAGGATAGGCGTAGGGGGGGGGGGCTAAGACTTCCCCCACACCACCACTACACACGCGATCGAACTACCCCCCCCCCCACACACACCACCACCACCAATCTTGTAAGAAAGATCTGGTAAAATAGTAAAATAAATCGAAAGATCACGACATTCCCTTGTGTACCTGGGGGTCAGGTTTAAGGTTTTGTTTTATCAGTTTGCTCTGGAGGGGTCAGCCACAAAGCGTAGAACGAGGCAGGGGCGATAACCAGGGAGCGGGAGGTTATTGGCTTTACACCGGGCGCGGTAGTGGCCAGCGTTTTACATCCTGTGAGTCTGACAGGCAGGAAGATTCG
>SMGT01006403.1:97561-109193 GCA_004794575.1 Lanistes nyassanus
AAACATGTCTACCTCACCGACTCCCTGGTGCTCCCAAACAAAGCCAAACCCAAACTTATACAATACCACCATTATGTAGTTAAGCCAGGTTATTTTGTTTGTTTGTTTTTTTTTGCTGAAGGCCGAAAAACATATCTACAGCATTTCTGGGTAGGCGATGCTGAGGTAGATGGACTATTTTCAACAAATAGCCAACACATCTCAAGTATGCATTTATGTCCAGTGGATAACGCCCACACTCACCGTATATCAGAGTGTTTGGGGTCCCGACACCTATAAAGCCTTTCATTGCAAAAAGATGAACCTTCTCTATAATATCAGTATCTGCACACAGACCCCACACTTCAGATCCATATAACAAAAAAGGCTGTATCTGTGCATCAAACAACCTAAAAAACAACAATGGGTTTCGATCGGCTAGATACCACAATGATTTCAAAATACAGATTACACCTTTACACACTCTATCTGCTAGGTCTTGAAAGGCGTAAGTAAATGCACATCTAGTTGACAAGAATACCCCAGGATATTTGTACGTATTAACAATATCTAGCTTTTTGTCTCCCAAAACCCAAGCCTCGTTCTTTTAAATAAATCCCCCATTTCTAAAACAACGATATTTGACTTTTCTAAGTGTATCGCAAGTGCTGAGACATGTTATACAGGATATTCAGCTGGTTCTGCAGACCTATTATAGTATCAGAGAACAAGGCTACATCATCTGCGAAAAGCAAGATAAACAACTGAATAAGTTCGGGGGAGAAATGAATGCCATGACGTCCTTTGTTTCTAATTTCGCATGTTCATTCATTAATAAATAGCAAAAATAGAACAGGACTACAAATTTCCCCCTGCTTAAACCATGCTAGCAGTCAAAAAAACTCAGTGAGGCCATCTCCAGCTCTCATACAAGCTTGAAAAACACTGTACATGCTTTTGATAGCTCCAAGCAGTTTCCCGCGCATTCCATTTTTATTTAAAATGTACAAGAGTTTACTTCTACTCACAGAGTCAAAGGCCTTCTGGAAATCAGTGAAAGCAACATACAGTTTTTTGTGTTGTACTAACTGTTTTTGTACCAGGGACAAGAACAAAGATATGGTCTACCGTAGTATGGTCTTTTGTAAAGCCAGCTTGTTCCTCTCCAACCAAATCGTTCTCTTCTATCCATTGTGTAATTCTTAGATTTAAAATAGAACTATACATGTTGCTACAAATATTTAAAAGAGATATCCCTCTGTAGTTATCAGGTTTGTTCACGTCACCTTTCTTGTGCAGAGGATGAATTATTGCCTCGGACCACGCATGTGGGAATAAACTATTATCAAATAGATAAGTGTATTTTAACAAGGAAAGGAACTGTTAGTGTTACCTGGGATGAATGCTTAAAAAAACTCGCCAATAATACCGTCAGGGCCTGCTGCCTTATTGTTTTTCAATTAAGCAATAGCCTTGGTTACCTCCTCTGTGGTAATCACATCATCAAGCCAGGCATAATCATCGTCTATGTCATCAGGCTGTCTTGGCATGTCACATTCAGACATGTCTAGTGGGACAGAACTTGGAGAGACATTGAAAACTTCACGAAAATGATTGTACCAACTATTTAGTGATAGAATTTTGGTTCAAAGGTTTGTTTTGAATGGATTTAATCGTGCACCAAAAAAGTTTCTGATCTGTTGAGTTTTCTCTTGGGGTGTTGATTAGCTGTGCTTTGTATGCTGTTTTCTTGTTATCCAATTCTTTTCTGTTTTGTATGTAACTACACCTGTCTTCCACTGAACGACTTGCATGTAGTATTTTCAAGTGCCTCCTAAGCGCTGATCTACTTTGCATTCCAGGTCAAACCAGATCTTCCTTCTACTACTGTGGACATGAATAACCTTTTTCGTGCAATCATCAGCTTGCTGCAATCCACCATTAAACACAGATAAGGCGGCATTGATATTCTGAGATATCAATTGAACGGCATCGTCAAAGCGTTTCCTAACCTCGTCAGACTGGATTCTGCAATTAAACTGACCCAATTTTTCATCATCCCATACATATTTATAAACTATATAGCCTTTAGGACTTTGAATAATTTTGGACTCATTAGTTCCTTTCTTAGCTATTAAGGTCAGCTCAACAAGCATATGTTTAGATTCAATTTTAGGTCTAACTGCTAGTGATTTACAGCATTTCCTTAAGTCATTGGACAAGATAAAATCGATGACGCTGCATCCAGGGGTAGAAATGTAAGTAAAATTACCAGAAAAATCTTCAAGGCAAACACCATTGGCAATGAACAGGCCAAATTCATTGCATACCTGTAAAAGATAAGAGCCAAAGGAATTTCTATCAATATCGGCAGAGGAGCGACAGAATTCTCTTGAAAGACCTGCATTTTTTCCTTTACCGACTTCGCTATAGAAGTCCTCCTCCATACAAGTAATGAAGTATTTTCACTGGCAGTTCTTGGATTGAAGTCCCCATATAATATAATGGGTAGGTCACCGTACTGCCTTACAATTTCGAGAATGCAATCTTAAAGCATGGAAATGCCATTACTGATTTCCGTATCCTTATACTAGTAATGAGAATCTAAGGGGGGAAATGTAAACACCGAACAGTATTATGTCAGTTTCTGTCTGCATAAGATCTTTTGAGATACATACTGCAATCATATTGTCAAATTCAATTTCAATCTGATGCACGTAGTGTACTACAACATTTCTTACTGCAAGTGTAACAGGGTCAAGCGGTAGCGGGTTCGTTACTTTCGCAGTTGTGGCATATGGCTCTGTCATCCTTCCACTCTGGACACTGCAACAAGTCTTTGCTCCTACATGCAAACTTTAATTCTTATCCACGTCGCTGTGCGAACACAGGACGGACCTTCTAGCGATGCCGTACGTACAGGCGACTCAAGACTAAAATCCTTGCTCGAGTGACTGACTCGAAGCTCTTACTCTGAATGAACTAAAACGTCGTTGTTGTTGTTGTTATTGATTTGGGAGGGAAAGTGCTTCTACCTCGCGGTGATTTCGCACTGTAGTGGGCTTGGGGAAGGAAGGGGTAGGGAGGAGGGCCCTGGCTTGGTGCTCTGGACTGGTGGTGGCTATGTGGTCGCTTTCCTGGAGCGGCTGGAGGAAGGTGGCTGCCTGTGGCTTGAGTGGTGGAGCGCTTGCTGGTCGACCCTACTGTCGCCCTATTCCTATATTTTGTTTATCTCTACCTTGGTGTTCGCCTATTACTTTTTAGTGCTGTACAGTTTATGCTTGTCCTATAGTTTACTTGGTGTATTTTAATGATTATTACCCCCTTTTTATTTATTTATTTTTATTATTAAATATATCTAACGTCTGGATGGGCGTTTACTACCTGCGCTGTCAGATCCATTATGTATTGTCTTCATTTTTTGGGAGGATTTAGAGACGATTTTAGATTGAAGTCAAGGTTTAGATTGTGTAGAGCATTTTTAAGTGTATCCCTTTCCTGGCTGTTTATGTTGCATTCTAGCAGGACATGGGGAGTGTTAAGTCTGTCCCCACAGCTGCAGGTCACCGGGTCTTTACGAATAAGATGGTATTCTCCATTTAGTCTCATTCTGGCTATTCTACTTTGTTTGGCTCTGTTGGAGTAAAAAAGTGTGAGCTCGTTACTCGGAAGTTCTTCTATCTCTCTCCTGGTGCCTTTGGTTTCCTTTTTATACTTTTCGTCCCACTGTATTTTTATAGCTGGTTTAATCGCTATTTTTCTCTCTTCTGCTGAAATGGGTACATTTATCTGGATGATGTTTGTGGTCGGATTGTCTTTTATTGCTAGCTTAGCCAGTCTATCTGCTTCCTCGTTTCCGTGGATTCCTACATGCGATGGTACCCAGAGAAAGTTTATTTGGATTCTCATGTTATGAAACTTATTAAGGAGGTTTAGTACTTCGTATATTATGTCCATTCTTAGTGAGGACTGGTTTTGGAGTGCCTGGAGTGCCGAAAGTGAATCAGAAATAACTAGAAAGGATTTTTCTGCTGCAGATTTTCTGTTTTGTAGTGCTATCAACCTTAGGGCAGTGCGTATTGGTCACAAAACGAGACTGATTAGCGTAGTGGGTCTTAATTATGCAGAGAAAAACAGTCTAAATTTGAAGATGATCAAAAGTATACGTCCGTCCAACCGGCGAGCACAGTTCAACCCCCAATTGCGACAGGAGGGAACGGGTAAGGCAATAGTACAGTGCGGTTGTGACTCAACTGAGAACAGTGATGAGGCAGTTCTGTAGCAGGGACCTTTAATTGTGATTCCGGGTTTATGTAGGTAGACAGTGTTACATGTGGTATTGTCCGTGTTTAGGTACTTAGTGTATGCCGCCTGCTCCACTTACGCGATAACTAAGTTTCCGGTCGTTTACAGTCATGGAAACGTCAAATTTCCACCAAACTAGCATCGCATCCCACTTTATTGACATTCTTGTCCGCCGCGGGAAAAACATTTTTCTGGGGATCAGAAAGAAATTCTCACCGGCTGGTTGCTTGACCGTCTATGGCAAATTTAAATGACGTACGTGATCAATAGATGAAATGAGTCAAGTGTTTCTTATAATTCATCTTTAAAAACAGAAATGTAAAGAGGACCCCAAAGTTCCTTATTCCCAAGGATCCATTCATATGTGTGGATTTTTTTCATATCAAAATGGGACATTAAAAAATACAGCAGAGATTCCCTAGAACCCTCATTATTTTAACTGTGTGGAAAACAATAGCTTATTTCCCCTTAAACTTAGTACCAAATTATATACTTGTTGAGGTCTCATATGATTATGATTTTAAGTCCCAAATGTCAGCAGAATGTGAAGATTTTGTTTGAAAATTTAATTCTCCCCACCCTAGTTTTCAGACTTGTTCTCAGTAGCCATTTCCCACCCCTGGTACTTTGATATCATCTGCAAATATGATGTATATTTATCCATAAATGATGGAGTGAATAATATGCAACCTCTTTTACATGGGTGCACTTATGTGCTGCACACGTTGGCTGGAGGCTAGTGTGACGTGGCGGGCTTAATCAGTATCCGAAATCGTAGTTTTGGGATACTAATTTCACAACTTGCTTGAGATTTTCACTTTATTAAAAATGTTTTTCACGAGACTTGCATTTTCCCCTTTTTGTTCGTTTAGTCTTCTTACTAGACTACTAGTTTACAGATTCTAAATTTTAAGCCAGACTTACAGTAATGTTTCCTTCAATAACCTTACAATGAGCAATGTCAGCTGATCTTTTAATACTCCGAAATGACAGTTATGAAACGAGCGACATAACCTGCAGTATGCTGAACTTCGAGAAAAGCACACTAATGTACGTGGATTCAAGGGAAATGCCTTATGGTTTACAATTGGTCATCACTGCCCCAACCCACGATCCCCACCCCCACCCTAACCCTGCCCACTATCAGGGAAGCCTATCTGCCGCGTGTCCGAGCTTGATTGAAGACTCCCAGATACTGGCAAAGCACGCGGTTTACGTGATGGAATGGCTGTCTTTTTCAGAAGAAGGCTTTTCGAAGCCACAAGCTGCCATTGCATGAGGTTTTCAAAATCCTCCTCGTTAAAATGGTCCGAACACACTGACACTGTAGTTCTCGCGTGTCCATTGTTAAAATTTTTCCTTGTTCCTCGGACAAACCGATCCCATGCTGGCCAAAGACTCACATCTGATGGATATTGATGAAGTGCGACTTTCTCACTTTTAATATTGCTGCAGCCTCCGACTACACAACGCTGTACCATGTTTAATGCCTCTGGAATAAAAACAACCGTCGGACTTCTGTTGCCTACGTCACGCACGGTAGTTTTCCGACTTTTGCCGAAGATTTATTTTTTTGGCGATCGTTTCGAACTTTACTTGTAAACGCAAAATATACTGATTAATAAATCTAAGTACCGATAGATTACAATTCAGGTATAGCAAATTAGCGGGTTTACACCATAATCGTTCACAAAATATTTGAAATTGTGCGATTTTGTGAATGGTAGTTTTCGTATCCAAAAGCTACACTTTAATGCGTCAGAACGCCTGCTACTTAAGGAGGCAAAAATGCGATTAGGAGATACACACAGAGAGGACAGGATATGGAGAGAGAGTTAATGTAGGAGGACCACAAGAAGCGGACACGTGTAAACCCACTGACCTCTGCCCTCGCCATATTAGCTAGAGACGTGAAAAGAGCAAAGGACTCCAGCATCTCATGCAGGTACCCGGGGTGTATTCTGCCGACTACTAGACAAGGAGTAACTGACTGTTGTGGTGCCTTGTAGGAGTGCTCTTGCCATAGATTATCTTAGAGTCTGGGACTCGAGTTGAATTAAGATAGGTGGTTTTATCTTGCCGGAGACAGGAGACGTCATAAGCTAGGGGCCGGGCAAAAGCGCCAAGGGGGTACAGAGAGGTAGTGCTGGTTGTACCGTGTCATAACTTCACTGTCGGTCGTTGAATAGCTTTCCAGGTGGGTATTGCAGTAAAGCAGCGGTATCAGTTGTGACAGGAGTAGGTGCTCTGTTGTTGGTCACTTATTGATAGCTTTACAGCTGTGTATTGCAGAAGTTGTTGTTTCAGTAGTGACAAGAGTAGGTGCTCTGTCGTTGGTCACTTATTGATTCAGTTTGTATAGCTTCAGAGTTGTGTATCACAGAAATAGTTGTTGCAGTAGTGACAAGAGTAGGAGCTCTGTTGTTGGTCACTTACTGTATTTGTATATAGAGCGGGATCATAGGCCGTTTTGCAGTTCGATTCCCCCTCTGGAGTTTGATTATCTTCTTTGTCTGATACCACGTGGTATGACGTAATCAGGCAGCATCTTACCCTAGACACGAGCAAGGTGATTCTTTGTAAATAATCTGTAGATATATTTGATGTTGTCGAGCCAGTTAGTGTTTGAAATATATGTTGAATAACAGTTCGCTACAGTTGTGTGTTTTACGAGGGTGGGGGCTCTTGAGTTAGTAGTGTTTTGCCTGTGTGAGACTGAGCGACCGTGTCAGAGTATGAGAATCTTTTCCCTCGGAAGATTTCTCTAATAATTAGCCTTATTTCATAGCGCCGTCACCCTCTGGTGTAGAAACCATTGACCTTATGCAGTAAAGGTTTTGGTGACGATTGCTCAATTAAATCTACATTTTTCGAGATCACCATAAAAGTTTGTCCAATAATTCGGAGAAGTTGAGTCCAATAAGTATGGTATGGCCCATCACGTCACATCAGCTTTCCTTTGGCTTTCAGGATCATAGTATGGTCCTTGTAGAATGTACAGTGCATGATAACTGGGGCGTTCAGCTTGCTACTGATTCGGTGGACTCTGTCAAACTGAACAGGTTGAGAGAGCTCAAGTTTGTCAATCAAAATCTCCTGCACAGCCTGCTCACAGGCAGTTTCCTTGTTGGGTCGATGCAGTCCATACACAAGAAGGTTGTTACGCCTCGAGTGACCCTCCAGGTCATCCGCCTTGGGACTCAGATCTTCCAACCTGGATCTCAGGTGGGTGTTCTCCTGCCTTAGTTCTATCACTTCTTCAGGTCAGTGGTGATCCTAAGCGATTAGCATATTTTATGCAAGACTGTATTTTGATTGGCTCCGGGTTTTTGTTTTTAGCTTTTCAAGCTAAGGCGAGATGGGAGAGGCGGCTGCAAATTTTTTCCCACTTGAGTTCCAGGCGCGCATGCACAGACCTACCATTGCACTGCGCACTTCTTACGGTTATAATGAAGAGACCAGTCCGTGGTGAGCAGCAGCTAAGTGGTAAAGACGTGGCCTTTCTTCTATACCCATATAAGCTTACGTTTTCGTTCTAAGGGAAAGGGGGTTAGGGGAGTTGGTGTTAGGTAGGACTTCTGTTTTTATATACAAGTTCAAGCATAAGTGTACAAACGTAAGTTAATTGGGATGCGAGGTGGTCTGCGCAAGCGCCTGGAAATAAAGTGGGAGAAAACTTTCGCCGGTTGGCTGGTGACCGATTCTTGGTGGCACGGAGTGAGCTGTCCCTGCTGCCTGGATGTGGGGGTGAACACTAGTGAGTAGTGGTGGCACGGACCTGGGGTGATGTGGGCACATGAGTGTGGAGCCATAGGTATGTAATGTGACAAGCTGGATATTTCAGAGCTGCAGTACACTAATTGGAGAAAGGTTGGTTTTGAAACCNCCCCCCCCCCCCCCCGTATTTTATGCTCTTTGTTGACACAAATTGGATTAAGTAGTAACAGGTTATTGCCTATTCACATGCTCAAGGTGTCACATAAGTAGCACATTTACTTGCACTCAAATATTACCTTTAATGTTGTTTCCATTCATTTAAAATGTACAACCAATATTTTGGTATTTATAGTTATTTTTGTTATCAAGATTTAAAAAACCCATGCTCAATATTGGAGGTATGTGAATGAATGGGGATGAACTGGTGCATGGATGTGCATGCTGGAGTGCGAGAGTGCAAGTGTACACTAAATGTTTCCAGGCCGATAAGTTGTGCTGTTTTTTTTTGCCTAGCCCTTGTGTATCCTGTCAGTTGGAACATCTAACTTCAGTTTTGCAACTTTATTTTGGTACCCATTTTAGGGCTTTATTATACTTTGTGCTAGCTTAGATATGCAGAGGACCCTCTTATCCTCCTTCCTGTACTCTTTGATTTTTCTAAGAAATTTGATTTTTTTTTTTTTTACTATTGGCAGTGGTGGACTTCCCTCGTGAACAGAGTTCTCCAAAAGGCTTCTCTCCCTCTCTTTTGAATCTTTTTCATTTTCTTTTGTCCTTCATATGTGGATAAATGAATGCATGGCATATGAGTGTATATGTGAGTGTGCAAGGGTGCATTTACAAACTTCATCTTTATAAGCTCCAGGATGAAAGGTTTAATTAAACAATTAGTGGTAGCACTGTTGAGAAATATCAAATCCACATTAGGAAATGACTGATCTAAAACTTGGTTCAGTAAATTGTCAAGGATTACGAAATCCTCCTAAAAGAAGAGATGTCTTTCATTTTATTAGACAAAAAATTACTGTTTACTTTTTGCAGCACAATCACTTTGAATTAGACCAAGAAAAATATATTAGAGCTGAATGATGCTTTGTTTTTTTTGTACTTAAAGATGATTCAGGTAATTTTTAAATAGTCTTAGAATATAGGAAAGAGTTATTCCTGTTTGTTTATATGGACCCAACTGAATTAAAAATTTTAGGAATTTGGCTAAGCACTAATTTAGATAGGAGTTATGCATTCAATTTTAACTGGGAGTGGAGGCGCACACACAGGCATGCATGTGGTCACCCGACTGACAGTCTCGGAAGCAACATGCAGGCTAGAGCAAGCAATTAAAATCCAATTCAACTGCACTAGAAAAACGTGTGACAAAAACAGCAAGCAAAAAGGTAAGAGCTGAGGAAGAAGAAAGGTTTTCTACTTCCCTGAACAGAAGGCAATGATGAACAAAGAGGAAAGGCAGTCAGGAGAAAAAACATGTCTGCAGGCTTCAAGATTCACAGAGCAAAAAAAGGATGAAATTGAGTGAGGATGTGCATGGTCGGGCTGCACCATGGGCAGTATGCATGCGCACGGGAGGCCTTACCAGGGGTGGGTACCCAATTTTCTTTGTTTTGAGGCGCGGTTAGGGTTCGCTAAATAGGAATTTAGCAAGCTGAGCTGGGGTGCAATATAACGACATTGAACATGGAATTTGTAACTTTTTATTCATGGAAACGGTGACTATCTTTGCAACCAAATAGTAAGTACTATTTAAATGAAAAAAATTTTTATAAGCATGTCACAGAATTGATCTTTCCAAATATATAAAGTTTATTAATCCAAGATAGTGTATGACCAGGAATTTTTTTAAACATGCAAATCTATGCAGTTAGGGGGTTCCCATATATCTCATCCCTGTTAGAGCGAAGTGTTATATAGTGATAATGATATTTTTGACTGAAAAAAAGTGGATGCGCTGTGTTATCTTACTCTAAACCCCCACAAATGCTTACATTGTGACCGACATCAAATTTGAGACGGAAACCCAGTCTACCAAGTATCATTAGCTTCTAAGTGAGATGTGTACACAAGACCAAACAAACCAATAGCAAATGGACTAAAACAAATGGTCCTTAAGAACTGCTTAAAAAGGTTTCCTCGAAAGAAAATTGTGTTCTTAACAATAACATCATTTACAAATGTCAACCCCCCCCCCCAGAAATATGGCTCTGCTAAAAAAAAATATCAAAACTCCAGTTAACTCTCTGTCGCCTGATTATGATGTAAGACTTTCGGGTCTAAAAGAGATGCCATCTCCAGTGTCACCTGCAAATAAAAATACTATGTAATGCAATGTAAATATCTTCATCTGTAGTACATCAATGGATGGTTTAACACCATGTCATTAAATAAAGGCATCTCATGGCATGGACTATAAACTGATTCGAAATGAAAATATGAAATTTACATGGTTAAAAGTTATCAACTAAGACTAGAAGTAGGCAGCATAAGATAAACAAGAGGTAGGCAGTACAGAAGGTTCATCTGTATGTTCTAACACTAACAAATATGCACACGTAAAAGAAGTGTGGCCGATTATCAGCACAACCATCTCTCAGCAACTAAGCTATGACATAGGGGAATGCTCATCAGTGGGCGGGAGTACCTCTCAAAGGTTACAAAGCGGCATCCCAACACACAGGCCAAGTTGTCAAAATATAGTTAAAAATGAATGGCTTATAATCTGCATAAGAAATTCTTCTACAACATAAACTATCATGAGCCCCCTTGGCTGAATTGGCCAAACATTTCCAGCCAGACCCCTGTGACCTAGGAGTACCTTGAAATACTGTTCTGGGACCTGGGTGACTGCCACCATGACCCAAGTAAGGTGCTTGGAACTATCAGTGTAGACTGTTTAAAAGCTTCAAAATATAACTATGTGTACTAGGGTGTATATTACATGTATGCTACTTTGGGGGATAGATGCAGTACAGATCAGTACAGAACTTTCCCACAAAAGACGGGTCTGGGAACTGACCTCTAGCACACTCAACAGACTAGGTGGCAGACACGCATGAAATGTTAGAAACACTGTTTTGAGCTGTCCGGCTTGCAGTAACCCATGTGTAAAGACAGCGTAACCCAAACCAGTCACTATCCTCAGAAGTCACCGAGAGCACAGCTGCCAATCACAGCTGCATGTGCAGACCAAAGGAATTTGATCTTTGGCATTTAGGTTAGAGATATAAGCGCTGGCATGACCAGTGAGGGGGACAATGAAAGGGGATCTGGTGTGAGAGTGTGGTTAAATGCCCTGTCACCAGTGATGAGTATATCAGGGCAGCACAAACTGGCATATTACAGCGGTAAAAGGGATAAAGGAAATGGGAACAAGATATGACAGAAAAAGACAACAGGACAAAACTGAAAAGACGAATAAAAATCACAGCAACATCCTTAAATATGTGAATAGAGCACAATCACATGTAAAAACGGCAGTATCACAGATGAACAGAAGAGGTCAGGAAAGGAATAGGCGTAAACATGGCGTTGCCGGGCATGGTTAAAACGAGTACAATAAAATAAAGGGCGTCGGATGGTGGGAGGTACTTTACAAAAGTAACGTGGGGGGGGGGGGGGG
>SMGT01006403.1:120959-137353 GCA_004794575.1 Lanistes nyassanus
CAGATACAACTTTTTACTTCAGTTACGATACGAGGTCACGGTTGAATACGATGATGGCAAACGAAAAAAATTTTGAAGTTATTGACTTCTTTGACACAAATCTATCGGTCATATGACCTCCTGGCTGCAAAATCTATCGGTCAAAATTGAAGTTTTATGCGTCAATGACCGATGACCGACTCTAAGAATGATCCCTGGTTGAAGAATGCTTCTGGGGAACTGACGTCACCAGACCAGACGACAGCAGCAATATTTTGCTTTCATTCGCGAAAGAGTACCACAACATGGCGACGTCCGTGTACCACTATTTACCGAAATTAAAACTTGGATTGTATGGAAATAGTACCGATACAGCTTGAAATTTGTGGCTGACAAGACTCACAATATCAATATCTATGAATTCATCTCAAGTTGTGTCTAGGGTTAAGTTTCCCTTTAATGTTCCGTCGCAGAGTAGGTGCATATAAGGATGGTGTTGCTTATAGATGTGAACGTGCTACCACACTGGACTGCTGTTGCAACACAGGCTTAAATCCCACCCAGTCACATTATACCGATACTGGGACAACCAATCCTAATGTTATTCCCTATTATAGTGTCAGGCATTTGGCGGGCAGCTACTAGATTGTTAATTTTTGAAGCTTCAGGTATGAATTGGCTGGGGTATGAACCACTGACCTTCCGCCTTGGAAGCGAACAGCTTAACTGCTAGACCACTGAGGCGGTCAGCAGTTAGATCAAGACATAGGTTGAGAGACAGCAGGGTCCAAGGAAGAGAGGGTGTAAGAGCAACATGACTAAGATCAAGACTGGAATTAGTGAGGTGAGAAAGAACGCATAGATAAATGGGTTTTATTCTTTGTCATGAAGAGTGTATAGTGGAACATGCTAGGCTTGAAAGACTGCGGTTGTCCTAGTGCACCTTTATCCTGATGATGCATAATGCAAAATCATCATGTATAAAGCAGCATCAGCTAAAAGGATCACAGACTTTAAAATGGCATTGACTTTTATGCAAAAATGGGTGGGAAACAGTATGCTAGCTTTGGAAACCCCATTTTTTGGGTGCAATATTCAGAAAAAGTGAAAATGACACGAACTGTAAATTGTCTGTTCTTCAAACAGCTTTGAAGAAAACTGAAATTCTGAAAGTCCACTAGGATGCCATGCTTCCAGATCCACATTAAAGGCCTTCTCCATGCCGAACAAAACCATCAATACATGTCCAACTTTTGGACAAAAGCATTCCATATGAACAATTCAAAATGTATCACATGATTGGCAATGCTCTGGGCCTGCCAGAAACCCCACTGTTTTTGCAGTCACCCTCTGCGGGGAAATGGATGGCCAAGTGATTAGAGTGCTGGCCTCTGAATCCTAAGGCGATGGCTAGATACCCATGTGCCACAGCAGGTCACCAAGGTGTGAATGAGTACCCAACCCATGAGTCATGGAAGGTAGGCAGCGAGGAAGAGGAAATGGGCACCACCCCCACAACAATGGCCACAGAAAATTGGGGGTCTCATACACCACCACTTACCTACGAACTAAAAGCAGGTCAAGGGAGTTCTATCATACCTTTACCTCTGTGGAGATTAGAATGCAGAAACTTTCACTTAAATAGTTATAAATATTTATGAGAAATAAACAAGCAAATTAATTGTACCCTTAAAATCAGAAGGAAATACCTTGTATTCAGATATCCTAGGTGTATAGTCTTTTCCAAGCTCTAGAACCTGAAAATTAGAGAAACAATCCCTCAGATGACATTACTTCTTTTCATAAGGATTAGTAGCACTAGTGTTCAATTTTGGTCCATATTCAATCCACTAGGTTTGTTTAAAAAAAAGGAAACAAATCCACATAGTTGAACATAAGTTTGCATTCAAACCTTCAAATCTCATAAATTCATGACTAATAGGGCAATAGGAAAGGGAAGAGAAAATGGGAGAGTTGTACAAATACCTTATAGGCTATGTAGTCTCCACACCTTGGAACAGTTTTTAGACTAGGCAGTTTACTGAAGTCGTGGTAAAGAGGGACTGCCATGATTCTGACATCACTGGTTTTTATTTCTTCTAAAGCATGTGGTGCAAACTTCACTGCATCTGCAGTCATGTTCTGGTCCTTCTGAAATGTTAAAAAACAACTCCAATAAATATTGTGAGCAGTAATTAACCTGCTCTTTATGTGCCATATCATTTGGTACAAGACCTTCAGAGCTGAAAATCTTTACAAAGTACCACCAGGGACATGGTGAACTTAAAATAAATTATATATTTTTTTAAAAGGACCTTTCTTTTCTAGATGAATGTGCCAGTCCTCCAGACATGGCCATGTGCACACAAGTTCATCTATACAAGTAGAGAAATCTGCGATAAATTTTAAACATTGACCCTTTACAATTATTATAGTAATTATGAAGACCTGTTTCCCCTTGATTTTTTTAGGTGTACAATCTCTGGGATGGGGGTGGGTAGCCTATTTTTAAAAAAATTGTCATATCCTTTTTAATGAGATTTTAAATTGAGGAATGTAAAATAATCTCTGTTTGACAAGATTCAGGTTTATTTCTTTCTTTCACCCTGGGGGTGCATGGAGGATGATACAAAACATATAAAATAAGCATTTAAAAGATTAGTTCATCTGTAGTGTAAGTAAATGCATAGAAAGGTATATACATGTATTTATTAGGAGACATTATGAGAACCGAGTGTGACATCTGACAACATGATCTGTCTTGGCTAAGTTTTTTTTTTGTTTTTGAGGTAAGCAAATGGTGAAATTTGTAGACATTGGGGTGTTTTCTCTCCAGAAGATTTCAAGGTTTCACTCATGCAGAGGGCGCTTCACTGATGACATCTCAATCCTAATTGACTGTTTTGGACAAGCAATCCCGTGTCATGTAGTACTTTGTGGACAAGTTAGCAAAAAGCAGTTTAGTTATTTCCCTTGAATGTGTGTTCATTCTTGTACTTTTCTCAAAGTTAGGTATGCTGCAGGTTCACATCACTTGTCTTATAACTGTCATTTCAGATTACTAAAAGATCAGCTGTCCAAGCTTATCGCAAGAATTATCAATTACTGTCGATTATTCTTACCCATAATTTGTCATTTACTTGCCAGATTTTTCTTCTAGTATCCCATGGTTCTAAATGCACATATTATTACATCATGCAGTTACTCATCCTATTCTGCACTGACAACTGTCACCACTGTTATATAGCTTCAACTGCTAACACGATGTAAAATTCCAACAGCTACCTGGTGGGAAACTTGCTAACTTGTCCACAAAGTACTACATGACATGGGATTGCTTGTCCAAAAATCATGTGACTGACATAAAAATGCAAGTGAAAGAGACAAATGTTTTCAAAATTTTTAGCACAATTTTAACATTTTTGTATGTGAAAATGTACACTGTGCTTAAATCAGGAACCCTCATTAACACCTTCGCATTGTGTTGGGAGATGGTTCTCCAATACAGTAAAACCTGCTTGGTGCAGCCCCCACTGAGGCGCGGCCACCTGCTGTCGCGGGACACTTTTTATCAGCACGGAGCAGTTTCCAAAGTCACCCTAGACCACTGGACACCTGCCAAACGTGGACAGGGACAGTGACTTTAGAGACAAAAGTGCAAATTTCTTTTTCTAATTTTGTGTTTCTTTAGCAATGCTTACCACGACCCAAAGTGCTATATTCTTAATTAGCGATCCCTAAACGCACCTTCCAAAAAACATACCCATCAATACAACCCTGGTAAGGCCCCTCCAGCATGCACACACCACACCCTACCTGTGCGTACAGCTCACTGACCAGGTCACCCTGACTTTCTCAAGCCACAGGACCAGCCACCGGGGAGGAGGGTGGGCCTATGATGGGTCATGGTAAGTATTGCTAAAGTAACACCAATTGAGAAAAATTTGCATTTTGTCACAATACTGTACCATGAGCCAAAGTGCTGACTAGCACAAAAAGGAGGTGGGTGACACCAAAAAACTTACCAGGGTTAGGAGGATAGAGCCGACCAGAGGTGCTGGGTGACGACAGCAGCCTCCACCCCAAAAGTCCGGGGAGAGAAGGATCTTCTGAGCGGCAGTAGGCTGCCCACAGAACTTCTTGGAGTGCATGCACCTAACAAGCGAGTGAGTTGGCCCACGTCCCAACCACAAGCACGTGAGCAGCAGCCAAGTGCAGGGAGGGTTCCGCCTGCACTCCCGTTGTAGTCAGCGTGGAAAAGCATGCTGCACAAAAGATACAGGCATTCAAATCTCTTGCAGTCGGTCAGATCAGAGGAAGAGGCATCTCTGATGGGCAAAATGGAAGGGATGCGTACGACTAGGTGTAGAATCAGGATCGTGGACCAGGGCAGGATAGTGACTGTCAGGGACCGGTCACCAGGGCTCTGATTTGTGACCAGAAAGCTGGGCAGGAAGACAGAGACCAAGAGCCATCACGCTCATGGCAGACATCCGTCTGCATTTCAGAAAACCATGAGCTGCACTAGTGCGGTGGCCAGGTGCCAATCATGACGAGAAAAACCGTTTTCAAGTCAAGGCACCGAAGGAAGCTCCACCCAGAACTCAAGGGAGGAGAGTGGATCACCACCAGCAGAAGAAAAGGGCCCAGGTCAGAACCCGCTGGGGAACACGAACCTGGGACAGTGCGATACCATGGATCACTGGTGCAAGGAGGGGCACATTGCCAAGCAACGGGACTCCAAGCTGCTGCCAAGAACAAAAGATGGTTGGCAAGGTCCACTGTCCATGTGTGCTGTGGTAAGCACAATGCTGGAAGAAAAAACTCCAGAGTGAGGTGAACTGCACGCAATGTCCGAAGGGTGACGGGTAAGTTCGCCTGTACTTCTGACCAAGTGCCAGAGGCGACATGGTGCAGGGAAGTCAACACCCCAACCAAGAAGAGAGGGTGCATGATGGGAAGCCTGATGGCAGCCAGGCCAGATTGGTCCATGGCTGGAACAGGGGGGCAAACTCATCTGGTGCTGGAACCAGCGCACGCCCTCTGGATGGGTCGCAGGAAAAGCATCCTGAGGGGGCCAGTGGAGCCATCGACACCATCGTTCCCACCAATGATGCCAGTTGCCGTGCAGTGAAGGGATCACCCACCAACGGGGCACCAACTAACTGCTGGAGACAGTTGATGCATCAGGTTGCAAAAAAGAACTGCCTAGACAACTGTGTCGAACGCCATGCTGAGTAATGTGAAAACGGACGATGGCACTAGTGGCGACTTGCCAAGATTCGGAAAGAATCCCAGCAGACATGCCTGACATGGCCACCTGCGTAAGCAAGTGGCACAGGCCAGCTTCTGCTGACAGAAGTGCCCAGTCGCACCAGGTATGCATGAAAGCGGAGTCCCTCTTGCGAAAAAGAGCACAGAACTCCTGAGACCCCATGGTAAACACCCAAGGGGCCCAGAACAGGTTGGTGCTTGAGACTGGGGGACTTCTGTTGGATGGGAGGGGTGGTGAACCCGTTCCACCATGCCAACTGCATTAGGGCGGCCACCGCCAAGTCTAGATCTACCTGGTCGCATCTGTCGGAAGGCAGATGGAACGAGGAAGGGCAAGAGGGCTCCCACAGCAGACTGAACCCTGCCTGCATCATACACGGCACAGAACTCCCGAGACACCATGGTTAAAACCCAAGGTGCCAAGGGAAGATTGAAATGCTCAAGACTTGGAGACTTCCGGTGCAACAGGCAAACCAGCACCCGGAAGAAAGCTTCAACCAAGTTTTGAGAGGGTCCAACATAAGGTACGACCCACCAGCGGCTTTCTGGAATGGCAACAGATGGCAGGAAAAACCGGGCTGGGAGGGGTGGTGAACCTGCTCCACCGCAGCCGACTGCACTAGTGCGGCCACCGTCAAGTCCAGATCCACTCGTTCGCGTCTGTCGGAAGGCAGATGGAACAGGGAAGGGCAACATGCCAGAGGGAGGGGAGTGGGCTTCCACAGCAGACTGAACCATGCCCGCATCACACATGGCACCTAGGCACTGCATGTCTGGGTTGCTGCCTATGACCAAGGGCACCTCGACCTTGACCCCTGGAGGGTCAAGTGCCAAGCCAAGGCCACCTCTGGGCAGGGACTTGGTGCCAGGCTTTGGCCTATAAAAGCTGCTGGTCATGGCCTGCTGGAAGAGTGCTTGCAAGACTCCTGGAAGGAGAGCAAGGCCTCAAACCGACGCTTCAAAACAGCAGAAGTTAACACATCTGCCACCTGTAAGGGAGAGCCCGAACAAGGACAGTGTGGGTGGCCCCATGCCCAAGTTGGTGGGAAGAGTCCAAGGGACGTCTGTCATGGCATGCAGGGAGGATTCCCACGAAGCCGACACCAGTGTGTGCACAGTACTGCGAACAGATGCCATCAACACACTCCTCAGGAGAGGAAACAGGAGAGTGGACAACTAAGTGCTCTCCTCCAGGTGGAAGTGCGCAAGTGTGCACCCTCAGCAACTGCGCAACCCCTGGTGACAGAAGAGGTGGGCCATCGCACCAGGCAGCGAGGTGACCGCCAGTGGTACCCCCCCTCCCTCACACTCGACCAGAACGACCACAGGGGTGAAACCGGATGAGGGAAATGCGATAAGGAACCAGTGGCCATCCCTCCCCTTGGGTCCCACTAGAGTAGCCATCGCGCTACTCTTGCCACCATGGCAGGTGGGCACACTAGTAACCAGCAGGAGTGTGGAGCACCCCGAAGTCAGTGAAACGGACGCCAAAGATGCTGTGTCAAGAAGCGGAAATGGCATCAAGACGACAGTAGCATGAGGCACAGTGTGCAGCGGCGAAGCAGCAAAATCAGCGGAAGTGACCATGGCAACAGGAAACGGTGATGACTGCCAGACCGATGCTTGCCCGAATGTTCACAGTCCCGCAACACCAAACAAGGCAAAGCGTAAGTACAGGTTAAACACGCCGGTAGCAACCAAGTGTATACCCCCCTGGTAGACTAGCCATGTAAGACGAAATACACCACACTAAGTCAAAAAGGGTGCGTTTAGGGATTGCTAATTGAGAATATAGCACTTTGGGTCATGGCAAGTATTGCTAAAGATACACAAATTTAGATAAAGAAATTTGCATTTTCTTGTCATAATACTGTACCATGATCCAAAGTGCTGACTAACACAAAAAAGGTGGGTGATGCCACCATGCAAAAGACAAAAACTTATCCGGTTTAGGAGGACACTGTGGACCAGAGCTGTCAGGTAATGGTTAATAAAAGGATCCTCCGACCGCCAGTATGCCGCCTCTTAATGCGTGAGACTGAGAAGCCAGCGTGGTGGCCCACTCCCTGACCTCATCCGCGCATGCGGCAGCTAATAGTAGGGAAGGATCTGGTCCCCCACCCCCATGCTGTTGTTGAAACGCACGCTAAACGACAATTGTGACCCAACGCAAGATGCAAGCTTTAGAAATTTCTCGCGTTCGACCAGACTGCAGAGAGAGGAAAAGAAGTCTCTGAGAGGCGACACATAATGGAAGTGTATGACACCTGTACTTACACAGTGCCCAGGCCGGACAGTTTGCTAAGTCAGGTTCGGATGGGGCCAGGATCGCAGACAAAGGAATGATGGTGACCAATGGAGAAGGGTCGCCTGGCCTCTGGTTCTTAGCCAGAAACTCAGGTAAGAAAGCCAGAGACCAGAAACCATCATGCTGGTGGCGGACAACCGCCTCCAACCCTGAAAAAGCATGAACCTCACTGGCTCTGCGGCCAGAAGCGAGCATGACCAGGAACACTGTTTAAAGCGTTAAGTCAGGTAAGGACGTAGAGGTTCACAGGGAGGAGAGCGGAGGGCCACTAGCACAAAGAAAAGGTCCAAGGCTGGCATCCGGCAGGGAATGCGAAGCCATGTATCACTTACGTGATGATGTTCTGGTTATCATGCAGCTTCATTCCCAGCTGCTGGGGGTGGGTGGTGGGTGGCAAGAACCGCTGCCCTGCGCACCCAGACAACCGAGATAGACAAACAAGTATGCACACGTGTACCGAGAGCCAGCTGTGTGAAGACTAGGGTCATTTAAAAGAAAGGGGTGGCAGATCTTTTTTGAAGATCTGCCACGTTCCTTACTTTCGACTCTCTATTTGCTACGTTTTTGGGTACTGTAGGCTCCCTTGGTCACATACGTCAGCATACGGTTGTGTTGACCGCTGCCAGTACTTTGTTGGGGTTATCACAACAAACCCACAGAATTCGCAAGAAAAGAAAGGTGGTTTGCGAGGTCCGCCACCCAGGGCCTGGTTGGTTCTACCTCCTGGGCCCGACACCACTCCACCCAATGCAGAAGCCAAAAACTGCAAGGTGGAGGTGGTAGCACTGTGACGCACTGCATGATTGGCTACAAGAGCCATGCATGCAGATGAAGAAACTGGGGGTTGGAGTGGGGAATGCCAGACCGCGGCTGAAGGAGGGCTCCGACAGGAACCTGTAGCGGAATGGGATCCACTTTGCTCAGCTGCAGAAGATCCAGAAACCATGCCCACACACGTTGGTGGACAGAGGTCGAGAGACGTCTGTCATAGCAGAGAGGGACATGTCCCGCTTAGCCAACACCAACAAGATCATGGTGTATGTGGCACTGTGTAAAGAAGCCCGTAATGCACCCGCCAGTGCGTGGAAGCAGGTTCGCGAGCTTGTGAAATCTGTGTCTGGGCGGAAAGCCGTGCAGCCCATGGTGTAAAATTTCTGTCACTAAGCAGGAATGCAATTTACTTTTCAAGTTGCAACCTTACATCTAAACAATCCATGTAAAATATTAAACCTGAAAATGTGTAATGTTTTCTAATTAATTTTGTTGTGTTTTTTCCTGCAAGCACATTTGCTCACAGGCAACACGTTAATGACACCTTCCAAATGTATGGTGGACATGCTGGACAGAACGTGCCCTGTGAAGTGTAATGTATTAGAATTAATATTTAAAGAATCTGCTGTAGATTCTAAAGGAAGTCACTGCAAATACATTTCATTCATGAAAAATGTACTGTATTTTTTTTGCCCATTTCAGCAGTCTGTTGAGTTTTTGTTGTGTTGGGAAAGATGCGGTTTCAGTTAAACCAAATACAATACTATAAATGTGTTTACATCTCTATCTGGTTATTGGTTTAAAAAAAATTTCTTATTTTTCTCTTTTTTATCCTACTATCTCCCATGACAGTTTTTACACTAAGTACATGTGTATATGGTCCTGAGCTGCAAATTAGGAGCACCCCTGATGAAGGGCCACCTGTCACATAGGGACACTTTTGAGTGGAACTAAGGGTGTCCCCACAAAACAGGTTTTACTGTACATGCAATTGGCATTAGGCTCTATGGCTGAGCCTTTTAGGACGAGTGAATGCCACTGCTACTTTCCTGACATGACAGAAACCAGAAAAGGTGGTGGCTAAACAATGATGTCATTTTGTGTTAAAAGGATTGGCCAATGGTCGGCAACACATGGCTTGTACCACGTGAGTTTTTGTTGTGGTTTCTCGCAGAGAAACAAAGCACTTGCCCTGACCATGCTTGCCTAGGAGTTGCAAAATGGTGGCCATTTTTTTTACATTCACTTTAGACACTTTTTTTTAACACAGTCTTTTACACAGAATATACACCAGATGGATTTCAGGTAGGAATAATTTTATTCTTCTTAAATTTTTCTTTCAAACATGTTCAGGCTGGAGAACAGTAAGACTGAAAAAACTCTGAAATCTAGCGGGGGGTCCAGCAGCTGCCGTCAGGCCCCTGGGTCAAGTCCAGGGGGAATCCCTTTTACGAATACACAAAAATCTTATTCTACTGAAAACGAAAACAACCCACAAATACCATGCCACTAATACAGGTTTTGATTCTAAACCTTTGTGAACAATCAGTAAGTTTGTTTCTCTGCAGAGTGGGTTTATTTTGTGTTTTCCAGCCATGGAGTAAATGATAAGTAGGTGTGCATACCTATTGTACTCAGCGCAAAATGGAAAGCCAAATGTCTGGAATGGTGGAGAGTTTTTTTTTTATGTTTGACCGAACCCTTTGTATGAGGGGCTTTTTTTCTGAAATTCTAGATTCTTCTCCTTCTTTGGATTGGTGTATGCTTTTACAGGTTTTAACACTACGGGATGCTTTGGTTGCATCTACATGTACATGCCTCTTGGATCCCATGTGGTCCACAAGGGCTGTCAAAGTGCGGTTAGCAAAAATCAGTTCTTTGTTGCAAAGCAGGCAGCATGCAATCCCCGATTTGTCAACTTTTCTGGAGCACGCTTACACTCTCTGCTCCGAGCCGTCCACTGACACCATTTTCTCGGTCCATTTCCACTTCCACTTGTTAACAATCTGTTCTTCTCGGGAGGGATCACCACGATTGATTATCAGTGATTCGCACGACATTGTCAAAGAAACCCGACAAAAACAAAAGAGAATTGCTGCTTGGAACAGAGCGGATTGAAAATGGTGGCAGGTTCACAACAGCATTCAGAATTGATCGCGCACGCAGAAGTTATGCCAGTCACACGTGTAGCTCAGTCATACCAGTACTGCGGGCGGCATTCAAACTGAACGCGTTACATGAGTGCTGCGGAAAACCACGGATCGGCCTTTGGATTAATCGGAGACTCGGGTGCTGTGGAAAAACACGGATCGGTCTTTGGATTAGTCGGAGACTCGGATTTTTGTTTTTCTCTGAACAATTTTTTAAATCCGCGGAGCGCCGATTGCAATTCCTGATAGCTTTTCTACATTAAAAAAAGTTACATAGAGACCACAGGCAAAGTCATTGTCCTTTTTATATGATGATGGCCATGTGTTAAACTATTTAGAATCACATTATTCATCTTCCAGTTGTACCGACTCTACTATTTGAGGTAAACTAAAATCTGAGCAAGTTTTTTCAACCTGATTTTTTTTAAAAGACTTGATAATCTTGCTATTATGATCTGTACCAACAACTTTTAACCTTGCATTTCATCACTTTACCATGCTGCAGCAACTTTTCCTTGTCTTAAAAAAAAGCCATTAGTCATTATGGTTACCTCGGAACAAATAAGAAATGTGGCCAACCAGGTGACTATGTCATCAAAATAAACATTGATATGGCTCAAAGTCGGAAAACTTTTATGTCTTACTTGGGGAGTACCCTGCTGCTTTTTCCTGTGAATTGCTGACAATCTGCTTTTGTCTAAAGCAGATGAAGTGTCTCTGATTAACGGATGAAAGGCCTTATTTCCAACAGTATGTGTGGTCCTAGTGTACTTCACCACACCATTGCCCAGACGTTCTGCTCTCACGTATGCTGGAAGACCGTGCTCTCCTCCAATCATTTTCTGGTATTGTGCCATGACTTCCAAGGCAGACTGAAGAAACAAATTTGAGTGCAACATACTGTATGATTTTGAAATAAGTTTACATTCCTACGCCCTTAGTATTGCTGACATATCTGATGTACACACATGGTCCCCCTCATGATATCAAGTATCAGATTCACTGGGAAATAAAAAGATCTGTTGGATTAAAATTTTTTTAAAAAATTCTACTCCGTCTAAGTAGATGGTGATAATTATAACAAATTTCTTAACTAAATTTGAGTTTCTTTAGCAATACTTACCATGACCCAAAGGGTTAAATTCTCAAGTTAGCGATCCCAAACTGCACCTTCCACACACAAGTTTTTGTACACAAACCCTGGTAAGACCCCCTCCACACATGCACACTCCCATGCGCCACCCCCATGCGATGTACTCACTGACCAATTCAAGCTGACTTTCACAAGCCCGAAAAATAACAGTGGGGAGGAGGGTGGGCCTATGATGGGTCATGGTAAGTATTGCTAAAGAAACTCAAATTTAGTTAAGAAATTTGTATTTTCTTGTCACAATACTGTACCATGTCATGTTATCTGCGGATAACAGATTATACTCAGCGAGAAATACTAGCTATCAAGCTGTCGTGGATGTGACCAGACCGCAAGGAAAGGAACAAAACGTCTGTGAGTGTTGGTGCGCGAAGCTGATGTGCCGCACCTGACAATTTAACCAGTCAGGGTCTGACTGCTCGAATATCGCAGACAGGGGGTGAACTATCCCCCCCCTGGCCTTGCACCACCACACCCACTGCCGCCAGTGTACGTCATAGACACGGGTGATCGAGCTGCGTCTAGCTAAAGCCATGCAGAGAAGTGTAAGTTGTGATGGTGAGCCCACAACGAAAGGGTCTGGCTGGTAAGAATGGGTCGACTGCGTGTGTGCCTCCTAGATTCAGATAGGAAACCACTGTCGAGTTGTCCGAGTGTATCCGAATGTGGCCTCTCGGCAGGACCGGAAGAAATGCTCGAGGGCGAGTCGGACTGCTCACAGCTCCAGACAAAAGGTGTGGAGATGGGCTTCGCTCACTGACCAGGTCCCCTGGGCGACCTGTTGGTCGAGCTGGCGGGGCGAGTGGCGAGCTGTCCATAGCACCGCGTCGAATTCCATACCCAGAAGAAAAGGTCTGCTTGGGCAGAAAACCGACTTCTGTAGATTTATTGTAAACCCCAGAAGGCGTGCTTGGGACAGAGTCCGAGGGACAAAATGGAGATTGTCAGACGGTCGTTGAGGGACAGAAGGACACCAATGTATGGCCAGCCTGGCCGCTCAAATCGCCAACGTGTGAGCATGATATTGTCATGTCAAAGGATGACGTATGATATTGTCATGTCAAAGGATGACGAATGATTAAAAGTCGGCATGCCTTGCTTCCATGTGATCTGGCAAGAACTATTTTATATAAACATGATCAGACAGATTACAGTTAACCCGATCATGTTAAATCCCTGTCCCGATACCAAGACTGACAGCCCGTCTCCGTAGCTGTCGAGCGCTGTCTGCGCCTGCTGGGATGCAGGAGGAAGACAAACTCTCCTGAAAGCTGGGACCGGGGGCCAGAGGTATGACACTTGGCCCTCCCTGACCAAAACGGCCAGGGGCTCTCAATTGGCAGATGAGAGTTCCTGAGCCATCTGAGGTGCAAAATTCCGAACAAGGAAGGCGGGAGAATGGAGCAACTCGTTCATTTGTGGCTGTGCAACAAGGAAGCTCAGGCACAGCCGCCAAAACAATACCTCGCTTGGCGAGAACAACTTTAACAAAGGAGTTAGATGCAGAGCGAGCTACAGCCTTCAGTGCACCTGCTTATGGCCCTGAAAAACAAAGAAACACTTGAGGCACCAAAGTCTGCATCTCGGCGGAAAACCAGAGCCCCCTGAGATGTAAATTGCCTGGTCAAGTGCCATAACAGAAGAGTCCAACACTGTTCAAAGTTGAAAGTTGTTGTTTGACTGGAGCTTGCTTGATGCAAGATCAGACCCGCCTGTGGGGCTCAAGGGCCAGCCACAAGAGCTGTGCACCGGATGGTGTACACAGGGTCGCCTGGGGGAAGGAAGACAAGACTTCCAGTGGCGAAGGAGTGACGCGTGCAGGTGGTGTGGACCCAAGCGGTCCCGCCACTTCTCTCTCAGAGAGGGATGCACCATCGGTAAAGCATGCAAGCAGAGGGCCGCGAGCATGGGGCCAGAAGGTGGAGGGAAGAGAACAAGGACAAGTCCTGTGCTGCTTCCTGCATCCCTGCACTGCGCACTGTGGCAAGCTCTCCCGCAGGAGAGCTGTCAACTTCAAAGGAATGGAGAAGCATAGCCAACTTCTCATCCGCCATAGCAAAGCCGAAGGCATTGGGGAACACAGCCCCCTTTTCACTCTGTTGACGTTGCCTCAGAGGAGGAAACGAGAGAGAGGTTTCTTTTTCTTTCTTTTTTTTTTTACAACGAAGCCCCCTCTGCCGGGTGCAATTGCGCAGTTTGCACCCTCGGCAACTGCGCACCCCCGGCGACTTAAGAGGTGGGCGGACGTTACCCTGACCGGAAAAACCGGACATGGGGTGAAAACAGGATGAGTGACAAGCGATGCCTCTGCCACTGGAAGCAAGCGAAAGGCACAGTGCACCAGTGACAAACTTGGCTTCTCTAATGTAAGAGAAGAGGGCGATAAAGCAGAAAGCACAGTGTCGGAGAAGCAAAGTTCGAAGACACTTTTTTAAAAAAATAACAGCACAAGCTCTTATTAAGGGAAGTAACTGCTGCTTGAACATGCAGTAAGGCGAGCAGGAGTTCCGTCCCCTTCAGCATGCTTGGAAACATTCATAGAGAGAAGATTGCGCTCCTTCCTGGCAGGAGGGGCCATGCTTATCTTCTCTGTATCGTTCCAATTTGGATATGTACTGCGTGAACAGTACATATTGTTTATGAAGAAAAACCTGCAGCCAATAGGGGTATTGAACGTGGGACTTTTAACTGAAGAGCCACGTCTTGACCACTTAGCTACTGTATCACCATTGACAGAACCGGGAGGGCGATAGTCGTTAAAAGGACTTCAGCCCTCTCAATTGTGGTTCGTTCTGGGTAACCAATGACCAAAACAGAAACGAAGTCTTATGCGAGGGTTTATGCGAAGTTTTAAGCCCTCCCACTCTTGGCTGTGGCGTTGCAGCGCAGCCACAACATAAGCGCAAGATGAGCGCAGATTGCGGTGTGTATCACACCTGAGAAAAAACACTTGGAAGTTATGGGAACTTCAGGTGGGTGGCCAGAAGGGAAACAGAGTCACCCTGAAAAAACTGCCAGCGCTGGCAGAAAAAACAGGTGGCTTCTCACGTCTCAAGGAAGTGGGGAAGCCAACTCAAAAGATCTAAGTGTGATCATGAAAGCGTACCAGCCGTAAGGACACACGCAGCAGACGGAAGTAGGCTAAGGTCGAACTGTGCAACTGGAAGTGGACCTACCGGAAGCAGAGAATCGTAAAGTCATGACCGGTGGAGGCCACACCCTGCCTACAGGGAGAGAGGGTGGGGTACACCGGAAGTGACGAGAGAGGTGGCTCGGGGACTGCATGTTTTGGCGGAAAAAACGGCCGTCCTACCATGCCTCCCGTATTGCAGTACGAACCTAAGGAGATTCGCGAATGCAAACATCCGCCACCTACGAACCGGAAGGTGGGATGAAGAAAGGTAGGAAAACGGCTCTTCCGTTCCCGGTACGCAAGTTCGTACGCAAAGGAGGGCGACAATCGCCAGCAGTGTCGCCATGTTTAGTACCACCCGGAAGAGAGAAGCAGGTCTCTCAGCTGTCGGGTCCAACCCCTCTGGGTGTGACTCAGCCTCGACTTCCGGCACTTCCTCCCACTCCTCAGAGTAGGGGTGGAAAACCGGAAGTGCGAAACCCCCTTTTCCGGTGCATGCCGGAAGGAATGGGTGATTATCGCTTGACTGACCGCTACGACGTGGACCCGCCTCGCGGTCCAACGCATCAGCGGAAGGTTGTACCTTTTGACCAATCGCGGAAGTGTGAGCGTTTCCGTAGAGTGGGCCGGCGAGAAAATCGCATGCTGGAACTTCGCCACCTCATGATGGGTGTGGCGCACCCCCGACTTCCGGTACTTCCTCCCACTCCTCAGAGTAGATATGCAAAAACCGGAAGTGCGAACCCCCCTCTTCCGGAGCACGCCGGAAGGAGTGGGTTTTTATAGCTTGACCGACTGCTATGACGTGGAGCCGCCTCGCGGTCCGACGCATCCGCGGAAGGTTATGCTTGCGACACATCGCGGAAATGTGGACATTTTCGTGGAGTGGCCAGGCAAGAAGTCGCCTGCCGGAACTTCGCCACCTCATGGGTGTGGCTCATCCCCGATTTCCGGTACTTCCTCTCACTCCTCAGAGTAGAGATGGAAAACCGGAAGAGGGAAAACCCCTTCTTCCGGTGCACGCCGGAGAAGAATGGGTGGTTATCGCTTGACCGACCGCTGTGACGTGGATCCGCGGCGCGGTCTGACGCATCAGCGGAAGGTTTGTGCCTGTGTGACCAACCGCGGAAGTGTGGGCAATTCCGTGGAGTGGCCAGGAGACAAGTCACCTGCCAGAACTTCGCCACCCTGCGGGGCGGAAGAAGAACCAGCAGAGACGTCCCTGCGTGCAAGGGAGCGTCTCATAAAAGCGTCAACATCCCCTCCGTCACATCAGACACGCCAGCAAACGGGGAACGGCTTACAGTGCGATCCCTCGTCCTCTCCACTCCGAGAGCAGTGGTAGGGGCGTCATCAGGACCGACCAGCGAACCCGCATTCGAGGCTGAATACCTGGCCGGGGGTATGGCGAGACCACCAACCCCCCGACTGCAGGTGTAGGTCAGAGGAAAACAGCGGCGCGGTGAGTGCAAAGTGCCGCTGTGTAACCTCCCCACAATGTCCTGTAACAGAAGACACCAACAGAGGCGGCTCCGCATCCAGGGCTGTCGCAGACAGGCAGGGGGGAGGCCGGAACAGCTGGACAGACCGGCAGCCCCATCTGTATCCACCACAGACTGTCGTCAGAAG
>SMGT01006403.1:158779-202104 GCA_004794575.1 Lanistes nyassanus
CCCCCCCCCCGGTACAAATGCACCTTGAAAGAGCAACCACACTGCTAAGAGTGACCATGTCCACTATTGTGCAATCCCAACTGACCACCAACACTGTTACTATGTTGAGTGACCAGGCACTTCCCTGAGGCCCCTCAGCCAGCCCTTTGAAGGCATTTGACGGAAGCTTTCGTAACAAAGATCTGTGAATGCTGCCCTTATTTAGAGCGAGATGTGCGCAGTAGTCAGGGATGATGATACTGCTAGGACTAGGCATGAGCAGGTCTGCTGTCTGAGCCTTAGATGTGACTTTGAGAAATCACAGTTGTACTTTACTAACTAAATGAAGATGATCTTTGTTTCTGGCTTGTTTGTGTAACGATAATAGACATTTGTCTACCCTTTGAAAAATGAATATGCCTCTACTATTAGTGCATATGTGCTTATCCAAAACATCTAGCCAGTGATGTGACCAGACATCATCTTTGTGTTTAGTTTCAGTAGAAGGACAAAATTTACAAAGATGATGTGTTTGTTGACTAAGTGCTTCCTGCTTTCTGCATTGTTTGTATGACAATAATAAAGACATTTTTCTACACTTTGTGAATATGAGTATAATATGCCCTGATCGTAAGTGTTTTTACTCTTAACCAAAAGACCTAGCCCACGATTCGACCAAAAGTCATCCATGTGCATTGTTTCAGTAAAATGACAAAGGGAAGCTACTTTTTCCTGCTGACTTTGAATGTTGTCTGCTATGGTGTATCATCAATATTGTTTGGGCAAATCAAACGAAACAAAAAGTCCCTTAAACTTTTACTTCACATTTACTTATCCAGAGTGCATCATCGGGAACCCTGTGAAGAAGATGAAAGTTTTGGAAATAAAAACACTTGTCCTCTGTCTAAAGCCGTGCACAGGCTGAGTTTTGTAAGTGTGTTTCTGGAGAAGGCTATGATAAAATCAGTTGAACATGGGTTCGATGATTTCACAGCTAATGTTCCTCATTTTGGAGGACATTAGCACAAAACAGACAGAAGAAGCAACCCAGACAAGATATCTGACTTTTTTCTCAGCACATTTAATTTAAGAAAGTTTAACCTTGTTTGAGGTGACCAAATGTAGCTATATTGATTGGCGTGGAGTGTGTGGGTGTGTGTGTGCATGCATGGGAGTGGGGAAGAGAAGTTTTGATAGTTTATATTGTTTTAATGTGTAACCAAAAGAAATGCAAATTGACACATGGGCAAGGAGTAGTCAACTTTCATGCATTCGGGTACAATTATAGCAACACAAATTAGGTTAACATGAGATTGCTTGGCCTGTTGAGTATAGCCCTTGATAAAGATGTGCCTGGCATAAAAAAAAGTGTCCCTTTTGGTGTGCTAAAGTCGAACAGTGATTTTCATTCTTGCATCGTGAATAAAAGCAACAAGACTAGAAATTTCTTTGCACAGAGGGCACCTCCACTAGCAATAAAAGCTGATGCTTGTATGGTCCCAGACAGACCACCTGGAAAAGGCTATAATGAGATCACTTGATTTTGGGTTCAATGATTTCACAGCTTATGTTCCTCACTTTGCAGGACAGTAGCATACAATGGGCAGGAGAAGCAACCCAGACAAAGATTTCTGACTTTTTCCCCTCAACCTGTAATGTTTTCTTTTCAGAAAATTTAACCTTCTTTGAAATGATCAAGTGTACTTACATAGATTGGTGTGGGGTGTGTGGGGATGCATGGGAGTGACAGAAAGGTTCGTGGTGATGGTATTGTTCCTAATGATAATGTATTGTTGGCAAAGTGGATGTAAATACTGGATTTTGTTTCAGAAACCAAAATCAAATGTTTTGTATGGGAAATAATTTTATCTTTTATTTCTTGTCACAATACTGTACCATGACCCAAAGTGCTATATTCTCAAAATAATGATCCCTAACCGCACCTTCCAAACAAAAATAACCCACATAGCAACCCTGCTAAGGCCCCTGCGCACAGTGTATGTCACCCATGCGCACAGCTCACTGACCAGGTCAAGCTGACTTTCTCAAGCGTCTTTGTGCCGGTCGGACGTTTCACCAGTTGGTCTCCCATGTCCCTGCCTTCACTCTGACGTGGCTTTGGCCTGGCAGTCCCTACGCCCTTTCTACTCTACGCTACACCAGTTGAACAAAGAAAAGTGCACTTTGTGTTCTCTCCTTGTTGCTCTGTCTTTACGTAACTCTGTTTCGTTAGACTTAGCGTAGTCTGTTTCGTCTTAGCCGGCTAACAGTAACTACACGGAGTATACACATCGCTGGTTTTTTCCCCCGGCGTGTTTACCTTACTTGCGTTTTTTGTTGAATGGTTCTGTGACGCAAAGTGCTTTTGTCACTTCCGCCAAGCTGCAGACTTCGCTGCCCTGCGAATCTGTCTTTTTGCGCTGCGGAGTGTGTTGACAGCATCACTAAAGTGTTGTTCCCACACTGGTACCATGAGTGATGGGTAGAACTGTCCTAATGGCTTCTGTCCATCACCTTGCACCTGGGTATGGTCCTGTATGGTCCTCCATTACTAGGGGCAGATGCGTTTTCCCTTTGCTCTGAGGAAGTATCAGTTCGAGGCCTTGCTGTCCTGCCAGGAGTCTTGCAAGCACTCTTCCGGCGGGCCAGTGTCAGCTGCATTTTACCCATGCCTGACACCAAGTCTTCTTCCAGGGGTGGCCTTGGCACTCTCCCCTCTGGGGTCAAGGTGCCCATGGTCATCAGCAGCTACCCTACCACACTCCGGCTGTTGGCAGGGTTCAGTCTGCTGTGGGAGCCTGCTCCCATTCACCTAGCAATTTGCCCTTCTTGTTCCTTCCGCTGTCCTGCCAGAAGTGAACAGGTGGCTCTGGACTTGGACGTGGCCTCCCTCTTGCAGTTGGCCGCAATGGAACGGGCTCCCCACCCCTTCCAGCTAGATGGTTCTTTTGCCAGTCTCAGCTCAGTAGGTGATCAAGGATTCAGCCCTTGTCATCTCGGCAGCTTGTGACTGCAGATACGTGGATGTACGTTCTTTTCACTTCTGCGTGAAGTGAATAGCACTGTGCCTCCACCTTTTTGCCTTCCACCGTGGTCATGAGCTTGGCTCCTCTGACACGGTGCCTTTCCAGTGGGGTAAGGATTGCCCCTTTCTCTCATGACAGAGAAAGCCAGATGGGCATCCACCTTAACTGCGATGGCTCTGGGCCTCTGTCTTCATGGCCAGCTCTCTGGTCAGGATTCAGAGTCCTTTCTGACAGACAGTCACAGAGACACCTCTTCTGCACTCTGACTGCAAGAGGGTCGAACACCCATTCTCTCGCTTTCAGTCTCCCCTTTTGTGGGGTGTCCTTCCTACACCGCCTACTAAAAGGTGGGGATAGCAGAACCCTCCCAGCATTGGCAATTGTTTGCATACAGGAGGGTCAGGCGTGGACCAACCTCCTAGATTCTGAAGTGCACGAGCTCCAAGAAGCTCAGCGGGTGGTCTGCAGGCGCTTGGAAGATCCTCCTTCTCTTCAAGATCTATCTTTGCGCCAAGAGGACGGACTTAGGGTGTAGGCTGCGGTCGTTCCCTGCACGTCTGTTAGCTCCATCCTCCTCACCCTGGTAAGTTTTTGTGGTTGTTTCACCCACCTCCTTTTTGTGCTACTCAGCACTTTGGGTCATGGTACAGTATTGTGACAAGAAAATGCAAATTTCTTTTTCTAAATTTGTGTTTCTTGTCAATACTATACCATGACCCAAAGCGCTATATTCTCAATTTAACGATCCCTAACCGCACCCTCCAAAAAATAACCCACATGGCAACCCTGGTAAGCCCCCTCCGCGCATGCGCACACCACCTGCCCTTCATGTGCACAGCTCACTGAGTAGGTCAAGCTGACTTTCTCAAGCACTGTGCTGCCGGCAGCACGTGTGTGTGTGAGCTCCACCTTCCTCCCTCTCAGCGTTGGCCTTCGCCTTTGGCGGTCCTAACTACCTCTGTCGCTGTGTCGCGATGGGTATTCAGGAAAGTGATTTGTGTCTTTTTTCTTGCGTCGTCTGTCTGTGTGTTGCTCTTTTTTTTCAACTTTTTTTATCCTAACGTTAAGCTTTACTGTCTTAGCCATTTTACTGGGGGGGGGGGGGTGTGCGCATCTCGGGGTGTTGACCCAGACATGCGTTAGCTGTACTCACGCTTTGCTGCTTTGCTTGCTTTGCTTTCGGGTTGTGACGTTACAGTAACTACAGCAGACATAACTTTGTCACCCCTCTTGCAGATTTTGTGTATCTTTGCACTTACGCCACCTCCTCTGCTGGTTCGGACGGTAGTTGCCGGGATCGCTCCAGTACACGCAGGATGGATGGTCGCCTGCAGCCACCATTACTTCCGCGGATGTTCCTCCTTCGCCACCGTGCACCATCACGTCTGTGGCCGTGGTCTCGCTGCCCATTCCTCTACCAGCGCTCTCTCGCGTCTGTGTCTCCGACTGGCTGCCCTGCGCCATCACGCCTTTCCAGCCGCTCTTTGGTGTCCACCTCAGAGGATCAACCACCTGTCCATCCTCCTCTGCGTCCGCAGGCCGACGGTTCCACCCACCAGTGTGGCCGCAGTCGGAAGAGTGTTGCGGTTGCCACTCTTGCGGGACCCGCTGGGGAGGGGCGTAAGCTGTTACCATCCGGTTCAGCTGATCACCCCTGTGGTCTCGCACCCTCGGGTATGGAGTTGCCTTGGGCTCCTGCCCAGGGTGAAGGGGTGCCAGTTTTGGCGGGGCACAGATAGACGTGCCTCCACTCTCTTGCCACCCACCAGAAGTGGCCCGTGCTTCTGGTGTGGATTCACACCGACACCCCCCTTTCAGTTACATGCATCGACATGCCTCACCCGCCTCTGCCCATGTATATTCTGGTCGGGGGAGCGATCACCCACCTCGCTTGTCACCGGTAGTGCCTGCCAGTGCATGCCCGACTGCTGGAGAGGGCTTCGCACCCCATTCTCATGGCTCCTCTCTGGAGTTGATGCCTGATGAGTGGGAAGGGGGAGATGTCTCGGAGGTATCGGCTTCCAAGACAGCGGACGAGAAGCTGGGTTTGCTTCTCACCTCCATTTTGGAGCTCGTGGAACTCCTGCAGGAGTCCATGCCTCAGTGTGTGATGCAGAGATCTGAGGTTGAACAAGACTCGTCTTGGTTCTCCTCGGTTCACCTTCCAGCACCTCGCTTGCAGTCAGTCTGCTTGCGTGAGTCGCCGTTGGTGCAGTCAGCTGTTCGGAATGTGTGGTCTGACTGCCGTTTCAAACAGTGTCCGGTTGCGCCTGTCGCTGATCTGCCACAGGAGGCATTGTCTTCCTCCCCCCACGTGGCCCCGGTGGGCACCTTCCGGCCCCCACCCAAGCTGTGCAGAACCACTTTGTGGTTAGCCCGTGAGTCTTTGCCTCCCAAGCCCCTCCCAGTCTCGCAGGAAGATCTGTTGCCTCCTGGCTCACGACCTCCTTCCTCAATGAGCTTGTGCTGGTCTGTAGTGGACCAGTGGGAAACTGCGCTCAGGGGCGTGCTAGACATGTCAGGTGTAATGGACTCTGCCATCTTGGCACTTGAGCGTTCCATTTACACTGAGGGCTGCATGACTTTCCACCCCGATGAAGACTTCGCCTCATCGCGAATCTGCTTCCGTGCTCTGGCAGGTGCGTTATGCGCTTCTGTCTGCAGTGCAGTGTACGCCACGGTCTCATTGGTGTTGGCCAAGAGAGATACCTTTCTCTCCGCCATGACAGATGTTCCACGAACACTGTCCACCAACTTGCGTGTAGGGCTGATCGTCCCGTCTACCTTGTTCGGTCCCTACAGCCAACAGGCGACGGATGTGTTAGCTTCCGCCAATTGGGAGTGCCAGCTCAAGGCCTTGCTTACCTCTAAGGAGCAATGCAAGCGCCCATCCGGCGGGCCATGGCCTTCTGCTTCGAAGAAGCATAACCCAGGCCCCAAGTCCCAGTCGAAAGGGGGTCTTGGCACTCAGGCCCTGCCTCCCAGAGGTAAGGGTCAGAGGCCAAGACATCGTCGACATCACCCCCAATAGGGCCCTGCACCTGTCCCCCCACAGGCCGCATTTCCCTCCTTACCCCTCCTTCCCTCCATGCTGCGGAAGGTGGACTTCAATCTCATTCTCGTCGCACCAGGCTGACCAGCACAAGCTTGGTTTTTGGATCTTCTGCGGCTGACCAAAGTGGATCCCATTCCACTCCGGGTTCCAGTAGGAGCCCCGCTTCAGCCGCTGTCCGGCATTCCCCATGCCAACCCCCAGTTTCTCCATCTGCACGCATGGCTTTTGTAACCCATTGTGCAGTGTGTCGAGGTGTTTCCTCCTCCACCTTACAGTTCCTGGCTTCTGCCTGCCACAGCTCCACGAACAAGGTGTAGGACTTTCACTGGAGGTGTTGGGTGGAGCGGTGTCAGACCCAGGGGGTAGACCCTACCAGGCCCTGGTCTGCGGACCTTGCAAACCACCTTTCCTTCCTGGCGGATTCGGTGGGTTTGTCAGTCTCAGCCATACCGGTGCACAGGGCGTTGGTCCTCACCACCCTATGGCAGCTCGGTGTGTCGTTGTGCGGTGACAAGAGCATCATCGCGGAAGTGATAGGTGGCATCGCGCTGTCCCAGGCTCACTCACCCCACCGGGTACCAGCCTGGGACCTCTTTTTTGTGCTGGCAGCCCTATGCTCTCCACCCTATGAACCTCTGCACCAGGCCTCCCTGTCTGATTTTACACTCAAGACTGTGTTCCTGGTCATGCTCGCCTCCAGGCGCAAAGCTAGCAAGGTTCATGCATTTTCAGGGTTGGAGGCAGACGCGATGGCTCTTGGTCTCTGTCTCTGGTCTTCTTACCCGATTTTCTCGTTAAGAACCAGAGACCAGGCGACCCATCTCCCAGGGTCACCATCCTTCCTCTGTCTGCGATCATGGCCCCGTCCAACCTGGACTTAACTGCGTGAGTACAGATGCTGTACACGTCTATTACGTGTCCCCACTCGGAGACGTCTTTTCCTCTCCCTGCAGTCAGGACGAGCGCGAGAGATTTCTAAAGCTTCCATCTCATGCTGGCTCAAAACTGTTGTTCAGCGTGCGTGTGCTATATTTTTATCTTCAGGATCTCTCTGGCTGCCGGGAGGACGGACTTTATGGGGTGGTGGCGGCAGTCGTCACCCAACATATTTGGACTGCCCCGTCCTAACCCTGGTAAGTTTTTTGCTGTTTTAAGGTGGCATCACCCACCTCCCTTTTGTGCTGAATCAGCACTTTGGGTCATGGTATAGTATTGTGACAAGAAAATGCAAATTTCTTTATCTAAATTTGTGTTTCTTTAACAATACTTACCATGAACCATCATAAACCCACCCTCCTCCCCGCTGATGGTTCTTCTGGCTTGAGAAAGTCAGCTTGACCTACTCAGTGAACTGTGCACACGAAGGGCAGGTGGTGTGTGCATGCGCGGAGGGGGCTTACCAGGGTTGCTATGTGGGTTTTTTTTTTGGAGGGTGCGGTTAGGGGTTGCTATTTTGAGAATATAGCACTTTGTGTCATGGTAAGTATTGTTAAAGAAACACAAAAATTTTAGAAAAATAAATTTGCATTTTAGAGAGAAAGAGAAAATATTTATGTTTGGTGTGAAAGGGAGAACTGCTCTTTGCCTCTGTGACCCCTACCTGGCACGAGAGACCACATGCAAAGAAGAACCACTTTTATGCTTCCTCAAGGGTGGTCACTCTACACAGGTTTTACTGTATTTTCTTAACATATCCACTCACTAACTTCCAACTAGTGATGACACACTTCCATAATACATCTGATACAGACAGTTGCTTATTCCACTACCACCCCCACCCCAAAATCCCCACATTTGGATTGCTTTCTGTCGTGAATGCCCACTAGCTGCTTGTGCAATGCTGATTCTTATATATAGGTAAAAGGTGTTCCCATCATTCACCTTTAATAGTGAAAAAAAAATTAAATATTGATTTACACTTTCCAGTCTTAGGACTTCGGAACTTAGTTTGCGAATAACAATGGATAATGAACATGCATGTCCACAGAGAGTTAATGGCTATACCTGCAGTTTCACTCTTTGTCTTTGGTCTCTCTCTCTCTATTCCCCCCCCCCCCACCAAGTCCCTTTTTCGCTGATTCCCTGACACACACCATAGAACTAGTGCTAGCACGTGCACATATACGTGTTTGCACACAGAACTTCTTTTGTATGAGTGGCTAAATGTTCCTGACATTGTGAGTTGCTTGCATTGTCTTGAGCTGGATCCATGCCCTTTGGTTTTCTGTCCACTGCTTTCTTGCAGCTATAAACCAGACAGTAATAATGTTCTTTCTCTGTGACATCTGAGCAAATTTTATTAAGCACTTTTTCTGCTTCTGTCTTGTTGCCAAGTCGTTCTACAGACTTTTCAGTTAACACGCTCGATGAGATTACTGGGAAAATCTTTGATGGAAAGTGTCTTTTGCACAACAGATTAACTCTGGTTTGTTGCCACTTGACAACTACTGGGGGTTTTTGTTTTCAAATAAACATGAAGTTCAACAACTGTCATTTGAACAGAAATCATTTTCTGTTAATATGCTGCATGCATAGGTAGTTGATTTAGCTCCATCTGCATCGTTTGTTCAATGCCTCAGCCTCATGGGACCTAACTCCATATGCTGACTTTCAGCCTTAGTTTTGAAACTCTCCCAAACTGTGCAGGCAGAAAACAGTGCCACTTCCAGACTTTCCCTCAAGAAGCTAACATTTTTATGAGAAGACTACAGAAAGTAGGCACACATTGAAAATAGATCATAATGTAATTGTCAAGTGTCATTGAAAGATATTAGCATAAAACTGTTTTTGAAGTACAAGTAGACTGGGTGCTGACAGCACCACACTACCTGCCAATTTGTAGGTTGATGAGCTATTAATATTTAATTTTTTACAGAAATACTTTATTGTTGGTAACCCTAAAATGCACAGTGGAGCATACAGGCTATCACATGTAAAGATAAAAGCTTCTTCACTGCTAAGAAACTCCCAGGCCCAGCTGTGGTTTTTCTTGCTTGGGCCTGAGATCTGAAACTTTTTTTTTCCAGATGGAACTGTCAGAAGACATTGATCTGAAAGCCACTATCTTCAGAGAAGACTTAAATAGGATTCTCCTGAGGCAAAATGAGGTTTGCTTTGAAAATGATTCTTTAGACTTTATTAAGTTTTGTAGAATAGGATAGTGTAAAACCTGCCTTGTGAGGACACCCTTTAATTCATCCCACCCAAAGTATCCATACATGATGGGTGGGCCTTCATCACAGGTGCCTCTAATTTGCAACCGTGAAGCACAAATGTATACAATTTTTATAAAGACTGATCATGAAATGATAGGGGAGGGAAAAATAAAGGAAAACTAAAATACTTAAGTATTTAGATTTGTGAATGCATTGTATTTACAAAGCACAGTTCATTATGCTGTCTGAAAAATGCTGTTTGATGCCATGAAATCATTTTGGCCCTTTTCGGCTGATACAAGAAGTGCTTTCTTCTGAACAACGTCCCCTCCTCATCCACCCCAAAAAATGGAGCATGCATAAACAAAAGATGTAGTGTTCCTGAAAAATGCACAAGCACAAAACATATTCTGAAGTACAGTATAAAAACACTGGCTGAGAGCATGAAGAAACTGCCCTAAAGCTAATCCTATGAATGTTCTGACATGGCATGTGTTTCGCAACACAAAGTAAAAAAATCTAAACAGACTGCTGAAATGAGTTTAAAAAAATATATACAGTAGTTTTTTAAATGCATTAGCAGTGACTCCTTTATGATCTACAGCAGATTCTTTAAACATTAATTTTAAGATTGCACATTACAGGGCACATGTTTTGTCCAGAATGTGCACTGTACGTTTGGATATGGCTTCATCATGTCACAGTTGTGCAAGCTGATAAACTGATAAAGAACAAATGAGGACCAAGCGCTTAAATTATCAAATTATCACTCCAACAGGAAGTACTTGAAACACTCAGCATAACCGTATGCAGACGCATGCGACCAAAGGAGCTTACCGTACCCAAACACTTAGCAAAGAGAGGATCTGCCAAGTTCCTTTCTTTATAATGACGCTAGTCTTCACACAGCTAACCCTCGGTACACAACGTGTGCATACAGAGAATCCCGCCGAGATGCTAGGAGGGGGTGTGTTTTTTGAAGAGGTGGGGTTCAGATTTAGACAACAGGTGCCAGTTGGAAAGGAAGATCCTATGTACTGGGAGGTTGTGGGAGTGGTGGATCAGTACAGCGATCGGCCTTGGTTCTGTATGTCTGGGTGGTGGGAGGGTTGTAGTGTAAGTGCGCGTGGTGTGGCAGCAACTTTCTGTCTAGCAGAGTGTAGAAGTTTGGAAAGATAGTTGCGGGCGAGGAAAAAGTCTACCATTCTGTCGGATTGTTCAAGGAAGTCAGTGTCATCAGAGCATAATCTGCAGAGTCTCAGAAACTGCGAGTAGGGTATGCTGTGCAGGGTGGAGGGTGGGTGAGATGAGTGGAAGTCAAGGTAAGAGTGTGAGTCCATTTGTAATGGATGGTGGTTGCAAGGTAGCCGTTCTGCAATGTTATGTTGATGTCGAGGAATGTGACAGAGGTGCATGAAATGGTGTAGGTGTATTGAGTGGAGGGGTGGAAGTGTTGTATGTACTGGATGTACTGCAGTAACTGAGACTCAGGGAGGGAAGTGGTGCCTAGACTGTCGTCGATGTAGCGTCTGTATAGTTCTGGGGTGGGGCCTGTGTAGCTGTTGCGGATGTTATGGTCGAGCCAAAAAACAGCTACACGGGCTCCACCCCAGAACTATACAGATGCTACATCGACGGGATAAGAACCTGCGAGACCTTCTAGTACACTCTAAACTCAAACTGACTACCTCCCTCCCCCCTTCCTGTGGCTCCACCCCGTGCAATGTCCCCCGCTGCCACACTTGCCCCTACGTGAACACTGCCACAACACTCCACACACCCAATAGCACCTTTGTCATCAAACCCAACTTCACCTGCACCAACAGCAACATCGTCTATGCCAGCATGTGCACCCTTTGCCCCACCCTGTTCTACATCGGTGAGACAGAACGCACACTCAGCACCCGCTTCACAGAACATCTAGCTGACACTAAACACCGCAGAAACACACCAGTTGCACGACATTTCAGTACACCCCCACACACATACTACCCGTTGCACTTCCACGTCGCGGTACCACGGGATATTGTCTGCTGGCGATACTGGATCCCCATGGCAATCTCTTCACTTGCCATGTTGTTTGCTGGAGGCACCGAATTCTTTCCTCGGCAGGTGTTGCCATCACCTTCTGCGCTGACAGAAGCCTCCTGATGTCCAGGCAGGCAGCCCTCAGGACATCTCAGAGTTCCACCCGGGACTGACTTCATGGCCAACCAGGTTTTTTTTTTTTTTACGTAAACCAAAACAAATACCTATCCCTACCACTATGAAGATACAGATAGTTACATAATACGGCCAACTCGAGGAAAAGTGCAAAGTAACTTTACTCTGTTCCAATTCCTTTACCTTACTTATCAGTTTGGACATGGGAATATCTGTAATTTCTTTTAAATTATCAGGAATTTTAATAGGGTCCCAATTTGGAAATTCATCCTTGAATGGTCGCCACAGTGATAAGTTGGCGGGGTGCCAATGTCGCAATAAGTGATCATAGCTGCTTTCGAGGGTCCTCTCGCTTCCCTGCTTGTTTGTGCGGTACAAAGTCAATTCTTTTTTTTAGCTCGGATACCACTACTGGGGGTTCAACTTCCCTTGTTCTCGTTTCTGGTCCGTCACATGTCTCGGTAAATAACAGCCTCCTGTTGGTGCTAATTCCCCATAGACCTACACCCAATTCCACCACTACTGGCAGTAATACTTGGGTTTGTACGACCTTTTCACATGTCGAACTAATGGCATCCTTGTCTTTTAAAAACATTGAAAACAGACAGGACTTGACACTTTCCGACGTGTATATTGGACTGGTCACTTCATAAAACTCTAATTAATTTCCGCTTTTCCCGCTCCATCCTCTTCTTATTTCGAGGTTTCCCTCTTTCTCCTGCTCTCAACATGATCTCGTCAGCCTCTAACTTTGGTGTTTCAAATTGATCTACTTCAAAACCATAAGACCCTGGACACAGAAGTACTCTAAATTCAATTTTTTTGCCATTCACTGCCATTTTCAAAGAGTCTGCCAGTCCCGAAATGGTCACCGAGTCTACCTCTCCAAATACCTTCATTTCCCTTCTACATTAGAGCTGGTCAGCCACTTCGCCAATTTCGAGGTGTTACCCCAAAACAATCCAAAAAGGCCACCCTACCTTTGGTCACTGAAGCTTGCCCGTCTGCGCTGGCCTTTGACCTTTCTCGTCACTTTTGCCCCAGCATTGCGCGCGTCGCCTGTAAGGCTGGCGTTGTCAGCGGTCGCTGGCGATTCTGTTTTGTGCAGGCTACTGGCGATGTCGTTGTCTCTGTTATCACATTTCTCCCAGCATTGTCGTTGATCCTCCAACCCTCTGATCCGGGTCATGGCACCAAACGAACGACCAGTATGTACCGCGTCCACGCATCACACGTCTCGTAAGACATCACACAGTTCGACTACACCAAAGTTTATTAATTGAGGAAATAATAATTGGCGGAGGCACGGCGGTTCATCTAAAACGCTACTTCTCAAATCTTGATAGTCTAGTGGTTTTCTCTTGGACCTGTCTTTCGAATAATGTCTTCTCCAGTTTCTAACTTGCATATACTTTGCTTATCAGTTTCTTGTCTTCACCAGCCTTCTGACATGATCGGAGGATGACTTGTGGGTGACAGTTTTAACATAGAACTAATCGTCTCCCCTCATCTCCTCACGGTATACATAGTTACCGTAGCAGTCCGGCGGGTTGCGTGGCTGGTACCAGTCGGCCATCTCCGTATACAGCCCAGGCCGGCTTACACCATGAGGGCGTTCGGGCTGGCTCCCTCTATCATCCTTCCTTGCTTCTTTTCCGCCCTCCAGAGCCTGCGTGTCCTCCGAGTCTCAGAGGTATCTCCCCGAAGGGACCCTCTGTGTGTGTGTCCCCTCTCTCTCTCTTGGTCCTCCCTTGTGTGGCTGGCAGGCCCGCATATATTGGGGTGAGAGGCATCCGAAATATTCTAACGAGCCTCCCTCATTAGTGAGTCTCCTGTCAGTGCCAGCGGTCAGCTACCCTCTGACTGCCAGATTTATATTGTTGTTTTGGATCCACTCAAGCGGGGGAATTGCGCCATTATCCTCAACTCTCAAGGTCGACCTTTGACTAACTTGGTCAACATCCCTGGGTTTCCCAATCATTCAGCCATCCTGGGGGTTGCTAATCGCAGGCCGCCAATTACCTTCCAGCGATTAACAGGACTTGCCTACCAGTACAGCTCACGTTCACCGTATCGCCTTTCGGACTTCCCCCAGCACGTGACTAGTCCGAGAAAGGTCAGTCCTGATTGCGACCATGCCTTGTCTTTCGCCACATGACGAGTAGTGAGGGACTAATAGCAGTTTCATCATTACCACGATTAACCTATCCTCCAAATCATACAACATATACGTGCTATAAACGCACCAGGCACGCGTATTGTTATAGGAAGAATGGTGACCATTCAGAATTTAAATATGTCAAGAAAAGAAAGATGATCTACAAAGATATAAATAAATCTGTGTGAAACTGGTTCTGCATTGTGTGATCAAGGAATCTACTGGTTAAGTAGACATCTGATTCAAGCACGAATCTACCCTATCCACCCCCCACCTAGCTCCTCAATCATTTTTTCTGTCTTCGATCCGGGTTAAAATGTTTAGAGATTATTAAATGATGTGCGATAAAGTAATTTTAAATATTTTTCCATCAATTTTAAAGAGTGTCATTGCAAATAAATGTATTGAGTTTTTAGCATAGATTTTACGTAGGCTTTTTCTTACAAGCACATTCAACATCGACATACTAGGTCACGTGGCCTGTGGTCTGCGCAAGTAAAAATTCTGTCAGTACACATGAATACAATTTACTTCGCAAATTGCGATCTTAAATCTAAATGATCCATTAAAAATACTAAACCTGAAAATGTGTAGATTATTCTGTTTTACTTTGTTGTGTTTTTTTCCTGCAAGCACATTTGGTCGCAGGCAACACGTTAATGATGCCTTCCAAATGCATGGTGCACATGCTGTACAGAACGTGCCCTGTGAAAAGTGTAACGTACGATCTTAGAATTAATTTTTAAAAATGTGCTATAGATTGTAAAGGAAGTCACTGCAAATACATTTCATTCCTTTAATAATGTACTGTATATTTTTTATTCTTTTCAGCTATGTTTATTTTTTGTTCTCAATTTGTGTAGATGAAACACATGCAGTTTCAGTTAACCTAAATACAATAAATACAATACACTTAATCTGTTTACATCTCTACCTATTTATTGCTTTTATTATTTTTTTTCTTATTTTTTTTCTATCTCCCATGAACAGTTTTTATACTAAGTATATGTATATATGTTTCTGAGTTGCAAATTAGAGACACCCCTGATGAAAGGTCACCTGTCATGTAGAACCAAGGGTGTCCCCAGAAGACAGGTTTTACTGTACAGCCCAAGGACAGTTTTTTTTTTTTGTTGGTTCAATATTCATAATAAAGGAGGCAAGTGGCACTACATCCCTGAGTACAATACCAATGAGATTCCCAGAATACAATATATGAGTATTCAAGACAACTTATAGGTGGCACATATAGCAACTGTCTCCCTTGCAGCGCTATGCTACAATCTGGAGACCTTTGTCCTCCAACTAAAAAAAAAAAGCAAAGCCACAATTCCCTTCAAAAACTGTCTTCCAAAATCTTCCTCCATGTAAATACCAGTGACACTGTGTGTGTGTGTGTGTGTGTAGGTCAGTGGGTGTGTGCAGGGGATGGGTGGGGTGGGGTGGGGTGTATGACTAATCTGTAGTGGGGGGAGCCAGCAAGAACAGGTATAGGGCGGAACTGTTTGGTGGTGTTTTTTTAGTGCTGTGATTGTGACCTGATTAAAAAAAGTATGTTAAGTGTTTGGTGCATATTTTATTTTATAGTGCTGTGATTTGTGATATTAGTTCTGATTAACTTTTAATGTGCATTTAATTATATCATTATACTTTAAGAATCACCCCATGTGGATGACTACAGATTTATTTTCCATTCAGTTCTGTTTACACACATTAAAATCTCTTTATCTGCTAGAGATAATTTGCTCCTATATAAAGAAAGCTGGGTGAGCTTATAAAGCTACTTAGGGAGCAAAAATTCGCATACTGAAATGCCCGTTTAAAAAGAATTCTTTCCCCCTGTCTGCAGGTGGCCCAGAGAAAGTATGATATGCTTCATTCTTGGCTGTCAGATCCAGAGACAAAGGTAAGACTACATTTATCTGAAATTACAGCAATTATTTATCAGTTACTAGTAGTACGCATTGAAATGAACAGATATAAATGAATGACTTGAAAATTAAATATGCATATGGATGTTACCAGGTGTGCAAGAAACAAATGGAATATCTGGAAAAAGTATGGACCCTTGAGGGAATGCCAAAGTGTCCTGTGCTGCGAGGTGTCTATTGGTCAGGGTCGGTTAGCAAGGGTTTGAAATATGACCAGAAGGACTCTCACCCCAGTAACACAGAACACAAGATATAAATGTTAAAATACACTTTTGGAATTATTCTTAAACATAAAACTTGTGATACAAACTAAAACAGATTCTGGAACATAAAACAACTCATAAATACTACATTACACAGTCTTAGTTTTAAAAAAAAGTCAGAAATTTTGGTTTGACAAGCACTCCCCTTATGGGCCAAAAGAAGGTTTTCCACAATACCTTGCAATGTCTCAGAAAGATAAAAGTTCTTTGTTGCCAAGATGGGAAGCTAGGTTAAGCAAGTCTTCGGTATGCTGCAATATATCTACCCACTGCTTTTTAATTTCTTTTTTGGCAGTGATATTTGAAATCTCTTTGCCATAGTAACACATGTAGCTTCTTCATAAAATTTCTGTGTAGTTAACTGTTTTTATGTCAGCTTTTTCAGAAAAGAAAGCTTTTTTTTACAAAAACAACAATAAAAAGACTCTGTGACAAGTGTTTTTGATTGTGAGGAACAAACTGATTGCAGGTCCACCCAAGGGAGATCCCTGTAAATGGGGACACTCGATCGATAAACTACCAGTCATGTAACTCCAGATTCTTGTTGATTTCTTCAGTAAAACACTCTTTCCCAATGGGAACACTTAATCAATGAAGAACCAGTCATGTAACTCCAAATTCTTGCTGATTTCTTCAGCAAAACACTCTTTTCTAAGGTAACAACAAAGAGAACTTGGCCAAGCGAGACTTAGACAAGATGTCAACATTTCAGGGCATGGCCCCTTCTTCAGAACAACACAGACAGCAAACAAAAGGGTCACTTTGCTGACAGAGATGCTGGTCCTCCACAGTCGCTGGACAGGAAGAAAGTGTGGGGAAGGGCACAGTGCATGGGAAGTAGAGCACACTAAACCACCAATCAGTGGCGAGAAAGCCTACAGCCAATAAAATGGCGTGTCATATTGGGGCTGATGGGAGGTGGGAGAGGGTAATAGAAAAGAAGTGGTGGTGGGGGGTTTACAAAGAGAAACAGGAGAGGCAGAAGGGGAGAGAAAGGTCTGGCTTCACGTGCTGGGGGTGAGCACCAAGTCTCTCTCTGGCTGGATGGCTAAGCTGCCCCACCCCTTTCTCTTCTCCCTTTCCTGCTTCTCTTTGTAACACCCCCATACCCCCAAGCATTGCTCCCACACCCTCTCTTCCTGACCCTCCCTGGACCCTGCCGGATCTTGGCCTGTCTTGACTTCACTGCTTTCACCAAGTCTTCTGCCTCCGATCTTCTTTATTTTCACCACTTCCACAAACTTCTGACTTCTGGCTTCAAGAGCATCTTTACTGATGGTTCCAAACTTCCATCCAACAGTTGAGTCACGCCTGTGGCCATCTCCTCTTGCTCACCCTCTCATGTGCTCATAGCCCACCCGGTCGATCACAGCTCTGTCTTCTTCTCTGAGCTCTCTGCCATTTTCATGGCTCTCATCCACGCCACTCTACAGCAAAGAGCTCTCTTCTGTGCCTTCTGTTGACTTTCATCCACTCATTTCTTCTTATGTCTCTGGCAAGCCCATTGGGACACCCTTTCTTTTAACAAGGTCCATTCTAACTCCCCCCCCCCCCGCCCTCTCTGTTTATTGTGCAGAGCCTGTTTGACGTGAGGATGTCCTGATGCAGCTTCATTTAGATCTTAGCTACCTTAAGCATTCTTTCCTACTCTGTTTCAAACTGCACCCCACCTGTGCTTATTGTGATGCGCCTCAATCTGTTTGCCACCTTTGTTATCTTGTTCCCGTTTTAGCCCCATTCGTAAGCATCATTTTTATGCTCCCTCCTCTCCAGAACTCTTTCATTTTGCCTCTTCTTCAGTTGTTCTTGCCTTTCTAAAGGCTGATCATCTTTATTCTCAAATTTGGTCCTGTTAGACTAATGTCAAATATGTCATTCTTGTTTTCATCTTTCCCCTTAATAATTTGCTCTAAAACCTTTATTAAAACCAAATTTTTGTCTCTAAATTTGTGTTTAACAATGCTTACTATGATCCATAGTGCTTCATTTCTCATAAAGCGAACCCTTTATAGCACCACTTCAAAAAATCTCCCTCCCAACCCTGATAAAGTCCCCCTCCACACGTGCGCTACCCAACAGAAGGTGATATGTGCAAGCTGCTGAACTAAGTCTTCCTCTTTCAAAGGCAACCTCCAACGGGGAGGTGGGTGGGCCTTTGTTGGATCATGGCAGGCATTGTTAAACAATTTTTTTAAAAAATTGGTTTTTAATATCACAATACCATACTATGACCCAAAGTGCTGACTAGCACAAAACGGAGGAGGGTGTAAGCAGACTTACCAGGACTTAAAAGGAGGCATCTCTCCAGAGGTCCTGGGCAACGACTGCTGCAGACCTCCTGAAAGAGCCATCCTCCCAGAGGCCAGAGACATCCCTCCAATAAAAGTTTTATGAATGGTTTGTCTGACCCCCATTAGGATGCCAGACAGTGCTGCGGACTGATGCTGCTCGAGTGGTGGCTTGCGATCTCATGGAGCTGATTCTTGGCAATTGTAAACAGGAAGGAAGACAAGGGTTTCCCCCTTTCCGAACCATCGCGCTCCCTTTGGACATTGGAGTCCAGACCTGGCAAGGCATAGACCTCGCTTGCACGCCTGCCAGAGCCCAAAAGAATCAAAGGCCATCTTCTGCACGGAAAGACATATGAAGAGGCTCATATAGGGTGGGGCACACAGTGCCTCTAGCACTAAGAATTGGTCCCATGCCTGAACATGGCAGGAAACAAGCACCTTAGTCAAAGCCATGCCTCAAACCACTTCAAAGATGAGGGCAGAGGAACCCCAAAGGAAACCCTAACATTTGCAAAGTGGTGAGAACTGCTGCTTGCCGGACTCTCACTGCAGACAAGGACAGGTGGACCATTGCTGCCAAGTGGACCAAATGGTTAACCAGGACCACTTCCTGAGGCCTGGCTAGGTCTATTCCTTAGGACCAGCACTACACCACTTACTGTCTCCCATGGGCATCATACACTCAGTTTGTGGAACCGTGACCTGTGGTTTGCACAGAAAATCGAGGGTGGCTGTAGAGACAAAGAAATGCCATGCATGATGTGCTAGAAGGCCATTCATGAAGGGGAAACTACAAGTTGGGGTGGGTGCCGCAGGCTGCAGTTAAAGCACATGGAAGGGAAGAAGGTCTGCTCTCTTCAGCCTCAAAAGATCCAGAAACAATTGCCGAACCACCAACTTAGTTGCAACTAGAATGATGCAAGGATGGTCGATCTCCAGCTTCTGCAGCATGCGGGGAAGGAGGGGGAGGGGAGGAAAGGCATAAGCCTCCTGCTCTGCCCAATGGAGAATGCATGCTGCACCCAGCCTTCCAGATCTGGAACTGGGAATATGAAGGCTGGAAGTATCCTGCTAAATCTCATGGCAAAGAGGTCAACAAGTGGCTTGAATCAGGCCCTCCACACCAGTTCCAGAACTGAGAGGGACAGAGCCAATTTGAGTCAAAGCACGCAGTGTGGGCAACTGAACCTATCTGCAAACACAATGACCAAGCCAGTCACATGCTGCAGAAAAGAAGGAGCTTTGCACAAGTGTACAGGGTTTCTGCACAGTGCCACAGACTCTCTGTTAGAGCTGACAGAGACTCTGACTGGGTGCCGCCCTGGTGATTCAGGTAGGCTGCCATGGTGGAGTTGTCTGATCGAATCCGGATATGATCCCTCAGCAACAGATCCTTTAAATACTTTAACACCAGACACATCACACAACGCTGATGTACTGGATGGTTTCCCTCTTCAACCAAGTGCCACAAGCCACATGATAGAGAAAGTGTGACCCCAACTGGCTAGGGTTGCATCTGTAAAGACTTCCAGAGCGTGATGAGGGAGCACTATGGGAATGCCTGGGAAAGCCAGGGAAAGTTCTTCCAAAGCTGAAGCAGGAGGGCAAAGACTTCCAGTTCTAGTCACAGTGCATCCCACGAGAGGGCTAGCGTGCTGCAAATGCCTTCAGGATGGGTCACAGGAAAACACTGCAGATAGGGGGCCAGCAACATCAATGAAACCATTTATCCCAAGAGCATCTGTATGGCCATAATGGGACCTTGAGACAAGTGAGCCTCTGCAATTGGTCAATCCGACAGGCCGCAGTACAGACAGTCCAGGCAATACTGTCAAGCTCCATGGCCAAGAATGTGAGAGCTGGAGGTCTGACTGGCTGAGGTTGATAGTGAACCCCAGGGCAGTCACCCAAGGTAGCACTAGCTGCGAGTGCTGAGAGTGAAGGACTGCTTCCACTGTCAGGGTTCCCCCTTCGAATAGCTGAGCACAGAATTCTCTCACCATCATAGTGAAAACCTGAGGGGGAAGGGGTGGAGATCTGGAAGGACAAAGCGTGAAAGTGCTAGACTTGCATTCACCAGACGCTACGTAGCCACTTCCGGTGTAAGGGGTAGACAACTATGTGGAAATACATGCCCATCAGATCCAAAGATGTGACATAATCCTTTGGATGGAGTGTCCTTCGGAACGACGCCAGGGTCTCCATTCGGAAGCACACCTTGTAAAGTGACAGAGATGCACACATGGATGCCATGTCACCTGTTGTGGGTCAGCTTACTGCAGGACTTACCAGGGTTGGATGGGCAATTTTGTTTTGAAGGGGTACTATAAGGGTTCGCTTTATAAGAAATAAAACACTTTAGGTCATAGTACAGTATTGTGACATTATATGTTTTTTATTTTGCAGCCACAGATTCTAGTGGACTGCCTCCAGCAACTTCGAAGTAGTATTGTGCTTTTGGGAAAAGAACATGAGAAGCTTGTTGGAACTCTTCTGGTGAGATCTCATTTATGTCTAGTGTTTGTTTTTCCAAATGTTCCAGATGACTTGATCACACAAACTAACATTAACCACCAGACTGATAGCTGCAGTAAGATGGCCAGTGCAAACAGACAGTTTAATGTGTGGGGAGATGGCCGAATGGAGTTTGCACAATGTATACCTCCAGGAAATAATCCTTGGCCACACCAGGATTTGAACCAGTAACCTTCCAGTAGTCCGCATCACTACCAACTATCCAGGCCCTGAGAATGGCAGTTTACAACACCTTTTCTTTAAATATATCCACACACATATATATCCTCTCACTATCGTGTCCTCTCATGGATGCATGATTTTGCCAAATGACGTTTGCATAGCACAACTGATAAAAATCACCACAGAAAGATGCAACACCAAGGTACTCAGCAAACACTCCGAATTTCACTAGGAAACATATAGAATAACTCTACAGCTTCACTGAAAATTTCTTGTACACAGTAGAACGCCATGCTTTCGCTCTCTAAGGGACGATACAAATTACCACCCAATGACGTGAGATCAAAAATATTTCCACTAGTTAATGAGGCATGCAAGGTATTCCAGAAACACTCTGGTGTTCACTTTGGAACAACAGCAACTTTCTTCTACACAGTATAATTCCCCGCTTCTCTTTCACTTTCCAAAACATGGCCAACCTCAGTCGTCTCTCTTCTCCAACTCCCCTATCCTTTTTTTCTATCTTCTCACTCCTGAACAGTACTCACCCATACTCACTAAACCAGATCATGAACATTAAGGTCAGAAAGGTAGTTTTATTTGTTACTCTAATCATTTTTAGAGCAAGCAAATAAGGCTAATTCAAAAGATAAATTTAAAACTCCCTTCCCCCTCCATACCCACAATTTATGACCCTTTTATGACAGATAAATTTAAAACTCCCTTCCCCCTCCATACCCACAATTTACGTACCCTTTTATGACAGGCAATTGCCCCTGTGAACAGCACCACAGTGTCATTTGCCGATCTTTCACTCACCTATTATGACAAACTTTTTACATAATTCAATGAATATCTGACAATTTGAAGAAATAATTATAAAGATAAATTTCAAGTAATTTGCTAAAATAATTATTAAAATGCACTGATAAAGTAACACATTTTCTGTTCCTTCTTTTATCCCTATTGTGTGGTGTGAAGTTGCATGACTGGTTGAAGTGGGTGTTTTCTATAATGCAGATATTGCATAATATTATGGATTAAATGTTACCAAAAAGAAAATATGCCAAATCAAAAATTGATTTAAAATTAATATCAAAGATTTACTGGGCCTGCTTCTAAAAAGTCTATCAACTGGGTGCCCATCACTTCCCAGAATTGGTCTAGTATTAAAAGTCTTCAGATTCCTCTGTCCAGAGTGTAATGAAAAATAAAGCATTTAATTCACAAAGCACATGTGGTCATCAGTCATTGATGAAATCAATGTAACTAAAATTTCTTTGTTTTATGATGTCACTTGGTGTGGTTTCGTTACTAGTTTCTGTGAAGTGAGCAAAGCCAGCTGGTGAGATTATACCATTTGCAAAATTTCCTGCTATGATCAGGGATTATAAATTTATAAAAGAATAAGTAGAAACTGTTTTCATACAAATTTTATTAAGACATAATTTTGATAATTAGAAGAGAAGTTGATATGGGAAGTATCAGGGAGGTTTTTTTGTTTGCTTTTTTTACAAAACTTACAGGGAACAGAAGTGAAATGTCTATGAATTTTTGTACAGTCAGAGCTTAGAGATGTCAGTTTTACTGTTTTTATTTTAGTTTACTATGTAGTGAAACTATAGCTTGTTGAAAAAAGTGTAATACTGCATTCTTTTTTCTTTTTCTTTTTTTAAAAAAAAATAAAGCATCTTCCATGGGCAAACCAAGTGGAAGATATGGCTAAAGAGTACCAGTCGTTTGTCCTGAATTTGGTTTCAGCTCATCCCTACTACTTGCGTGCTTGTTTGAAAATGGTTATTAGACACTTTTTCCCAGGTAAGTCATGCATAATCTTGTATAATTTTAATATTGCAGATTGTGGTAATGAATATATATTGCTCAAAAGAGTTGAAAAACTGGCTGCATTTAGGCAAGCAGGTCATGGATGTGCGTGATTTGCAAGAACACAATATTTTACCCCATACATTTGGATGGATGTTCTTTCATGATGCAGTAATGAATGTCAGTGTATGTGGAAATCGGTGCTGGTGCACTTGTGTGCAACACAGGAGATAGCCATATGTGCACCCAGGACTCAAGACCATGTGTGCAAAGCAAATGCATACAGGTGACAAAGCAAAACTGAATGTGTGAAAAACAATGCATGTGTAAACCATGTGTAATGTGAACACAGTTCAGCCACTGTTTAGGGACTGGTGGGTATTTGTGGATGCGGTTGAAAGACAGTTTGTAACCATGCTTCCAAGATGACGATTTAGTGATGCTGATTGCAGCAGGGCAGTTGGAAGTTAGTTGCTGATTTGAAAAATCCATTTAAACAAACAAGAACAAATGAGGACAGAGCGCTATAAAATCGTCAAACGACAACCCCAACAACTAAATCCATTTAGTCATTGTGACATTGTGAGACTGCTACAACCAGACAGGAAATCTCAGCAACGAAAGATGACTGAGATGGTCACGATTGCCATCCAGACAAATCTGTCATCCTGTCGGCTTTATGGGAAAGAACAGCCACCATCAGCACACCTGGGGGCAACTGCAAGCACCCAGCAATGTCACCGGAAGCAACCAAATGATTAGAAACTGGCTGTGGAAGGCTTCCCTGCGTTCAAGATGTCCAGCAGTGTGCCCAGTATTGATGCTGGGTCATCACGCTTGGCTGGCCTGGGCCCAGGGTCATCTGGCCAGAACATGTCAACAGTGGGCTAGAGTTCTCTTCACTGATGAGCCCCGCTTTGTGAGATCATTTGATGATGGCAGAATCAGCATCTGAGGCAAAAACAATATTGCAAAGTTTGGTCAGACATTGGTTATAGTCTGATTAAAACTCCAAATGTTCAGTTGGGTAAACCCACATGTGGACATTTTTCTCATTATGCTATGTCTATGGCAGACATTATGTCCTATTTGTTGTTCAGTGCCTGGGACATGCCAGCATAGTTTTCCTGCTTAACTCATACAAGCAGATCTGTGCAAACATGTCTATGGTGGTGGGAACTGTCTGGTGTGCTCCATACCTGCCAGGTGCCAAGTGGTTGTTGATGCCAGTGGGGGACACACCCACTACTGACTTTGGACTCTGAATTTGGAAGTTTGGGACATTCTGAACGCTTTCTCAGCATAGCAGATGAACACACATTGTGCAAATACTCACTGTACCGATTTTCTCAAAAATTGATAAATTCAAACCCATTTGAATGAAAGGAAAAAATTCAAATAAAATCACCAACTCCCTCAGTTTGTGTTTCTTTTGATTTTCAGTATATATGTATTAGTAAAACAACTCAACTGAACCATAACCCTTGATAATTTCTGGAAACATCATTGCACAAAACAGCTGGCTTTTGGGATAGAGCCATAGAGCTCTATAGAGCTTTCCCAGTAAGGCCCGTGCACTGAATGGGTTAGAGTAACAGTTGGATAGATACAAAGAAACTTAGTTTTCTTGTTAATAGTAATAATTATTTATATAACTTTGTTTGGTGGCAATGTTTTCCCAGTTCAGCTCATTTGTAAGCAGACTTTTTTAATTATTGTATTTTTGTTTTAGCTGGAAGTGCTGATGTACCTGTTATAGGTATATCATATGAAGACAAACATGTTGATGCAGAAAGACTTCAGAACACAAGATTTATTAGGGCACATCATCTTCTTCAGTCGTTAGCAAAAATTGTTCCAAGGTATGTGGGGCTTTTTTTTTAATCTTTGAGCAGTTTGGAGAGAAGAAATGGCAACAAAATGAATGAGGAGTACATGAAATGCATGTGGCGCTAAGTGAAACTAAAATGCAGACCTTATCTGATTCTCAGTAATTTGTGTATTATCATTTACTAAATTCTTTAACATTAAAGTGTAGCTTTTGGATACGAAACTACCATTCAAAAAATCGCACAATTTCAAATATTGTGTGAACGATTATGGTGTAAACCCGCTAATTTGCTATCCCTGAATTGTAATCTATCGGTACTTAGATTTATTAATAAGTAGATTTTGCGTTTACAAGTAAAGTTCGAAACGATCGCCAAAAAAATAAATCTTCGGCAAAAGTCGGAAAACTGCTGTGCGTGACGTAAACTCCAGGAGCCCGACGGTTGTTTTTATTCCAGAGGCATTAAACATGGTACAGCGTTGTGTAGTCGGAGGCTGCAGCAATATTAAAAGCGAGAAAGTCGCACTTCATCAATATCCATCGGATGTAAGTCTTTGGCCAGCATGGGATCGGTTTGTCCCAACAACAAGGGAAAATTTTAACAATGGACACGCGAGAACTATACTGTGTGTGTGTGTTCGGACCATGGAGGATTTTGAAAACCTCATGATGGCAGCTTGGGGGTTCGAAAATCCTTCTTCTGAAAAAGACAGCCATTCCATCACGTAAACCGCGTGTTTGGCCGTGTCTGCTGTGACTATCGACCAACCAACGTCAGGACCAGCGAAGAAAACCAGAAAAAAACCGAGCTTTGCTAGCCATGAAACTTCACATTGCAAGAGAGGTATGTTGTTACTGTTAGATTTCATTTTTTTCATAATCGTATGGAGCCGGTCACTCCGTGATTGTGGTGAAGAAAAATAAAGGATAAACCGAAATACTCGCATTGTTGATGCTGACAAGATTCTTTTGCATAAAATATTTTAGAGGATAAGTTAGATAAGGTTATGGTGACTGGTACTGCTTGGTGGTATTGACTGGGCGTGGCCTCATAAACTACTGACTATAGTCCAAGTCAAATGCTGCTAGGAGGAGCAGGACCTAAGTGATCTAAAAATAATGTGAACCCCCACAGTACATTATAATGATTATGACAAAAAGAATACTGAGAAGTAATGAAATATAGTCTCAAATTCCAGCAATGCATTCCATATATATATATATATATTCTATAAATTTAAAATTAACGCTTAAAAATTGAATATACATCATTATATGTATATTCATTCAAGGTTTAGTTGGCAAGAGGAGAACTGAAATTGACTATGCACTGTCACTGCTGAATAATAGTGGAGTTTGTGTGTGTGTGTTTGTGGAATATATTGAACAGAGCTGTTTATCAGTCTAAAGGCCAACCTGTTGTCTTAGTGTGGCAAATATTTAATAATCTCACAAATAAACCATTAGCACCATGGTATTCATTTGCAAAATTGTGAACAGCTTGTGTGACAGGTGTTGCAGGCTGAAAAATGACAAGACATAAAGGTCTATTCTGTGGTTTGAAGACTTTTAAATTAATAAAACCATAGCCAATCACCATTTGAGGAGTAGCAGCCAAGAAAAAAATCGTGTCATGTCCAGTATAGAGTATTCACAAAATGTTGAGACTTTTTCTGAAAAAAATATGGCTTACATGGAAAGAAAAACAGCTCTCTCTCTCTCTCTTGCTCTGGTAGTGTGTGTGTATGTGTGTGTGTGTAATATGCCCAACGGTAAACATGGATGTAAGCTGTAAAGTGTACAGTTCAAATTACAAAACTGTTTCCTTTGCTATTCCTACTAATTACTATCATGTTCCACATCCCTTATGTTCTACAGCATTCTGCCAATGCATTTATAATTGAAGCATGCACATTTGTTTTCGAAACATCAGTTCCTATTCTGCCTTTTACTTTTTTTTAACATAAGGAACAGTTATTTATTTTTCATCGTGGAACTGTTAGTGGCAATACATTCATTGCCAGTGTTGATTTAATGTATGTCCACAGTATCTTGCCTTTGTACACTCCACTGACATTCAGATGTAATGTTCTGCAGGTTGAGACTTGCTGCAATGCACTATAATGAAAACAGTGAAAGAAGCCAGGCAAAGACGGTCACAGGAGAACCCCGGTATCACATATTCTACTCAAAAAACAAAGCATTTTGAGGCACGGATGATACCTGTTGCCACAAAACAGACCATTAGTAAGTTTGCATCATCTATTTCCAAAACTGCAAAATCATAAGCATATACCTCATACCAGGTATGGGTTTCAAAAGTAAAAACTTTTTAGTAAAAAAAATGTTTTATAAGATTTATTAAGATTCTCAACATAATCACATTTGATGAATTGTCTTTCCCTCTGTGACTCTACTTGTTGGTTACCCCCACTCTTTTCTCACAATTTCAGGATTTTTTTTTTATTGTAGTGGTGGTGGTTGGGGGGGAATTCATTGATTACACTTTACAACGTAATGCAATACAAAAGTTCAAAAATAATTGGCAAGCACACACACACACATACACCCTCTTGTAGAAATTCTTTAGTGTTTATCCTTAAATTGTCTTGTGCACAAACAATCCTGTTTAGCAGTATCCGTGCAGGTGTAATTAAAGGCAAGAAATGTTCAATTTGTGAAGAACTACTTTATTTCAGTACATAGCACATAAAAAATTTTAGTCAACAGGAAAACCCTTTAAGTGTTTATTACTACTAACTGCCACACCTCATTCTAATGCAGTATAGGTTTGCTTGATTTGTTGTAGATTATCCAACCAGTTTACAAGGAGCTTTGCTCAGGATGTACAAAGATAGTCCAAGCAGACTATGCGACAGTACTGACAATATGCGACAGTACTGACAGGACCAAACAGCTGAAACAGAGTGCAGTTGAAAACCATCTTCATAGGTTCCATGTCCAAGTGGTTTCATAACCGAGTCTAATTCTCAGTCTGCATGTGCAAGCAGAAATGATGAGGATGTGTAAATCTTCTGTGTAACATGAATGTGCATGTATTGTTTTGCAATTTTTGATTTCATATTTGAACTGCTAGTAGTACTGTAAGCAGTGGTGATAAAGCACTATAAAGGTGAAAGTATCGGACACTAATAGAGTGGGAGCGTGTGTGCGCACACCTGCAGATCCTTGCACATATGTAAAGAAAACCCTGTCAACTGTGGAATTATATGGTAGGCCAGTGTATCCATTTCTTCTTAACGCAATGGTTTTGATCATGTGCATGGATTTGATTATGATGTCATTGCCTGTCAACAAACCTAAAACCTTTGTATCTGCCAGATGCTGGTGGAAACTGTTCTCTAATTTTGTGCATTGCACATGAAGATAGTGGCTTTCTATTGTACTTTCCTAGCCACCCATAACACCAGTGAATAAGTTGTCGATATGCTGTGTAGCGCATTGCTCTGGAACAGGATTACAATATATTACTGGTCTGAGAATATGGCTTATATTTACTTAACTATGTTTCCTTAATATTAAAAATACTTGAAAGAGTCTAATTTGCAAAGGTACCTGGTGGTTCTAAAAGATAGGATAGGATTACAAATTATTACTGGTCTGACAATCTGACTTACATTCACTAAAAATACTTCTAATGTGCAAAGGTGTCATTTTAAAAGATTGTAAACATGAATTATTTGTAATTACTTCATTAGAATAGTCAGGTTCAAAAGTAACAAACCAGATTGTTTACAGGGGACAACATTTATAATGTGAGTTACTATCTGTTGAGTTCTTCATGTGTGTGCTGCACAGAAAATTTGAAATATACTTTACTGTCAATATTTCTCCATTCTGTTTTTAATGCAGTGAAGAACCTATATATACTATATGTGTAGTGTGCATTTTTTAAAACTGTCATTATACAATCCATTGCTATGTATAATTGTAAAAAAAGGTTTTGATGTATGTGTCCCTGTCATGCAAACACTGCATGTTTTGTGAATGTCTGTTAATAAACTTGGTATTTTTACAAGTCAATTTAATCTCTTTTTAAGCCTGGCTGTTTGAAGCCCTGTAGTGTGAATTGTTAATGCACTTTATTAATACTGCAAGATACATATACATCATTTGGATCTTTAATCTAATCATCGTATCAAAACTTCAACCACATCCTACCAGATGAAACATTTTTGTCAAATAAAAAAGCACTTCCTCATCTTCAGAATGTTTTTCAGCCAGCCCATTGTGATGCACCTGGAAGTATGCCACCACTAATACATCCACATTTAAACATACAGCTTCAAAGCTGGGGTGCAGGGTGAATTGCATTTGAATTTATGTCTGGTTTCCCTCTGCTCATCCTGTATTCTTCCAAAGATTTTCTCATCTTCCTGACAAGAGAAGGGGTTTTCTGGTGCAGATCCAATTATGCAGCAACCACACAGACACCTGAGAAAAAAAAAGCTGTGAAAGTGCACACCAGTCCAAAAGAGGCAGCCACAACAGTACAATGTTTATGTTCACAGTGTTGGTCTTTTGGTACTAGATAAGTTCACTGGCCCCCCTGTTCAGCTTGCCAGAATGACAAATATAACTGCAGATGCTCAGCATAAGTGAATACAGTAACTTAACCCATTTTTCACACCAATGTCTAGTGTCTTCCCACAGTACTGCAGCTAAATGGGGTGTGTCATCAAAGTTGTGTGCTATAAAAATGAATGTTGACTTCCAACTAAACCTAAGCTGATGGTTGCACAAGATCCAAAATGATCTTACATCAACTAACCTGTCAAAATTACACTAATTTTTAGTTCAACAAGCAGCATCTCAACCTGTCAAATCTTTTTAACCTAATATTTGAAATAGTGTTTATTTAATCAGTGTTGCTTCAAATCATTGAAGTGCCATAAATGAACAATGAAACTTTTTTAGCATCTTGAATGCATTTAACATACTAAATACTTTGCAAATGTATGCTTTAAAATGATACATTACAGTCATTGCAGAAAGTCTTTCAACTCTTTGTTGTTTTTGGTTGAACCATCTAACTGCTAAGTGTTTTGACATTCCACGGCGTTATATAGATAGATAATAATAGGCAAATTATTGACAAATACTAGCAATTATGACAAAACATTCAGATAACGAAAACTCTGAACATATCACTTACCAGTGAGTCGTGTCTTCGTTGCGTTCTTAATCGCGATCGCTGACACTGTGACTGACTCTCACTGAGCTGCATAACACGTTTTTATTTTTGCCAACCTTCCGGGAAGCTAATGGCTCGAACATGTATGGCTTTAAACCTTTTCCTGTGCCTTCAATTTCTTCATAATCCGAGAAATCCGACGAATCGCAAAATGATTCTGAGGAACTCATTTTGAAAAGTTAGGCTCTGGTCTGGACTGAACAACACACACAGATCGTGTGTTACGTAGTTCACGTCACTTCCGGTTGTCTGCTCCCTAGGTAAAGTTTTCGGCAATCTCCGGAGCCGGCCGGACCCGAAAGCTACACTTTAAGGAAATCCTGTTGTGTGTTGTTTTAAGTCAGAAATGGACACTGCTCTCTTTGGTTGACTGGTTGACAGTACAGCTACTATCTTGTCCTTTACCATAACAAGGCCAGCTCGTTTGCTTGTCTTGTGGGATAACCTTCCCTACCCTGGTGCCTATCTGACCCTGACAACAACTGTCCTATCCCACAAGCTGGCGCTGTAAAATCTTGAGAGCCCATGGTAGACGCCTAACTGGTCAGGACAAAAGCCCAGAGTTTGCTTTTCTCTCTGTTTTGTAGTTTCTGACAGTGCTGTAGCACTACTGAGTACCTTGTACATTTTGAAGTAATTATACAGGATGCCTTTTTTCGAAAAGAACATGTGTTAGGGATCTTCTTCAACCTGAAGAAAGCCTTTGACACGATGTGGAAGCATGCCATCCTGTTGAACCTTCAAAACCTTGGTTTTTTGTGGCCGACCTTTGCTTTTAAATATATATTTTGAGCTGAGTAGTCTTCGCAGTTTGTGTGGGATCCACTCTCTCTGCCTTGCCGCCTCAGGAAAGAAATCCAGATAGGAATGAAGGAAGTGGATCTTTAGAGACATATTGCAGCCAAGTTTCTTTCAGCATGTCTTCTACTAGTTCCTTGTAGTTTTCTGCCATAACATTCCCAAAAAAGTTTGTGGACACTAGGTGAAAAGCATTCCATGCTTGTTTCCCATCACCCTGCAGCAAGCTGTTGAACTGGTCATCTTTGAAGAGCTCTTGAATCTGAGGACCCACAAAAATCCCTCTTTAATCTTTGCCTCGCTGAGTCGAGGGAATTTTTCATGCAGGTATTGGAAAGCTGTGAAGTCCAGTCCATGGCTTTCATGAAGTTCTTCATCAAACCTAGTTTGATGTGAAGGAGTGGTAGCAGGATTTTGTGAGCCTCGACCAGAGCTGGATGTTGGATATTCTTCTCTCCAACTGCTACATTTTGTCTGCAAGTCCATTCCTTCTGCAAGTAGTGCAATGCCCTTGCTCAGCTATCCCACTCACATAAGAAACACATGTAATTTGTATATCCCTGCTGCAGTCCCATTAACTCAAAGGAGTTGGGGTGGAGATATGCTCTGTTAGAAGTCAGCTACTGTTCATAGCGTAGCAGTGAGGGGGTTCACGTTTTTTTTTTTTACAAATTTTTACGTCAAAAGAGATTCGCGGACAAGGGAAGTAACTGGCGTTTCTGATAGTAGAATCATTTTTCTATCGAGTTTCCTCCCTTAGACCATAAAGTAGACCACATTTTCAAATCAGTACCTACAGTTTTGCGCCAACTGTTTAGTGAGACAAAGGCCGGCCGCCATAGTAGACTTCGGCATTTCTCCGCCAGACAAGTGCTGGATTACAACTGTTTCTTTGGGTGCTTGATGAAGCCTTGCATCCTGGATAAACTTCTGGCATTTATGGATAATTTCCACAACATATTATGGATTACAAGTGCTGCAAAGGGCTGTAATAGGCAAGTGTTTCGTGTCAGTGGTCCACTGAGTGCACTGAGTGGAACTGTTTCAAGACTGTGTTTACATCACTTTGGTTACATAATTCAACACAGTCTTCCACAAATTTATCTTTCTAACAGCATTTAAATGATGCTTTAAACTTTAATAGTATTTTTTTTACAATTTTTAGAAAATCGGTAAAAATCGCCCCAAGGGCTGCGATTTCAGCGACGTCGCGCATTGTAGGACGCACAATTCCATTGAGTTAAAAAGGAAACTACCTTCACCACAGAGGTGCCAGCTGTACTTGTTATAGTCAGTGGAATTCAGTAGCTGCTTTAAGTTATCATATGTCTCTTTCATGTGGACAGCATGCGCCACTGGAATAGATGGAAGACAATTTCCATTGTGCAAAAGCACAGCCTTAAGACTCAGTTTCAAAGAGTCTACAAATAGCCTCCATTCTTGTGGGTCATGAGTGATTTCTAAGGCATTCATGAGCCGCTCAATATCGGAACGGAATACCAGATTACCTTCCTTTCTGAAGAAAGGCTCCAACTGCTGGTGGGGCTTTCGATATGAAGTAATTATGACATCTTCTTCTAGAAGATTCCATTGCTGGAGTCTTGAACCTAGAAATTCTGCCTTGTTCTTGGATAAATCCAAATCACGAACCAGGTCATTTAGTTCTTCCTGTGTTATTCTGTGTGGGGCTGATGATGCACCATATTGGAAATCTGGATCACTCCATGCTGATGGACCAGGAGAAGAACAGGTCACCTCACCCTCGTCCTCATCAGCTGAATCAAGAGAATATTCTGCTGGAGGTTCTGGAATAGGAAGTCCCTCACCATGTGGAACTGGTCTCAATGCAGACGGAATGTTTGGGTAGACTATTCTTGACTTCTTTTGCGTCGTTATTCTGCCGGAAAGAGGAGGTACCAAGCAGAAGTAACAGTCACTTGTGTGGTTGCTTGGCTCACTCCACAATGGGATAATATGCCTTCTTCACTTGAGAAGTGATACTTTTCTTCTGGTTGGCAAATGTCACTTCCCCACAAATATAGCAAACATTGTCCACGGTATGAACACACTTTTGAGGCATTAGTGTTCTGTATTGTAACTAAATGGATATAATAATAACAGTTTTATGTAACGGCAGCTTAAGCTTTATAGCACAATACGTGAAATATTTTAAATGCTCAACCTTTCCGAATGGGCTTTATATAGTACACTGCTGACATCAGCTTACTTCAGCAGCCACCTGGCAGTAGTACTGCATTGCATCAGAAAATGATCCAATCAACTCTGGATGATGTGCACATGATGATATTATGCAATATGATGTACTATGACATCATTCTAGGCTTAGGATGTTGTTACAGTCCTACTATTTGATTATAGGTAGTCCCCACAAAAGCATCTTCACCTTTTTATTTAGTGCAGTCAAATACAGGGAACATGAAGATTCCATGGGAAAATTTTCACCAGACTTTTTGATGAAGGGTTTTTAAGCATCTGATCAGAATAAAGTGACCTATTTTAATAACTGGTTTAAAGACATCTTGCTGAGAACTACGAAATCAGAATGTCATGATTACCACAAATTTTCCTTGGTGAATTTTTTTTGTCTTTGTGCAGTACAAGAGTAGTGTTGATAGAACTGCTGGGAGATTCTTTTCCTTTTGTCACTCGGGATGCTGTCACACATGAGACCTACACAAGGAACATGCTTCAGGTGGTTCAGTACTTGCCTGACTTGCGTTTGCAGTTGCTGGAGCTTATTGTTGACAGAATGCTTCGTTTGGATGTAAGTTGAATTCCTCCCCCCAATTACACCCCATCACTTTGTACCTGAGCAGAGTGGGTGACTTCAGAGCAAATTAAAACCATATTCACAGTATCAGATGATGAAAAAAAAAATTCTTGTTACAATACTGTACCATGACCCAAAGTGCTATATTCTCAATTAGCAGTCCCTAAATGCACCTTCCAAAAAAACCATACCCACCAATTCAACCCTGATAAGGCCCCTCTGCACATGCGCACACCACAAGCTACCCATACGCACAACTCACTAACCAGGTCGCCCTGACTTTCTCAAGGACTGTGGTGCAGGCCGGTTGTACTTACACCTGACTCCGCTGCTCTTGGAGTGGATGTAGGGGACTGTTGGTTGTGACGGAAGAAACGTGGGTGCACATTTTTTCTCCACTCCTAGTGAAGTGAGAAGTGACCTGTGTTCCTGCCAGATCAGGCGGGTTCTGGGTAAACGTGCCTCCACCTTCTGGCCACCCACCGAAAGTTCCTCAACTTCCAGGTGTGAGTCACACCGACAACCCCCCTCCGGATCCGCCTGTGGCCGTGAGCTTGGCTCCTCTGACACGGTGCTTTTCTGGTTGGGGTAGCGATCACCCCTTTCTTGCTAACGACAGAAAAAGCAAGATACACCACTGGTGGACTGCACTGCGCACTTCCTTCCTGTGGCAAGGGGATCACATTTCTCTCAGTGCAGTGCAGTAATCGCCATCTTCTCTCTAACAACAGAGAAAGGTAACATACCACTTGTGGACTGTGCCTTGTGCTTCCTTCGAGTGGCGAGGGCATCACATTTCACTCGTCCAGTTTCACCCCTGTGGTTGTTCCGGTCGAGTGGGGGTGGGGGCTACCACCAGTGGTCACCTCACTGCCTGGTGCACCTACCCTTCCCTGTTTCCGGTTTCCAGTCGAGGTAGTGATCGCTGACCTCTTTTGTCGCTGGGGATGCGCAGTTGCTGAGGGTGCACACTTCCACCTGGCAGAGGGGGTGTTGTTGTCCACTCTCCCATTGCCTCTCCTGTGGCGACGCTGGCAGAGTTGGAAGGGGGTGTGGTTTCAAATGCCTACGGCACTGAGATGGCAGATGGGAAGCAAGCTATGGGAGTTGGCAGCTCTCCTGCAGGAGACCATGCCACAGTGCGCAGTGCAAGGAAGCAGGAAAAAGCACAGGACATGTCATGGTGCTCTTCTGTCCACCTTCCGGTACCATGCTCGCCGGCCCCAGCTTGCATGTGTCACCGATGGTGTGGGCTTCTCTGAGGGAGGCATGGAAGGACCACCGCTGCCTCATGAATCTGTTTTCGCGCACATTTGTTTGCAGTGCCGTGCACACACTGGTAGCTTTGGTGCTGGCTCTGCAGGAATCCTCCCTGCATGCCATGACAGACATCCTTCGGACTCTGTCCATCAACTTGCACGTGGGGCCACCCAGATGGTCCTCCTTGTTCGGGCTGTACCCTTACAGGTGGCGGGTGTGTTAACTTCTGCTATTCTGAAGTGTCGATTCGAGGCCTTGTGCCCCCACAGGCCTAGCTTCACATGCCAGGGGTGAGCACCCAGCCTCTCTCTGGCTGGGTGGCTAAACTGGCCCACCCCTTTTTCTTTGACTTTCCTTTCTCTACCTCTCTGGTCCTTTCCCTTTCTTCTTTTCCACCCCAATCTCTCCTTGCTTTCTGCAGTTATTTTCTGTGCTGTCTGTCTGCCTGCCCTGGTCTGTTCTTTTTTTTGCTCTTCTTTCCACAGTTCTTCTTTCTCTGGGGTCTTCTTTACCCTCCTGCATTTGCCGTGCAGGGCAACCCATATCAGGGGAGAATGGGATCCTGGGGGGTGAATTCTTGCATCAGCGTGATTCTTTGTGCTGACTTGGCTGATATGCCGGAACTTAAGGCCGAGCTTCAATCCCAGGGGTGACGAATGTTTGACCCGTGACTCGCAAGAGTAATGGGGGGGTCATTCCCACCAACACCTACTTTGTTACTTTCTGCTTTCCTAAACTCCCCTCTATTCTTTCTGTTGGTTATCTGAAGGCCAATGTCTCTCTTTATGTTCCCAACCCTTTCTGCCGTTTTCAGTGCCATCACTTTGGCCATGGCATGAAAACCTGCAAATCTGTCCCTCATTGTTCCCATTGTGGAGCCGCTGACCACTTCTTTTCTGACTGTCCTAACCCCTGTCGTTGCTTAAACTGTCAAGGTGACCATCCGGCTACTTCTCCAGACTGTCCTCAGTGGAAGGAGGAATCTGCCAACTGCCACAGCAGGTCCGTGTGGAGGGCAAGTTGTCCTTCGCCGAGACCTGCAAGTGGGTGCTTGGCTCTTCCTCCCCCACCTCTTCTTTTTCCTACTCCTCTGTCATCTCTCAGTGACCTACAACTTTTTCTTCCTGTCAGATTGATGTCACCTGGGTTGGCAGGGACTCCCCTTGCCACTTGTCGTCTGTTTCTATGCCCCCTCCTTCCGCTGGTTCAAGCTCTCGACCCCCTTCACAGTCCACGCCACGCATCACTTCTCAGGGCACTTCCACTATTCCCGCCTCTTCAACCAATCCCCCGCTCTACCTCCTCATGTACCTTTCCCGCCAACCCACCTCCTTCACCTTCACTTCCACCACAGTCTGCTAAGAAGTCTGCCTCTGCTCTCACTTCGGGGTCGGGAGCCCCCACTACCCCTCCCTGTGCTTCTCCCTGCCTCATCCTCACACAGTCGCTTTTCAGGTCTTGCCGACAACGTGAGGGAGGCTAGGGCTTCCCGCCCCTCCTCCCCTTCTCCCACACGTCGGCCTTCCCATGGTCCGAAAGACACGTCCATGTCCCCTAAGTGCTAGTTTGTCTGATTTTTATCCTCAGGACATGGGTGTTCACCAAGGCAGCATTCTGTCCCCTAACCTTTTTGCATCAAGATCGATGGCATTTTAAAATCAGTTCCTTCTGCAGCTGGCATCTCTTTATATGTTGATGACTTTGCTTTGTGTGTCCGTGGCAGGTATCTTCCCTGCCTGGAGCGTCAGCTGCAGCTCTGTGTAACTAGCATTGAATGTTGGGTCTTTTCCAATGGTTTTTATTTTTCCACTGCCAAATCTGTTTGCTTGCATTTTTGTAAACTCTGTGGCCACTTTCTGGAGCCCACCATTCGTCTTGATGGTTCGGTGCTCCAGATAGTTCCCGAGGTAAAATTTTTAGGGGTCTTTTTTGACTGCTCACTTTCCTTTTTACCCCACTTCTGGTCCCTTCGTGCATCGTGCCTGAAGGCGGTGGATGTCTTACGTGTCGTTGGACACACCCAGTGGGGTGCAGATCGGACCACCCTTTTATGTTTATATGTTCCGTGGTTTGTTCCAAACTTGATTACTGTTGCATTATGGTTCTGCTCGTCCCACCGACCTTACACTCCTCGATGCTGTTCACCACCATGGCCTCTGGATTTGTCTGGGGGTTTTTTGTACCACCCCGGTTGACAGCCTGTGTACTGAGGCTGGTGAGACCCCTTTTTCTCTATGCCACCTCAGTCTCATGCTCCAGTATGTCACCAAACTGAGGGCACTTTGGGATAACCCTGCTTATTCTGCTGTCTTTCAGCCTGAGCATGCTCCTTTGGACGATCTTTGCCCAAAGGAGCCCAAACCTCTTTCTTTCTGCCTTCTTTCTCATCTGTCTGCCTCTGCACTTCCTCTTGCCCACATTGCTCCCCTCCCCTCTCTTCCAGATCCTCCCTGGACCCTGCCACCTCCCGACCTCTGTCTCGACCTTACTGCCTTTTCCAAGTCTTCCACCTTTGATGTCCTTTATCTTCACCACTTCCACGAACTCCTCTCTAACTTTCCTGGTTTCTGCCATGTCTTCACCGACGGCTCTAAACTTCCTTCCGCTGGTCGAGTTGCGGCTGTGGCCATCCCCTCTTGCTCCTCTCACACTCTCACTGCTCGCCTCGCCGATCACAGTTCTATCTTCTCTGCTGAACTTTCTGCCATTCTTCTGGCCCTCTCTCATGCACACCACTCTGGTGAGAAAAACTTTCTGATCCTGTCTGACTCTCTCTGTCCTCTTGTCACTCTCACCTGGGTGGGTACGCCCTCGCCACCCTCGGCAGCTTGGGGTCCCGTTGCTTGACAATACATCCCTCCTTGGTGCACTGATCTGTTGTTTCGCGCTGTCCCAGGTTCATGTTCTCCACTGGGTCCTGACCTGGGCCCTTTTCTTGTTCTGGTGGTGCTCCACTCTCCTCACTATAAGTTTTGCGTGCAGCTTCCATCGTTGCGCTGACTTGAAAATGGTTTTTCTAGTCATGATTGGTGTCTAGCCATCGCCAGCGCAGCTCATGCTTTTCTGGGATAGAGATGGACGTCCTCCATGAGCTCGATGGCTTTTGGTCTCTGTCTTCCTGGCCAGTTTTCTGGTCATGAACCTGGTGACCAGTTCCTGACAGTCACTTTCATGCCTTGGTCCACGATCCTGGCTGCGTCCGCACCTGACCTAGTCAGCTGTCAGGACCAAACTTGGGTGCGTATAGATGTCCTATGTATCCCTTATGTTTTGCCCCTCAGAGATGCCTATGCCTCTCCCTGCAGAGATTTGAACACCCGTATCTCTCGCTGGGTCTCACCTCTTGTTCGGCATATACCACGCCAACTACAAAGGTGGGGGTGGGGCAGAGCCCTCCCTGCACTTGGCCCCTGCTCGTGTGCATGAGGGCATGGGCCGAATCGCTAGCTTCTTAGGTGCATGCACTCCAAGAAGTTCTGCGGGTGGCCTACTGGTGCTCGGAAGATCCTTCTCTCCCTTAGGGACCTTTCTTGCCGCCGGGAGGATGGACTTTTGGGGTGGAGGGTGGTGTCATCACCCAGCACCTCTGGTTGGCTCCATCCTCCTCAACCTGGTAAGTTTTTTGGTGTCACCCACTTCCTGGATTAACTGGATTAACTTACAACTTTCGCTGTTCATCGTCTCTTATGATACTTTTACACCCATCTGTGACTGAAGGATGATCTGTTTCCCAGCCTGTTGGTCAGTGTTCCGTTCATCTCTCCCTCTATGTGTGTGTGTGTGTTTCATTGTTTTCACTAGAGTGTCTGTGTCCCTCGTCCGCGTGAAGTGTGCATAAAATGTGTTTTCGCGCGTTAAAAATCCACATTTTATTTATTTATTATTTATTCCTTTTTGTGCTAGTCAGCACTTTGGGTCATGGTACAGTATTTTGACAAGAAAATGCAAATTTCTTTTTCTAAATTTGTTTCTTCAACAATACTTACCATGACCCATCATAGGCCCACCCTCCTCCCTGGTGGTTTGGTTCTCTGGCTTGAGAAAGTCAGAGTGACCTGGTCAGTGAGCTGTTCGCACAGATAGTGTGTGGTGTGCACATGCCCGAAGGGTCCTTACCTGGGTTGAATTGGTGGGTGTGTTTTTTTTTTTTGGAAAGTGCATTTAGGGATCGATAATTGAGAATACAGCACTTTAAGTCATGGTAAGTATTGCTAAAGAAACACAAATTTCAACAGTCAGTACGTTGCTTTAGCTTTATTATTATGATGAAACACTGCCACTAAATATTTGATACCCTTTGCTGATTTTAACTTTTTAGATCTTTGGATTGTGCAGCCTGGTAATGCTCCTGTGATCTCTCTTTTTTTTAACGTCATTGTTTAACACCCAAGTTAGGATGAAGATTGATGATAGTGGTAAAAGTTGACTTGGTTATTTAGCGATTTAGTGCCATCATGAACAATCTTTATTTTAGTGCATTGGGCTGCCTTTTTTAGTATGAAGGAAATTAAATGAGACAAATTACCTATGTATAGGACTGAATATTTCATGGACATTGATCATAATTTCTTCACTCAAACTTGCCACACAAATGGAATCTTAGTATACAAAACCCCATCCATGATCTCTACAGCAGGCCTTTGGCTCCAAGTGTTGCCTCAGGGTTGAGCATGGGGGGTGGGGGTGGATATAGGTGGGTGTATATTGACACTAAGGATAAAATTTGACTTATAACAAGAATTAATATTACTAGTTATGGGTATGCTCTTAATGTTATTTCATTTTGACATCAAGAAATTTTATTTCAACATTGTTCTTTTCTGTCAGTTGCATCTTTTACAAAGTTTTATGAACACTTTTCTTAATTACACCATAAAATCTGTTTGTCATTACTGACAGAAGTATTTAGCAACACACAATCTTCTATATTATTTACAGGTTAGGGCTCCGCGTAAAGATATAGAAGGAGCAGAATTCAGCAAGAATGCTATATCTGGCATGGATCATCTCATCCTTGTGGTAGGTTCACCAATAGAAATTGGAGATGTGTTAGGTCCCATGTGGTGGTTGTGACAGTAGATATGGTTTTTAACCAGAATCATCATCATCTCTCTCTTTGCACTTCAGACTTTGTCTGCCCTGCTACCCTTCCTCTGTGCTCTGCCTGCGTGCATCTAAGGGAAGTACCCTGTATTTGTCTCTTGTTTTTGTAACATACAGTCCACATTCTGAGTGAATTTGAGTGCAACATGAGTACTCTTTCAAGCCTCTCGCCTATTGTCTGCATGTGTGCATCAGTGTCTCAGTGTGTTGTCAATGTGATCTGTCCACCTGTACTTAGTGTGTGGGCTTTGTGTTTTACACTTTGCCTTTGTTTTGCTTAGTTTCTTATGCAATTTGCCATCCGATACTAAGTGTGTGTCACACTCTCAGTCCAAAATTTTGGTTAGCATGAACCATGTGCGAGAAGCCTCTGCTTTCATCTATTTCTTCCCACAGCCAATGTGTTGTTTACAGCATGTCTGCTACTGTGATGTCAGCAGACCAGGGGTCAGTGACATCAGCACGGCTCCGAGCCTCTGGTGGGTGGTTGTGGGTGACCTGCTTGCACCACCTGGCTGTTCCCGCTGCCTGTGGCCGCATTCCTTGGCAGTCCTCCACCCACTCCCAGCTCCTGACAGTGCACATGACAGGCGTTGATGGGGCTCCATGGCCAGTTCCTTTGTCCTTGCCTGTGCCTCATCCCCTTGATGTGGACAACTTGGCAGAGATGTATCATCGTGCATTGGCTTTTGCAGAACAGCAGGGAGAGTGTGACATGCAGTGCCCAATGAGCACTGCCTCTGACACTCTCTGTTCTGCATTGGTTACCTCAGCTCCCATGCCGTGGTGGTTGTCGAGCTTTTAGTTCCAGCATGGAACTGGGAGGGGCACGTGGCGTGTCCCAGAGACATGCTGGCATTCCTTCTGGTTCGTTACTGTGTCACTTGAGATGCAGTGTCCTTGACCCTGCTTCTGCAGCTCTCAGAGTTGTTGTGGGGAAGGACATGGATCCGGTGGGGTCTGGTTCCATTTCTGTACTGGACATGGAACTGCCAGTGCAGCATCTGGCTTCCCTCTGCCCTGGCAGTCTTGGCACACACTTCCCCACAGGCTGACAACCTGTATCACATGGCGGACGCACACCAGTGCTGCCCCCTGCAGTGCTAAGAGTGATCCGAATGAAGTTGTCATTGCATTGGACATGGTCTCAACCCCCTCACGCAAGTCCCCTCCCCCTCCTTTCTGGTCCCCAGGCAACCTGTGGGCTCAAGAATTCCATGGCTTGGCTGTGGCTACTAAGCTACTTTTATGTACTCATTTCCTGGTGCATCGGAAGTAGTTCTGCTTCACTTGGATGTCTCAGTTCTGTGCACTGCTCTTCAGCCTCTCGCTGTCACTGCAGGTTTTCACCATAGTGATGCTCAAGTTTTGTACATGTTGGCATGGGATGGGGATATGCCATGGGACTTCCTTGAATGACTGGACCACTCTCATGGCAGTAGCTGCTCTGTGGTCCCTATACAGTCAGCTCACACTGTCCTAGGCATCCTTGCTGGGCTCCTCTGGGACCCTCAGCAGGTTGGCTCTCGTTTTCCCAGAAGAAACTTTGCAGCCTTCGCCTGGTCTGTAGCCCGTCAGGTAGATCGGCTTCTGACACAAACTGCACACTTGTCTGCTGGCCAGTTCTTAGCCTGGCAGTTGGCCTCGTTCGTGAGATTGATGGTTTTGATAGTCCCCCCCCCCCACCAGCAGGGTGTTTCTGTAGCCCATCCAGCGAGTGTTGGCAGCACTGTGGTCACAGTGCCCCAAACTTGGGACCACTGGTACTGGAACCAGAAGTGCTCGCTCCTCTTCTGGTCCCTGGGACCCGCTGGTCAATCACTTCTGGTGTACCCATAATATTCCCCCCCCCCAACCACCACCACCAGGTCATCTTCACTAACCTGTTGCTCCAATGGTGGGGAGGTCACTTCCTCCACCTGGTTGCCCACAGCATTTGGTGGAACAGTGTGGCCACCCAGCACATCCTTTGAATGGTTTTCCATGGAGTCTTCGTGGCTTTGCAGTGGTTCCTGGATGGGTTGCCACAGGCACGTCCAGATGCTCAGCCGACTCATCCGTGGTCACCTCTCAGCCTCATCAGGGCAGCTCCCACGTGGACTCCCTATCAACTCTTGCGGAGGAGCTGTGGATGGTGACCCACTCACACGGCCTCTTCCTGTTTGCCTCACATGGCCATGGCAGACATGCTGAGTCATTTTCCTCTGAGTTTTGTTGACTGGGTGGGCTCTGACTCCCTTTGTCCTAGAACCAGTGTGGCAGGCCTGATTCCAGCGTCTGGTGGACCTCTTTGCCCAAAGGTCCCCTGTTCCAGATATTGTCTTGCCCATGTAACTGGTGCAGATGGATTATCTGGACCCAATGGGGATTCACTTCCCTCTCAGTCCTCACCTGTGGTCTGGCCTTCCCCACAGCTTCTCCATCTGCATGCATGACTCTTGTAATCCTTCATGCTGTGTGTCGCGGTACTCCCACCTCCACCCTTATGTTCCTGCCTACCGCTCATCAGGTGTCCATGAACTGGGCTTGTGATGCCCTTGGAGACACTGTTCTGCAGGGATTGATCTTCCCAACCCTTTGGCTTGTTTCGTGCTGCTCCATTTGCCCTTCGGTGGTCATCTTTCATGGATTTGATGCTGAAGAGTGCCTTTCTGATGATGTGGGCTTCTGGCCACTGGACCTATGAAGTTCACACTCTTTCGGGGCCGAATGTTTTTTTCCAGCGGGAGCATAATGGTTCCCCTTGCTCCCTTGGACCCGGACAGTCTTTCTGGCTCAGTCCATGCCCTGTGTGAGTATTTACATCGTACTCACCCTGTTGCCACCTGGTGGCTTTGTTCTCTTCCCCCATCATTTGGGAGGTATGCCAGAGGGCTTATGAATACCTTCTTTTGTAATAGATGGAATAAGTGCCCTATAGGTTTGCTCAAACATACTTGATCAACAGAGGTTTAAGAGTAGCTTAGATGAAGTAGGAGGAGAAAGTTAAACTTTAGTGAAGGGAGTGAGTGCTGGGTTACATTACACTACTCCCTATTAAGATCTCTCTCATTTAAAACCTGATTTTGTTGCATTTTCCAAAGTCTTAACAGGAAAGTTTTACTATATTGTCTAGGGTGACTGTGGAGGGTGGAGAGGGTTTATGAATGGTGTGTGTTATATCTTGTTTTGTGTCCAGAGGGGAGGTACACCAGAGGGTGTATGAATGATGTGTTGTATGCATTGTTTTGTAATAGAATAAATGCACCATAGGTTTGCCCGAACATACTTGATGGAGTCCTGGTCAGTCACTGGCATGTATTGATGAGGGACTTGGTTTAAACAACATTTATTCATTTGTTTCGTCACATCAATAATATAATAACACTGTTTCTATAGGCTCCACAAAGAAGCACAGGGTTAAGAACAGTGGTCACCTATGATGAGGACCTTGAGAGGTGTGTGTGTGTGTGAGAGAGAGAGTTTTTGAGCATGTGGCCATGCATGCGCATGTGTGTGTGTGTGTGTGGGAGCATGTGTGGTGTGGGTAGAGTGTCAGTATGGATGTTGATGTAGAGACATGTAAGGTTAGTATGGAAGGAGGGTGGGGACAATAATGGAGATTTAAAAAATATTTTCTTGTCACAATACTGTACCATCACCCAGAATGCTAATTCTCAAGTTAACGAATCCAAACCGCACCTTCCACACAAAAATTTGTGTACACAAACCCTGGTAAGGCCCCCTCCATGCATGTGCACTCCAGTGCGTCGCCCCCATGCAATCTACTCACTCACCATTTCAAG
>SMGT01006404.1:0-28920 GCA_004794575.1 Lanistes nyassanus
CCCCATCACTACTGACTTTTAAACGAAACTTGAAAACTTTTCTTTTCCGCAAGTACCTCGACTGACGTCATGACTGCTTGTCTGCATTAACCTTCAACTTCCTCTATTATGATACTTTTCCACCCATCTGTGACTGAAGGACGATCTATATCCCAACCTGTGCTGCGTTCATCTCTCCCTCTGTGTGTGTGTGTGTGTTTCGTTGTTTTCACTATGTGCCTCGTCCGCGCGAAGTGTGCATGAAATGTGTTCTCGCGCGTTACAAATCCACTTTAATTTATTATTTATTTATATACGACTTTGAAAAAACAGCCAAAATCAGGTCTTATAATGGAGGGGTCTTATAAGGGAGGACTAGTTGCACTGAACGGTTAGTACATGTAGGTACATGGATGGGGTGAGAAATAAACACATATGCATGTTTATCATGTCAGTCAACTGCAGCATGTTTTGAAATTGTTTTTACCACTGAACTACAGGTGAAAATATTTTTTTCGCAACTAAGTTACTAAACGTGTAGTTTTATCACACATCAGACTTACTTTATCTCATCATATCTAGTTTCATGCTGCCACAAATCATTAAGAAAACTTTCTTTCTTTCTGTTTTTTTTCAATTAAAATCGAAATTGTATAACATAAAAAAGTAATCAAGTTGTGAACTGCGTGATGCTATAGATCACAGAGATCCGAGACTGGGGTGTGTTGCGTCAGGTCACATTTCTTACAACAAAGAATTAAGCGACACCCGATCCCTGCAGGGCAGCGGCGACACATAAAAGAGTCTGGACACCTGCGGCTAACTCAGCTTTCACTAGGCTAGAAAGGTGAACGAGACATAACTGTGTCTACTTGACCTTGCCGGTACCGAATGCAGCAAATCGGCCGAAACAAAAGGTTTAAACATAAAATATGAAATAAGACTTTCAGGAATGAATTACAACAAAATCTGTGATGTAAACTATTTGTCTCTCTGTGAAATGTCGAAAAGACATAAGTCGTATATTGTGCACAACCGTCACTTCCTTCAGTCCCCCTTTTCCTTCCACGTTGCAACGCTGTGGAACTCACTTCCCTACCATCCGAGACATTCCAACACAGTTCAAGTTTCTTTTTTCTTTTACCCTCAGGGAGTATTCAGAAAAAAAGAAAAAAAATGTCAAAGAACACCTCAATCGTAGTTCGCCTGACAGAATATACATATATTGATAAATAAACACATAATTCTTAAAACGCGCCCTCAAATCACACCTGTATAAGAATCATCTCAGCTAGCTCTCCGCTCGTCTGCTCAAGACTGGTTAATTATTGTATTGTGTTAGCGTGTTTGTCTGCAATATTTCCGACTTCCTTTTGTTGCTTCTTTATTAGGAGCACTTTCAATGTCTTTTCTAGATTTAAAACAGTTCTTTTGCGCTCCTCAGGGGATTTCTTTTTGTAAAAAGAAGTCTGCTAACCTTTTCCCGCTCAACCAGAGAAAGTCGTTTACTGCGCAAAACCGGTCACTTTCGTCTGTCGGTAGTCGGGTTATAGAGGGAGTCGTAAATAGGACGTCGTTTTTATAGTAAATGGTCTCTGTCCGAAGTTTTCGGGTCGTATGCCGGAGGAGGTCGTATATGGGAGATTTTACTGTACTACCTCGCTTTTCACTGATTGTACCCTGCTGGTTGGTAACGCTGCGTTATGTGAGGGAGAGAGAGAGAGAGAAATAGCGAGAGACAGAGAGATTGCAAGTTTGCGACCATGCTTGGTGGTTGCTTTCTTGGTGCGTCTTTATGTGGTTTCATGTAGTGTCTGTATATAGAGTGTGATACTATGTCTGTCTTCGTTGTTTTTGTAAAGCGCATTAAGCCCTTTCGGGGGAATAGCACTCTAGAAGAATCCCCTTATTATTATTTATCGACACGACAACACTATACAAATATATTCAACATGTCATTTTTAAGATATCATAGCTATTATTATAAATACTATTATTCATTACAAGCATTTCAACTTCCAGCTGGGTCAGCTTCCGAGTGAATTGGCACCAGTATTGTGCAAATCCGTCATAACTGACAGAAAGTGGTTCTTGCGCGGTTGTAGACGGCGAAATACACAGGTAAAAAATACAGTACGTAAATGCAGTCTACAGATATCTTTTCAGACATTTTCTTTACCGTAACTAACCTCTTTTGGGTGCTTAAACAGAAGATCTTTGGCCCTGTAGACACACTGCATAGCCTCCTCCTGTCTATCCTGTCCAAAGTACTGAGAGACCAGCCCATTTATGTTATTTCGATCGCCGTCTTAACAAATGCACCTTCGCCTTGTATTGACGAATGTTATGTACACATTCCCAATATAAATCAGCATAAAGAGATCACTAATGTTGCCCTTATGCTTTCTACCCCCTTCCACTTCCCACCCATCCAATCCACAAAATCTGCTATAATAGTATAAATGTATTGTTTTGCAACCATGTTACATAACATCTCGACTGTAAAAAATCAATGCATTTACATCATTGATTTCAAAGCTCTGAATAGATCCCAAAATGGACACCAACGTGGAGAGCCGAAAGATAAAAACCTAATTATTACTTAAAATTGATTCACAAATTTACACCCTTCACCTCTCATATGCACGCACACAAATTTCGAGAATCCACTTCACAGACATCGTCCAGGGTAATTAGGACTCACAGCTTCAGCCCAGTAGGTTAAAACCTTAAAGACATCTTCTTCTAGAGCAAGTTTCTCTTGAGCTATTGTTGAGTACTTTTCTTTGTCTGAAGACTCTGTGTCTGTCCTCTCCACCAGGAAGCTGTGCAAGGTCTGGGTCATCTGTGGTAATTCGTTACGACATAATTACGTGACTACGTGGGTATAGCTTCTTATCTACGTCTTCGTCTATCAGATTAAGATTTTTCTAGTTTTTTTAATATGATGACAGAACCACTAGTTTATGACTAAGTTTTGGCGAAGGTCACCCCAGACGGCGACGAGCAGCTCGGCGAACGGAGGTTCGCCGGGCGCTCGGGAGGTAAACAATTTGAAGGGAAATAAATTCAGGCATTCAGCATCAAACTTTGCATGTATTCTCTCCCCTGTTGCAGAATCTCGAACGCGTGCTGGGCGTAACTGAATTAGCATGTCTATAGCCTACGGAAACAAAATGTTTATCACAACAGCTTTATCAGTTTGTTGGCTTTATCGAGTTAGATTTAGAGTTGATTCTAATGACTGTATTTTTTAGAAGAACAATCTCCTTTCATATATGATGAAGGCTTCCCATCACTTTTTTGCTCTATTCCCCATATTGGATGTTAAAGTGTAAACTCCTCCCCACCCGACAACTGAACTTTTAAAGGGTATAAAGGGGGCAGTGAATATTCTTTAAAAATTAAACGTCACTGTCAAAATGCAAGCTCTGTTTACAAATTAAACATTTTAATTTTCATCTTCCCCATGGTAGGTATACTTCTACTCGGAAGTTTTGTTACATATGAATGCCCCCACTGCATAAAACTTTGTTGCCTATTTTGGAATTTATTGCGTATGTTATGCACGTGCACACACCCTGCACAATTTACTTGTCAAAAAATGTTTACAGAAAATACTATACCTGATTCAAGATGACAAGTACATTTTCTGCTCTTTCAAACTGTTTACTGTCTGCATACAAAAGAAATACATGTAAACGTATTCTCTCGAGATACTGAAACATATCTCTATTTTTAATAACAAAAAGGCCTCCATTTCATCATACCCAACCGCTTTAAAAAAATCAGCTCATCTATTGGCCAGTAAATATTATTTTAGAAATAATCGAGACATACTTAAAATCCAATCCAAGGTCTAGCCATTTTCAAGCCCATATGCAACAATCATCTTATCCAACCACTTTTCAAAAACAAGGGCACTAGGCTATTTTAGGCCAGTAAAGATTATTTTAATAATAACAGAGGCAGAGAGATTTAATATGTATTTACCGATCCAAGCCCTAGCCGTTTTCAAGCCCATCTGAAACAAACCAGTATTCAAAAATCATTCACATCTTCAAGACCAGGCCCCATGTGCTGGTAAACTGTACTAAATTTATACCCAAATGGTGGACTTTTTCTGTCTCTGAAAACTCTGTTTTGACAAACTTGGAAAAAGCTATTCGCTCATGGAGTGAGCAAATAACTTAATTATTACCGAAGAACAAGGGAAAATTAGGGTATTCGGTTTTCATGTATGAAAAATTTAAGGAAATTATTCTAGAATATCTGCCATGACAGGAATAAGTCAGCTATTCGGCTGTCTTGTATACAGGGCCAGGGCTGGCTTGCATGAGCGTTATGCCCAGTTTATACCTCACAGAACAAAAGGACACATAGTTTTCAATCTATAACAAGTTTGCACTTATTGTGCTTCTACAGTTTTTGAGAAAATGTCAGTAAATTATTTTATACGCAAGACTGCACATACAAAAAATTGCTTGCCAATATACTGTCCTGATATGCACACAGCTTGCGGCTGGACGTTAAGCAACAAATACCCACCCACCCCCTTGTCAATATATTTCGATTGCTTAATAGAAAAAAAGGCTCTAACAGGTTTTAAAGAAATAAAAATGTTCAGTACTCTGTGTTTCCCCAACGAACAAAAAAAGTGTACCAGAATAAGTTTGCGAAGTGCCATTTCATCCCTCGATGACTTGCATGAAAAAATCGATATCTTAAAAGCCACGTGCCTCACTGAAACCAATAATAATCCACACGATCTAATATATGAAGCATTCACACATATACAAACATAAGTTTACGTCTAAGAGTGTGTATATGAACCAGGATGCAAGACATATGATGTGTCACCGCAGAGAAACATACCATGCATACAAAAATGCCCTCAGCAATGCAACACACGCGCGCGCACTCTGACATCATCTTTTCTTTCTCGCATACACAATACCCTCACTCACGCAAAAATTCTCCGTTTCATTAACAGCTGTTTAAAACAAAATCAAATTTTTGTGCAAATGTAGGCCTAAATAAACCGAGAATCTCACTTATTACATAGCTATAGCACACTTACACTTTGCGATTGCAACATTTGAAATGGCTCCTGCTGTTTTAAGTAAAACTGTCTTGTTCCATAGCATGACTGCAGCGTTCTCTAGCTTGATAACAAACAGAAAAAGACCATAATTTCCAAATAGATCGTCCTCTCTTTGTCTTCAACCTCTTCTTCTAATAGCGATGATGATGATGATGATGATGATGATGACGACGACGACGACGACGACGACGACGACGACAAGGATTAAGATGATGTTTATGATAAGCGTGTTTATAACAATGTTCCTTTGGTCGCAAGACTCATGATAACGATCAATATATTAAATGTGTGCGCATAATCTATCGGGCATGCGCGAGTGTTGTTTACTGTTAAACTGTTCTTGCTTACTGCAGGGAAAGTGGTACTGCCATCATCGCAGATGCTGCCACCAAAGTCAGAGACCCTCTCTAATGTCTTCTCTAACAGCTCCTCAAAATTTGGGTGATTGTGGCTTCCGTCTTTACACAGATCCGTCGTTAGCACTGAAATACGGGACCGGGAAATAATGAAACAGACTTTGAGCACGTTACACGCCATCTCTCTTGGGTTGGTTTATGTTGCTTAAAAGGAAACTTAACCTTAGAAGTAACCTGGCTTGAATTGATGAATATTGATGTTGTGAGTCTTTTTAACCCTAAATTTCAAGCTACAAAAGAACTGTTCACTTACAACCCAGCTTTTAATGCCGCTCATCGGCCTTACATGGAAGCCGCCATGTTGCCTTGATGAGTGACGTCAGTTACCCGGGCAGGGAGAAAGCTACTGCAGCCCGCAGCCGACAGCGCTCAAAGCAGCATCGTCACAAATATGGGGCAGACGCTTTTGTTAGTGACATCGCGAACATTCGCAAGATAATTTCCGTTATGGATCTGGGAGTTGTAGCTTACACTTATGACCCAGAACACACGGAGGAAGAACTACAAAACACGGAAAGTACCGATACTGAGCAAGACGACGAGTGCTGTTGTGACTAGTATATTTACATAGGTGTCCTTTGTTGTGTGTACGGGTGTGTCCATGCACACATGCATGCATATACATGCGTTTGTTTTCAAGTACTTTGTGTTGCTATACAGGCCTTGTAGGCCATACATATGGCATATTTTAACAAATCAACCATACTGTATGCATTATTTGTATGTACCTATTTAAGTATTTTCTATATTTACTTATATAAAATAAATAACACTTCATACAAATTATATCATGATTAAAAAAACGTAATATTTTATATCATTACCATTAGTTGTTTAGCAGTAAAAATGTGAATTTTTTTATTTTACCCGCGCTGTCTGTCTTTTCGCTCTCAGCTGTACTCGTCTGTTCTCACTCTCAGGCTCAGCTTCCGTCCGGTCTTGCCCTACTGCAATGCCTTTTTCATTGGCACACTTTGTATTGATAATGTCGGAATGGCTCCTTTCTTTAACTTTTTCTTAAAAGTCTTGAAGCCAAGCGAAGCAGCCACATGATCTTCGTAGGTGCCTTCAAACTACTCTCTCGTAAAATGGTCCGCGCACGCGAGGTGCCATTTGTGCTATTTATACTCTTACGCACGACGAGCCAACTTGGCGTTCTTTAAATTTTCAAGCAACGTTTTACATAGTGCATACAAATCTTTTATTTTGCTGGATTCATAATCCCCAAAAGCTCTTTTGTGGCTTCCGTCTACATTAAACGATTTGCACTGTTCGTTGAAACAGCCGAACGCTTTGTACTGTGGCATGTTGAAGAATGCTTCTGGGGAACTGACGTCACCAGACCAGACGACAGCAGCGATATTTTGCTTTCATTCGCGAAAGAGTACCACAACATGACGACATCCGTGTACCACTATTTACCGAAATTAAAACTTGGATTGTATGGAAATAGTACCGATACAGCTTGAAATTTGTGGCTGACAAGACTCACAATATCAATATATCTATGAATTCATCTCAAGTTGAGTCTAGGGTTAAGTTTCCCTTTAACGTCCAGGCGCAAAAAAGTGCATATCAGGACATCTTTAATTGTTTATGTTGCTTCTGATCAACTTGTGGTAAATGTACATGTCCACATTAAATATTACATTTATATTTCTTTTGTGCAGTGTCAAAGGTGGTGAGTGTGATTCTGCGCTATATAAGACTTTATATGATAATATCAGGATGCTGAAACAACGTGCTGCCATATGTGGGACTGCTGTCGTAACACATTCTTCAGTCCGACTTAGTCACATTATAAAAACACTGGGTCTAACAGTCCCAGTTTTGTTTCTGTTAGGTTAGTCTCACATCACGCAATTAAGTATAATGAAAAATAGTAGTATAAAAATAATACTAATAAAGAACTACTCTGTCCACAAAAATAAATCTTGGTTGCATCAGACTTCCAACGGTGAGACATATTCTTTATAGCTTTATTTACAAAAAGCTGTGCCAGAAACATCCAAATTTGCTCAGAAATGTATGCAAATTTATCATCTAAATGATCTTTATATGCCTTAATGTTTAGGTAGCCCTTTATTCTGTTATTAATATCTTTTATTCTACTGTATTGTTTAGATTTAATATCTATATAAGTAGTACGTTTTACTGTATTATTACAGTAACCAATGTATTATGTGTATCACTAGTACTGTAATTTAATGTACTATCTCAGTATTTGAAAATTCCCCTTTCCTGGGCTTACAAAGTTACAGCTTATAAACTAAAACTGAATAGTTTACATGCATATATTATAATATAGACGGATTTTACCTTGTAGCTGAGCTGCAGTCTCGCCTACTGCTTTTTTACCTTGGACTTGAAGCGGCACTGTAGTTTCGCTAAAAAATGCCGACGCCATTTCGACAATACTAACCTCAGACTACAAGTGCGGTTCTCGATACTTCTGGACCTATGAAGACCACAAACCAAGCACTCACACATGAACACACGTACTCACTGAGTGTATGTTTTATGCCGCACTGTCAAAACATAGAAACTCGAAATTGTAAACCCGTTCGATAAAAAAAGTCAGCCTTATTCTTTGTTCTTCCCTCTCCCTTTTCACTTACTTTGCTTTGCTCGAAAACTTCTTTTGGAGCTTTGAATATATCACTTCACATCAAAAAGATGTGCACGTTCACTCTTACTATAAGACCAAGAGACTCTTAGACTCTGTTGTAGTTTGTACTGCTTCTTTTTCCGATTTTTCCAGTAAAGTCATGCAATTAAATTACACGCTTTACTTTTTTTTCTTGCTAAATAATCGGTCAGTCACGCACAGAAAATCTATTACGATTTGTTTAAACTACTTTTATCAGTTTGTGTTCTCAAATTCTTTCGCAAATGTACCATTAGATCTAAGTGTGATCGCCCCTGCTCGTCTGCTTTTGATACAAGATTGACACCATGCGCATGCGTTTCAATCACGTCACTGATTGTACATGCGCTGGATATAGCCAGAAAATGACTAAGGAAAGAAAAGCAGAAGACAACTTTGAGGAGCCAAGTTTCAAATTTGCCAGTGTTTGTTAAAGAGCACGAAGAGAAAATCAGCCTTTTATTGAGTGGCTTAGAAATGCAGTTTTTCAGAAGATGAATGCAGACGACAGAAGCTCCGCCGATGACCTCCATATCGTTCCCAATATAGCTAGAGTTTTAAAGTACACAGGCAGCTGCTGCAATATCAACAACCAAATCTTTACCAAGAAAAACGACAACACGGCACTATATGGACCAGTTTCATGGCCTTCGTCGATAACAGATGATTGTGCGTCAAATGATGGTCATGAATGCTCAACGAACTTAGATCTAAATCCGTCTTCAGAAGCAGGTGTTGACGAACTTGATGATATGCTCTGCCGTTTTGGTAAGACCCGTAGCTCTTAAATGTCAAAAACAATATAGAACATATATCGAAATTGCAAATCTACGCTGAGGGAAATAAAGAACTAGAATTTATAATGAAGAATTATATTCGATTTTACATGTAGAATTATCAATCAATAGCATATGCGTTATGCACATGACTGATGACAGAAATATTTCTACGGCTAATATAATTAATTTATGTGGGTGTTACTCTTTTAGTCTTTATTATATGCCCAGATACATTCTTCCGTGAGAAAGTCAAAACAGAACTGCAGTCCCTTCAAGAGTTCTTGGATGGATTATTGTCAGAGCAACAGATTCACCTTCGACAGATCTTACGTTCAAATTTGAATATGTTGCCAGTTTACGACACCGGCGTGCAGGTTAGTTTTAAATTTTTTAAAAAAAATCACAAACCTTTTAATTCTCATAAGTTTAAGTACTGGGATAAGTCAAAATATTTACATTTTTGCTTATTTTAATCTTTTCTGTTTCAAAAACTATTTCACATGACAGAGCAATGCAAACGATCACTGCAATGTACGGGTCAGGAAACCGTACTAAAACATTTCAATCCTTGTTGACTAGTCTAATCAGGATAATCATTTCCTTGCACAGCTGTGGGCTTATATATGTTGTAATTTTTATGAGCAATGATTAGTTGTCTGGCATTTTAAATAGGCATTTTGTATGGGAGGGGGGCAGGGGGAGGTTTATTCTCATTCTTTTAATGTACATGCATGCCTGTGCACATGGACAAAATATATGGACAAAGTATGGGGAAATTCTGAATTTAAATAATGGTTTTTATGCATGTACTGTTGCAGGTCAATAACAAGACTCCAGAAGGTATATAAATTTTTTAGCATTTTTAAAACAGTAAAAGAATGTCAGAATTTAAGTAATTTTTATTTTAGTTTTAGATTTTTTCCCTTGACATTAAGGCTGAATGAATTAATTCCAAACAATATTCCATATAAGGAAACATTGATGATTTCTGTCATTTATGTAGGCTTGCAGGCAGCAAAGAGTTTGATGAGCCTCGAGGAAGCAGAGTAAGTGGATCACTTCAATAATAGTGCCATTGCAGTACCCCTTTCAGGGGCTATAACAGTTTCAGTGACATTCTGGTGGGAATTCAGAAAGGTTACCTCCCTTTGCCCCGTCAGCTTTCACCTTTACAAGCATCAGCTAAAACGTAAATTAATAAGGTGCTTTCAGTTGAATACTACCATCCGCACTGTTTTAGGGATAATTACCTCTTTGAATAATTTAAGCATATTTTATTGCACATAAATAATTATGATTTAGTACTGGAATGTTTTTCAGGTAATATAAAGTATATACAGACATGCAGGTATACATACTACAAAAGAAACATTTTGATGACTTTCAGAATGCCGTATTCCACTGACATTAAAGCCAAGCTTTCAGGCAACCATGTAAAGCAACGGCTGCTATTAGAACTTCTTGCCTTATCCTGTGAAGTGTCAGCTCTTTTAAGTGATGTGAAATTTTCTTGACCTGCCAGGTATGCATGAATTTTCAGACAACATAACATTTGTAAGATTTCAGGCAGATGTAATGAAAATAATTTTTCTTTTCAGGTAAGATTATTAAGCTGTTGCTTTATCTGGCCTTTGTGGAAAAATTTTGATGGAGGTGGATTACCGATATGTGTTATGTTTTTTTAATGGCTTAATCTAGATTACATCCTTTTAGTTCTTACCAAAACTGGTGCATGTACATTTACAAAAGACCTTTTTGTAGAATCTGCATAAAATCTTGATGGCCATTGTTCATCATGGTGTGTGTGTGGCAGCACCATCATTTTGTTAAAAATGTTCTCAACTTTTTGACTTTTCTTTGGTTTTTACACCTTCAAATGAGAAGTTTGTACTCTTTGCTTTGAATGATTGATGTCATGCTGCTACATAGACGTAAACATAATCGTTTCTCTGACTTTGTTGTCAAAAGCTCCAAAACCCTATATTTAAATCACTTCACCTCTAAGTTTCAAGGCTTTTGACATAAAACAGGTGGATTGATTATTCTCCACCAATATCTACCCATTCTTGTCAGCAACAAACAAAAAAATGGACTTACAGAAGGAAAGAATGAGCTTAAAGCTGATTACCTGATTACCAGAGGTAGCACAATAAAAACTTACTGCGAAATTAAAGTGGCCAATACACCTTGTTGTATTCAGTGAATTCATTTCTTATACCTCTGTCGAGAACCTGTACAACGAGCATGTGGAAGTGGGAGGTCATGAATTGACTGGCTCGCCGTCACAGGTTTTATTGTACACAGTACATGCATGTGCGTGCGTACACACTCATACACACCCACCCACACAGAACCATAAATAGTAAAGCACAGTTAACATTCCGTGGATTGTGTACAGGCAGTGACGGTGAAGACGAGTGTCACTGCTGCAGCGTCCATTCTTGCCATCATTTTAATTTCGATGCAACCTTTGAAGGGCCCCAAGGCAAGAGCGGAAGTTTTGGTTTGGCAATGCGCGGAGGACTTGTGCGCATTTGCGCACGCCAGTAACACATGAATGCAAATCACCCGTGACAACAAATACGTCATCAGGTGCTCGCTTGCTCACAGCTCGCGAAGATGGCCGTGCGGAATGCAGAGCCAGCGATTGAGGCGAAGTCGTTACTTGGCCAGAATGGCCTCACGTGTGACAGTTCGCCATGGACCAGCCTAGCCGTCACGGCCGCCACCACCGCCTCTGCTTGACTTGTTCGGCTCTGCCTTTGGAGTACTGTGTACTGGTGCATGCTTTCTTGTGATTCATTGCTTCGCTGTGCCCTTGCTGGGGGTTTTCTGTGCCATACTGTTGCGCAGTCAGGGCCTTGCTGCTACCCCCCTTCATTTCCTCCCCGATTCGTGCCTGTGGAGTAGTGGTGGTGCGGTGAAGTTGGTGAGCGCAAAACTTCAAGATGGACGCGTCTGATATAGATCACAATTTCGAGCCACAGACGAGGGCGCGGTCCAATACCTGGCCTTTGCGCCCGAGTCGCGAGCTCGACCCTCAGAGTAGCCCTGCCTCGGAGGATTCTAACACCGCTGACGGACAGAACAAGGCGGAAAAGCTCGATCCGCTGGGACTGACAGCCAAAAAGAGTGGGTCAAGGAGAAACGCATGGGGCAACCTCTCTTACGCTGACCTTATAACGAAAGCGATACAGAGCTCGTCCGAGAAGCGCCTGACTCTATCGCAGATTTACGACTGGATGGTGCAGAATGTCCCTTATTTCAAGGACAAGGGGGATAGCACCAGTTCCGCTGGTTGGAAGGTGAGTGATTTTTTTTATCTTCTCGCCATGCTGCTGTATGTGACATGGTGTGCTGTTGGCAGACTGTCCCATTTTTTAAAAAAAAATTGTATTCTGCATCACCTCCTCTCGAACTTTCGTGGACCTGTCCTGTTGCTTGTCAGCGCCGTTCGTCGTTCTAGGACCACAATCCCATGTCGGAACTTGTGGCATGCAGTTAGACCAGAGAAGCAGGAGTTTGTGTTGACCTTCGTGTACTAGGCATGCTTTACTAACCAACTACCAAGGGATTCGACTGTTCACGTCTAATCTTAGAGTTGGCGACATGCCAGCGATCGCCTAATCTGCCGCCTGGGGTTTTGCCAACATTTAGACGGCGCAACCTCTTTCCTTTCGCTCTTTTCCCAAGGCATATCTGGTATCACGGTCATCGTAACTGGTCCCAAATGTTGAATGAAGAGCTTACTGATTAATAAACCGATTGCCGAAAAGGAGCTACAGTTCATCAGGATATCAGTTTTACTTAATAAAACGCGGATTTTTTTTTTGGAGGAGGCAGCAGAGAGGGTCAACCGGACTTGACCTCACCTTGTGGTGACGGTCGCACGGCCTAGCACAAAAGTAGCAGTCCTGGCTAGTAGGACACTTCACCATGTCACGCACATTAAGAGGAAGATTTGCACACCGCGCCTAACTTTGACAAACAAGTATAGTTCATTAGTAGTTACAACAAATTATTGGAGATAATTGGTAAATTGCTCAGCTTAATTGTTCATGTGGTTTCAATGAAAACACTATTTTAGGAACGGATGACAGTTTAAATTCTGTACTTTAAAACAAAAAAACTTTAATTGACCTAAACACTAAAACAGCACATTGGTAAAATGTGTGTTCTTATAATTATCAGTAATTGGAAATATTTCACTTGTTTTTTTTAACATATTACTTAGCTATTCGTTTATTGTACACAGTTTTCTGTCAGGATTTTGGTAGGACTTCATAGGGAAATTAGCCCACAGTTCATGTAACTTTGATAACAGATGCATCTAGATATGCTAGTGCTGAATAGGTGTAGATTTATAGCTAGGTGCATTAAAGACAGATCAATGTTGACTGTCAGTTTTTTTAGTGTGCTAAAACACAAATGATACAACCCCTTTCAAAGGTACAGTAACTTGGCCTTGTTATAAAACTTATATGGATCAGCATTTATCTAGTGTGCTGTGTGACAGAGAACATGCAGCCTGTTTCACAATCACTGTTTGCAATTGCATACAAAGAAGGCAAACTTTGAACCTGAAAGGCAGTACATTTATCCCACAAATGATGTAGGCCAGGGGGTGAAATCATTCAGTCTGCTTCCTTATGCAGTAGGAAGAGCGCAAAGAGCAGTAGCATGCCATGTCTCAGGCTGATGTCTGCTCTTTCTCAGTTGCTGTAACACAAGCCTTTCCTCTTCCCTCTCTTGGCTCACATCCTTGGCGACTGAAGCATTAGGGGGAAACAGACACAGCACAATTGCAGTGTTGCTGTATTTTTTTTTAAAACCACTGTTATGGCAATGTTTCGTTTGATAAATCAAACCTATGAGTGATGTTGGGAAGCTAAGTGCGTTACTAAGTATGCTCAAGTGCTGCCATGTGCCAAATTTGTGCAGAAAGGATAATAATGACTCTAGTTGGCATGGCAACTTCTTACTGCCTTGAGGATGTTCAAGCGTCCTTGACAGATAGAAATTATCATACAGTGTTTTAAAATGAGTTTTCGGATGCTTTTTCCATCCTGTTGGATGAAGGGGTTTAGTGAGGGGGAGAAAACCTGTTTAGATGCAGAGTTTGATTTTTTTTTAAATGTCTTCTAGATGTTTAAATTCAGGGCTGTATTGACTGCTGCTTATTTTTACTTTTTAAAATTATGAATGACAAAATTTTTTTGACTGTGACTTTACAGAGAAAACAGGTTACTCTCAGAAGAGGTAGATGGTCAAATGTAGTCCTGAGTTGATCTTGTTTTCAGTGATAAATGAATGCTAAATGTTATGACTGTGCTGATAGGTTTCAGCTGTTCACTTATTACAGACAGCAGGGAAAGCATTTGCTGTAGATACTGGATATTTCACCTCCCCCTCCCCTCTTTTTGTGCATCTTTTCATTATTGTAACTTATAAATGCATGATTTAAAAAAAATTACCCTAGTCATTTTACTGTGTAGCTTGCAAAATACCTCATAGGCTTACATCTGAGTGTTAGCAACAGTTATTTAAACCACTTTATTGTGGAAAAAGATTTGCAGACTTTTTGCCAGTCATATAATATCACAGAGTAAAATGGGACAGGTTAGTATAACATAGACCTTATGTCACTGGATGTACTGTAATGGTTGATTTCAAGGATTGGTACATGTACTAAGTAAGCCAATGGCTATACTCATGATTCACTCTATGCATTGGCCTCAAAATGGACAATAGTGTGACGGTGGACACGGTGGTTGACACTGACACAGAGCAAGTAGTCCTGTGGGTTTGGCACAGACGGGTGTCTCTGGGTACATGGCATGAGACTGGGTAATATTACCGTAACGGGGATTAATCATGTGAGATTCATGATGTTCATTTCCTCGATGGAGTATGGAGTAAAAGAGGTTGCTTCCCCTATGCTCAATCCCAGTGCCCATAAATGCATGTGCACAAATCTGCCAGTCCGTTCCCCACTCCTTACAAAAGAAAAAGTCCTGAAAAAGATCACTGCTAATAGAAATATGATCAATTAACTATGATCGGTCACACAAGTCCTAATTCTTGCAAACTTCTTCACTAAAACGCCCTTAAATGATCTACAAGCTAAGTATAACAGCTTTTGGTTATGCAGGCTGAAGACTCTCCACAAAGCTGACAAATCCAAATGGTAGGTGGACGATGTGCTCAGAAATTGGTTCTGAAATTTTTTGCCAATCCACAACACACATAAATATAGGTTTCAAATACAAATCTTCTCTCATTAATGTAATCTAAACCATGATTTAAAGCAGAAGGCATGAATTTATTAGGGTATGTTTATTATGTTCCTACAGCAAGAAACTTGGACATAATTTCAGATTGAAATCGGCACAAAAATCCCATTAAAGGCAACTTTCTGGCACTTAACATGTCTATTTTGGAATACCTAATATAACATAAACATAATTTGCAGATGCCATTTTTTAATTAGAAGCATTTTTAGTGGCACTAAAAAAATTATAATCAGAGTATTTAAAAATGACATAAAAGTTTGTATCTAATATTGTCAAAATGTCGTGCAGTGCACTAAGAAATGGGTACACTGTTATTTTTATTGTGCTTTTGCACCAGTAGTGCAGTGCTTTGGGGAATTCATGTTTTATATCCTTCTGCAATGTTTTTCTTGTAGTTTTAGTCTTACATCTTGTGTTCTGTAGTGAGAAGCTTAGAACTTGACATTGTTGATGGTTGTGTTCTTCATGATAGGACTTATTAATAATAGCAGAATTCTAGACTGTGGTATGTAAAGGCATTTGCTGTCATGGAGATACTATACTTTCTTTTTCAGAACTCTATCCGGCATAACCTGTCCCTTCACAGTCGCTTCATGCGCATACAGAATGAGGGAACGGGGAAGAGTTCTTGGTGGGTTATCAACCCAGATGCTAAACCTGGTAAAGCCCCTCGTCGCCGAGCAGGGAGCATGGAGACCAAGAGCTACGAAAAAAAGAGGGGCCGGATCAAGAAGAAGGTTGAGGCGCTGCAGGCGGCTCTCGAGAACGGAGGAAGTCCTGTGACAGGTAGTGAGGACTATCTAGACACCCTTGGATTTGGTGACTTCAGACCTCGGACCAGCTCTAATGCCAGCAGCTGTGGCCACCTCTCACCTATTCATGCTGGAGTGGAGCCTGATCTCCATGACAACCAAGTACCCCCTATGTCTCCAATACCATGGGCTGGTGAAGTAGAAGATTCGCAAGGAATGTACCATGGGTCAGACCACTACTCAGACCTTGTGGACTCGCTTGTTGATGGTATGAAGCTGACCACGCATGAAAACATAGATATGGTAAGTGGCATACCTGCAGATACTTACATCTCCAGCAACGGGCCATCCCAGCCAGCTACCTATATGAATTTGAATGATCCAATGGGGGATAGTGGGCAATACCCAGCACCTCCTCCCTACCCTGATTGCACACCTAATTCCCAGCAACAACAGCAACAGGTGACGCTAACCAACATGGAATGCGCAGCCTTTCCTGGTGAGACCTACACCAACCTGAACTGTGGGATGAATGGGTACCACCGGTCAGAACTACAGCGCATCAGTGGTGCCCCACAGCTGTCCATCAACACACAGCAGCCTCAGCTTAGCTCTCCAGACCAGTCGCAGCAAGGCAGCCCCAGCCCTCAGACGTTCACCCCACAGCGCCTCAGCCCTCAGATGCAGCGTACCACATCTCAGCCCAGCATGTCACCTCTAAACTGTCAGCTGTCCCCACAGACGAGGGCACTGGCGTCACCTGTCCAGCGCTCCAGCCCTTCGTTACAACAGCAGGCAGCCATGCAGCAAGTTGCAACCAATGCATCTATCCTGAGGGAGGCCTTGACGAGGGGGTCGTATGGCCAGCCCCCGACTACCACCACACCCTTCCCGCTGGGCTCCCTGTCACCAACGACTACTACAGCCAGCATCAACGCCAACATGCTGAACTTGGGTCTGAGCCCACACCACATGCAACAGCACAGCCCACAGCACCAGCACCAGCTGTGCATCTCCCAGCCATCTCCCATTTCATTTATCAGAGAGAGTGGTTGTGTTGTGGCCAATGGTCCTAGCACAAACTTCAACAACAACACCATTATTGGTAGTAGCCATATTCCTCTAGACATTGACATGGAGTCCTTGATCCCATATGACTACGACATGGAACAGGTGATAAAGCAGGAACTTACATTGGAGGGCAACCTTGACTTTAACTTTGACAATATCGTTACGGCGCCTTCTGCTGCTGGTCAGAACATTGTGCATTGAGTAGGCTTCAACTTAAATTTCTACCCCCTTTGCTAGGTTGATCATCATTATCATCTGTTGGACACAGATAAAACTGCCTCGCTAAAAAGCTCTTGGACATGCAAAGTGATGTGCATTGGACGAAAAGATATTGGAGACCCGATTTTGATTCATTGGAATGTTGAGTTTAACTTGCAGACAGTTTTCCAGATCTTGGTCTCATTTTGGTGGTTGTTGTTGTGCATTGTGGGTTCCATGTGCTTTCTGTGGAAATCTGATCGGTGCATTGGTGACGTGCACTTGCCACATCACATTTGTTTCAAAGACAAGAATTGATCACTCATTGGAGATGGAACTTTCTTAACTATATCATTATATGAATATACTTGTACAAATAATGAATAATAGGGCAGCGTTGTCTTTTGGAGAAATAATTATGTTTAAATCGATCACTTCTATCAAAAACAATTTAATTGGGTTTGTTTGCTTAATTTGTAACCACATCAGTCAAGTGTACATGCATGTGTGTGGTCATCACAGATCATTGTGCTGCTGATGTTCCAGCCCGCTTTCTTGAAGACACAAGTCTTAAAGTGTGGACTTGTAAATTTAACATTAGAATTATTTGATCTTTCCCTGTTTCACTAACTTAGTCATTTGTGAAAATTTACCGTTCACAATTTCTTTTGCAAAAAAAATCATTAAATCTACTTTAATGCTTTCATGGGAAAACTTAATGCAATTTTGATGTTTTAGAACTTGAAATGTGCTCCAGCGTTTGTTTCTCAAGTTGCAACTTGCAGTTCTTGTTATATAATGTAATAATAAACATGAGCTGTAATCTTGCTTTTCATAAAAAGTTGTACTCATGATAAAGTTATTTAGTCTGTTCATTTTCATGCAGAACATGAACATCAGGTTGTGACATCATTTTTTTCTGATTTTCAGGAAACAGAAAATTTAGAAGTGGGAAATGCTGAACCAGAGAATTATGGTTTATCTGTAATACAATAGTTATGATATTTTGGCGTGCTTAGATTTCAATTTTTTTAACTCAATTTTTTTTAATGTGGCAGATGTATCAAATCTCTTATCAGTTAGACATGTCAGAATATTTTAAATTTAGTCTCGGGTTCTGAGAAATTGAAAATGTATTGATATAATAAATTGCTGAGCTACATGAGTATTTACATCTCTCTACTGGTCATAACAACTGTCAGATACCAGTTGGCCTTGTGCATTTTATGTGCAACTAGGTGAATACAAATACTCATGCAATGAAGCCCATGGGGTATTTTTGGAGTGGGGAGGACATTGGTTAGAAAGCTGCACTGATGATTTCGGTTATCTTTGTGATCTTTTTTGATGAATGCCTAGCAGGTATGGGGAAATTGGATGGTCCAGTTAATTCAGCTCTTTAAAATGCTGAATACCGTATAGACATAAATTGTATCATGCTGTGTTTTAGTACTAAAACTATTTTTTGCCTTCTTTTTATGTCTTACCTTATAAAACTGGCTGGTACTGCACTTCTCCATTTAAAAAAAATGGTGATAACAGTTTAAGTACCAAAGGACTTATGCAGGCTTTAATTTCCGGGGATTATTTGCAAATGTTGCATTGTCATAGATCCCTTAAATATTTAGGGACTGGTACAAGGAATTGCAGTTAGCCATTAGTTTCATGGATATGGGATTTGGTACTCAATCTGATTTTGTGAATATATTGCTGTGGTTTGCTTGATATGTGGAAAAGATTTGTAACAAATCTAAGTGTGCTTGAAGGGAAATATCTTTTTACTTTAGCTTTATGAAAGAGAAAAAAATAACTTGAGAATGACACATTTTGGGGTTCATAATATACACTTTGGACTTCGAAATGCCAACAGTTTTATTCTGTGTTTACCAGTTCCTTTGCAATTCTGTTATTCATTATAAAGTTTTGGAAAAAACTATATAATTGTAAATGAAATAGATTTATTACAGTGCGCTCACTGTTGTAAGAGTCTTGATCAGTTTGAAAGTCAAGTGGTTTGTGTGTGTGTGTGTGTATGTGTATGTGCATGCATTCATGCACATGTTTGTGATCTTAGAAACTAATTCACATCGCCATTGTAGAAAATAATCATACAGATGTATGGGCAGTTATTAAAGTACATATTAAAGTACAGTCATGTACTTCAGACTAGTACAATAAAACCTCCCCATTAAGACCTGTCCTATTACAACCTCCTCTTAGATAAGACCAACATTTTTTTTTCACCAACCCCTCCTGGGTTACAATAAATGTACTCTATTAAGACCCCTCTTAGTTAAGACCAAATGCTGGTTCATTTTCAGTAGCCTTCATTGGGAGTTTTTGGCTGGTGACTATATTGACAAATGTTGCCATTGGCCTCATAGTAAAATTGGCTAGGGTGCTATATTTGGGAAGAACAAGGGGTATTTTGTTAGAGCTTGCTGATAAATTTGTTCTTCCAGAAAATGATGTTAAGTGTTTTATTTTTAACATACCAAACTCGTGCACAATTTTTATCCTGTTTGGGGGTTTCTGATCTCCCAGTTGCACTGAGAAGACACAGCATCAACATTTTTGTGGGTAAGATGGCAGAAACCACCACAGTGAATGTTGCTGGTCAGTTTCCGATGAAAGTTTCAAACCTGTGTCTGCATAACTGCGAGATGTTGAAAATATAATTTTTTTCCAACACTAAGCACAGTTTCATGGTAAGTTTTAGCCCAACCCCTTCCCCCATGCAGGGATACCATATATATTTGTGTGTGGGTGCATGTGTACATCCCTACGTGCCATCACTGGCACATGCCAGTAAAAGGGATAAATGAGAGAAGAAGTGTGGGCTAATTTTGCAAAGTAAAACCATGTGATTGCATTCACAAGCAAAATGGTAAAATTTGTTGTTGGGATTTTGAAAGTGTGACAGGAGGAAATTTGTTGTTAATTCTTATGACTGTGATAACTGCAGATTAACATTATGAGCTGTTCTTATCTAAACTATCAAAGAAAAGTAAAATTTCTGTTAGTACTCACTAGACTTTTATCACGAGTTACAGAAATGTCATGGTACTTTTTACTCTATAGACATTCAGAAATAATTTGATTGAGATTATAAAGATGTACAGAGCATTGATAAATTGAGTGTTTTCTTTTTCCAAGTGATTGTTAGCAAACTTTAAAGTTCACTATGTAAACCATGCTTTTGTGTTCCTGTCTGCTAAAATGGGTTACAAAAGCCCTTCTGGCTTAATGCTAAAATCCTCTTAAGTGAAAGGACCAAAACTGACTTCCTGACATAGTGAAGGGTATGAAAAGTGCTTTCCTCCACAACAAAAGCTACATAAACTTTGACTTAGAGTGTCGGAAATTTTGCTGAGCTGTGTTTGTAAGAGTTCATGAATGGTGAGTTCATCAGGAACCTGTAATTTACCACATGGTGGCGAGCATAGAGAACTGCCCCTCAAGCCTCAACCCTTGTGAGTTTTGTCAAATCAGCCAAGATTATGGAATACTTTTTCCTTTAAACTTAATGCTCTGTTCAGGAGTGGGACATTGTGTGGGTGCAAAGAAGAGGTGTAATTGTTAGTTCATGGATAGCAAACATCTGGAATGGAAAGGTGCAAACTTAAGTTGTTTTTTTTTTAAGATCTGCTTACTTTTGCTGGTGTAGAATGTAATGTTCATTCTCAGCTAGCTGCTTTTTCATGGCCTTATCATCTGTATGATAAATGCATCATATATGAGAGTGGCCTGGTGGTACCGTGGTGGCATTGTCAAAAGCTGTAGGGTTAAATCATTAAATTTACAACATCATTTACTTAAATTTCATTTTGTCATTAAGCCATTTTTAGACAATGAGTTATTTTAAAGCCTTAACATAATTATGCTGAAGATGGCTTATGGTTTACCCTGGAATTTTCCATGTTGGATTTTATCAAGGTCACAAGGAGGTGAAAACTTTAATATGTGAAAAAGAGTAATGCTATGTACAGGGTTCTTGTTCATAAACATGCCCTGTTGTGATAGGTGCTGCTTAGATTAGGGAAGACAAAAGTTTTAGCCCTGGATCCAGTGTGGTTAATGTGAAAAGCTTATGTCTTCTCACAGCCTGTAGCTTGGAAGGGCCAATCACAGCAAGAATGTTTTTGTAGTTTGGGTTCATGAATACTTTTATAATACACGAGGCATTAGCACAAGTGTAAATGTCTGAAACAGCAGTACATTCTGTATCATCATCATATGGCCTGTAGTGTTGCTCGTGTTTCATACTGCATCATTCAAGAACCTGGTATGTACCCAGGTGTATATGCACATTGTTGGACAGAAGGCAGAATGCATATACAAAAAATATATGAAAATTCATACTAATACCAACATGTTTAGGTACTGCTAGGACTGCAGGTAAAATCTGTCGACATCAGTTTCACCAACAACATCCCCGTCAAGTTCTGCTGTCTTAAGTTCACTGCAGGGATTGTAGGTACATGTGTTGTCAGAATTAGCATTAGGGTTTATCTGGTTGACTTTACATTCTCTTTGGTGCCTTACCTCGCAACAAAATTATTCATACCAAAAGGATCTCTTGTACCTCACTATTGCATTTAAAATGGTTACAGATGTTGTTAAACTTTCCTGGTTTTCGTTGTTTCTGGGTCATTTAACAATGCTAGGAATGATACCTTCTGCCTTTCTTGGCCACATCAGGCCTGCATATATCTTCATCACATTTTGAGGTGAAATGTATCCAGCAGTTAAAGGAAGGACAATTGAAGTGGATGGCCAGTGAGAAGAATATCTGGTGCAATACCAGATGAAAGTTGTAGATAGAACAAAATAATGTGTGAATGGAGAAGCATGATATGGGTAGTTCCTTCATCAAGAAGACTCACCTCCCACGTTCAGGCTTCCTTAATCACTGGTGTCTTTTATCATGCTTGTCTCCCTGCTCCTCTGCAGAATATTAAGAATGATTTACGATTTCCACTTGGCAACCTAAAACAGCTTTTCTTTAATTTTAACGTTTCCTGTCCAGAACCTGTTGTAGGTACTGGATGTGGGATTTGGCAGCTTGACTCATAAAATCCTTGCTGCTCTGTAGAAAGCATATTTAAATATGATCTTCTGTGTCAAAATGTGATGAAACAGAAAAGGAAAGAGATTTGCACACAAATCAGGTGTCATGGTGTCACATGTATTTAGGCAACTTCACTGGCAACAGTTTTTAAAAAAAAATGCTAGTAGCTTCTCTGCCCTGTGGATTTTCTGTCATCAGTCTTTGGCTGGCCGTGTGGACTCCAAGGGTTTTATTTGGTTCATTACTGGGTGTGCATGATCACATGTGAAGTAGGCATTTTTGATGCATTCATGAGGTGGATTTTCTTGCTGGCAGGTGCCTGTGAATATAGAAACTAGAACTAGTTCTCTTGCAGGCAGATGCACTGGGAAGATTCCTTCTTGTCCTTAGTTCCTTGCTTCTGTGTTGACTGCAACTTGGTGTCGATTTACCTGTTTTTTTTTTGTCGAGGTAGAAATTTCATTTCTTTAAATGAAAAATATTTGATACGGTGTGTGTGTGAAGTGGCTGGTCATAGTTTCCCTTGGTGCATATGGGCAGCAGGAGCACTCTTTCATACTGTTGCATGGCAGGGCTGTTAGTCTGGGTCCTTCAGCAAACCAGTTTCACAGGTGTGATTTTCCGGAATGTCTTGACTTATTGCATTTGTAATTAGACGAAACTACTCGCATGTTTGTCTGTGTGGTGGGGGGGGGGGAATGCGCATGGATGCCTATATTTGCACAAGCGTGGATTTCATCAAACGCTAGTCCATCATGTGCTGTGGAGCAGCATTGTTTGATTTCTCACTGGCATACCCCCTCCCCCCATTCCCACTAGAAAGTGTTGTGCAAAATGCTTTGATATGGAGAAGATGTCACTTCATCTAATATTTCAACTCATTGACATGGCTCTTCTGAAACTAGCCTACCCCTTATTTAGCAAGAAACATTCAGATTTCAGCTGAGCTTTGGTGTAACGTCTTATCAAAGGCTGGTTTTACAGACAACCCCCGTGATGCTGGGTACTGACGTCAGAACTATAATCTCTTAATTTCCTGTCTTTGGAATGCCTTAACACTGTGATGTTCTGTTGTAGCAGAGGTGATTTCCATAGATGGGATGACCGCCGGTGACTGGTAGTGACCTCGGAGCTACCAGACCTCACTACTTCGCGCCATTCTCGTTTCCTGTGCTTGGCGGTGTGACACCGCTCCGAACAGCCACAAAAAAAACCTCAGAAAGGCTTTCTTTATATCCTCTGTTGTATTTTGTTGCAAACGCTGTGACACTGGCCTGCAGTAGTCCCGTAATAGAGCATGGTCGCTTGCTCTTCCCACGAACTCAGCGTGAGCCGTTGAAAGTGCTCGTTCGCGAACCACTAGACAGTCGCTTTAGCGCTCCTTCTGGGCTTAAAGTTGGCTCAGGCCGCTTTTCTTCTCGAGCAGACGCCCTCCTTACCCTCTTCAGTGATAGGGAACGGCGCGCTAGAAATGCCGCAAATGGAATAAGATGCACACTAGGCTATGAGTGTGTTGCAGTCGCTTGTGAGGTGTTGTGCACTTACCCATGTTGTATGGGAAGCCATAGAAGAAAGACAAGTGTGTACAGATCACTGACTACACCAGGAATGTATTGTACGTGTACCTGGAAAGGAAATGGAGGGGAGTAAGATGTGTATGCGCGCGCGTGTGTGTGTGTGTGTGGGGGGGGGGGTTGTTTTTTTTAGTGTAGCAAGAACTGGCACATAAATTCTGGCCAAGATTTTTTAAATGACCAGTTTGTGTATGGGTTCCTTCTCCCCATCGACAAAATATGCTGTTTGAGTATCAAATAACGACGCAAGAACTCAAATTGCAGTTCTGCATTGCCGTCATTGTTTATTGATAGCTTTGCATGTGTTTGGTAATGACTGGTGCCTTTGTTTATGACATTACTGCGCGGCTTGTCGGCTTGTAGAGTGTGTCATTTTGTTTTAATTGTAATTATGGTTGCCTCTTTTTTTTATCATATCAACACGTTTATTGTCTACACAGCTACAGCCGGTGTCGCACGGTTCGACTAATATGAAAAACTAGTCTTACCATCTGCAGCAAAATTATTTTGTCAAAGCTGATATATTTGCGTAAGTAGAGATTTTCTTCACCATGTTGATGAGAAGAGTTCCCCTTGTGGAGTGACCTCTGGCTCATCGCTAGATGAAACATTGGTTAAAGACTGTTGAGTTGTTTTGTTTTTTTTTAATCAACTTGGTCCGACTTGTGAATCCCGCTTAACATGTACCAGCATTCCACAGAACAAAAGCAAGGGGGCGTTTTACCATGACAACTATACTTTTTTTAAACGTGTAATGCAACCCTTCAGACCGTAGAAAGGATAAATCGGCATGTGTTGCCTACTGTATTTTAAACATGGGAGAGGCGGATTCGGTGTCCGTTCGCTTAACACGGTGAGAAGTTAATTGGTGTTGCGTCGATGAGTGTCATTTTCATATTAATTTTTTAATGTGGTTTTGTCCCGATAGATTTACCAACTTTTTTTTGCTTGGGAAAGGAAAGTGGGAATTCTAGAATGTACCTCGATGAAAACAGCCCAAGACCGAGAGATCCTATAGCAATTTGTCAGAATGAGGAAAGGGAAGTGGGAATGCTAGAATGTACCTCGATGAAAACAGCCCAAGGCCGAGAGGTCCTAGCAACTTGTCAGAAAGCGAAACACTACAAGCGGCATCGCAGTTTGTCCGTGACTGTTTTGCTGTCAGACTCCATCCTTGGTAGCCCCAGCTTTGACAAGGGACTTGGGTTTACGAAAACAAAGGATAGAAAGTCGACAATGCTCGCCCGTGGCCGGTATAGCGTCCTCAAACCCCCTGTAGATCTTCCCGACATCGCAGTTGAAAAAAGTTTTGTATCTTACTAAGGGCACGCTAATTATTCTTCTAAATTGATGCATAAAAAGGTTGCACGTGGGCACAAAAATACCATATTGCATGGAGGAACTATTTCTTCGAACTGGGTATTTTCTGAAGACGCTGACATACCTTCATTCCCGCGGGTTTGGGTGAATTTCTGGTGGTCAGTACTATGAATGAAGCCTCCTAGCGTGGGACTGGTACATGCACGCGCCAGCGCATAACAACTCCGCCATATCTACGCATGCACTGTACCAAATGGCCGAAAGCTAGGTATGTGATGAAATATTTTGTATATTACGTTGATTTTCTTTTGTTTTTAATGTACCAGCAACATGACATTGGTTGGCTACATTCTCAATGCTCGATTATAGATTCGTGACCACGAAAACTATTTCATGTGCAGGCGCTTGTCAAAACTCGCGTGGCAGCATGTTGCTGCCCGCTCTGCGCTTTATTTACTGGCTGTACAATTGTCTGTACATGTTGTGGTCCAGACTACGAACCGTGCAGCTGTACATGCGTTAGTGACTACTTTAAGTGTACACTACACGAGTGTACCTTCTGTTAGTGGACTCCCCAAATGTCATTGTCTCTGTGTGTCTACACTGCTTAGGCCTCTCGTATATGCGGATCTAGCAGAAATAAAATCATTGGACAAATGATTTTGCTGAACTTTGTGCGTGTGTGTGTAGAGATGGGTTGCAAGGGTACCATTTGTGTACAGGCATCGCCTGAAATAAGGCCACTCTGGAACACTAGGAGAGACAAGGGTAGCAGCAGTCTGCATTTCTGCAAGCAGACGGAAATATTTGGAGAAGATTGTAATTTCGACCTTTGTTCCACCTCCACTACCCCGCTTTCTTTCTCTCTCTCATATACACAGAACATCTGTCTCGAACGCAAACTGATACCAAGAAATAACAGAGGAGAGGGATGTTTAGCGTGAAAATGTGCGTGTGTGTTTAAACCTTTCAAAAAAAATTGAGAATAGTCGAATTTTGCATTTCTCACCAACGAATAGAATGACCGCGCATTGTTCTTTTGCACTCTGTGTATGCCGACACAGTCTTATTTACCACCTCGTGCGCTGGGAGTGGTGGTGGTCGTGCGAGTGGAGGAGGGGGTGTCTTGCGACTTGTTACTGTTTGCAGAATTTCAAGATCTGATGTCGCGATACTGGCAAGAGATCGACCTCGTTTACGGACACGCAGTGGGAGGGATCCCGCCAGCTGTGTCGGGATTCGTAGTTCGTTTCCGCCCTACAGAAGTGATGAGGGTTCAATATTCACCAGCCAAGGTCACATATTTGCTGATCCTGGCGCCAAAACCCTAGCGACCCGGCGAACTCGCCGCGACTTGGCGTGACTACACGTCCCGGGGCACTGGCAAACGTCTCCCCAAATCCACGCTCTTCAAAAGGAAGGGGGGGGGGGAGCGAAGACAAGGGAACGAAGAAGTTGCTTTCTCTTGCCAGACACCCGCAAAGGGTTCATGTTTAGCTTACTGTATTCAAAGGCGCTCTTTCCCGTCTGCAGACCGCTTGCAGCCTCACGCAGCATTTTACTGGCGCTGAAACACTTGTTGCCTCAGTATCTTGGTATCCGTGGGTCGTGGACATAGTTTGTGCATGAAGAGGTCGAGAATGCAGATGAGAAATTTACAATAGAGTTTTTGTCGTGTGGTTTTCTCCTTAAAATGTATTCATCTTTGTTTCGTTTTTAAACTGAATTTTCTAAATACAAGACCGACAAAGTGACTGGCTGTTCCACAAAAAGTCCTGCAGACTAAGTCAAGGACATTCTCGGATCGCAGCCCCGAAAAGTATCGTTCTCGCAAAGAGGGAATGAACGTTTATTTTGTGCAGAGGAAACTGGGATATGTATTGAAAAGTAGACCGACGATATGTAACTTCTAATAATTACTGTTAAAATTATTTCTGTCGACGGCAGAGATTGGTAACCGCAGTATATTGAGGTTGTCTTTCATCGCTGCATATCGATCTGAATCCAGCGTCGCCCATTTCATTACAGAAGATCGAAATATATTTCTTACATCACCTTCTCTGAAATAATCGAAGCCTGTGAGCTCGTCTTTAACTACGACTGATCGTAAATATCGAAGCGGTGGGCATTTCAGTCTGGTCACTCCAATCATCCTTGACTTTTCTCCCATTTCTGGGAACGTCGGCTTCATGCCGCCAACATGTAGGAGACGCAATAGTCTTCACGCCTGAGCCGTACGTCTTCCCGCTTCTGGGAAATCTCTAACATTATGCATTGAAATTTTAATTGATTAAACGAAGGTCACAACGACCTATATGAAGACCTATCGTTAACGGATTCACTGGCTAAAGCGTCCGTATAAACTCCAATCTAGTTCTCGATATAAAAATCTGGGGTGGGGGAGGGCTTGTTAAAAATTGCAATTTGTATGCGAGAGCGTATGTTGGTGGCTTGATGCAGCAGATGTAAATATTTTTGTCTTTCACTTCATTCTTGCTCGGTCCTCAGTGACATTTGTTTCTCATGCTGAACTTCACACTTCTTAATTTAAAAAGGTAAACAATTTTTCTAAATATTTGGAAAGAAATCTGGCAGACAAACGGACCTTTACCTGCGATGAAAGCCGTCTATGTCAGCAACGAATTCTACAGTCGTCCACGCAGTGCTGACGAGGGTTTTTGAGAAAATGACGGCTCGATGGAGGCCAGTCACTGCGCATTCAAGTTTTGTCATGGCTGGGGGGTGCGGGGTGGATATGCTAAGAAAATCATGACGAGACGAAAGAACTTGACGATCTTGATTCAAGGTGCGATTCATCCACCCCTTTAATAATAACAGGGTGTGACACAGGTGCACAAAGACGGCCTTTCAGAGACACTTCGGGCTTTTGTCTGCCACGGTGGTGTTACTCGAGCGAGACAAGACATAATCACGAGCTGAGTGTGGGCAACAAAAGATTTGAAATCTTACTGAATATATATGTATATATATAGCTCGTCAGTGGCTAAAATGGGATTATGGCGTAGTCTGCAAGTATAAAGCATGGGGGAAATCGTTTGGAGTGTGGTAGGCGGACTGAAATCTTTCTTTTTTTTTCAGTAGAATATGCAGACGGGAAAAGAAAAGATCATCTTCACATTTTTGCAGGAAACATGCGCACTGTCGAAACTTTTAGCGTGTCATGCCTCTTCACTCGAAAGTGCATGCTAAAGAATGCGTATTGTCTTTACACATACTTTCGTTCGTCTGCTGTCTAGTAACGAACAGGTTCGTACCTGCAACTATTTTTACGCCCGGATGTGTAAAACAGCGCACATCTTCTGTCGTTACCCTCGAGCCTATCCATGACACTTGCATTTCAAGAAAGAGCTATATTTCATTTTAATCTAGAGAATAGCCAAGTCAAGAACCACACGTTGACGTAATGCCATCTCAGACACTAACCTAGACGAGAGCAAACATTGGTAATAAACATCCCCACCGTGGGCAAAACAAAAACACAAACGGGGAATCAGTTTCCACAAAATTGGGTCAGAACTTTTGCACAGATATACTGTTTCGTTAAAGTCTCGTGTAGGAGAAGTTCTGGGGGTTGAGCGAGGGAGAGTGGAGGGATAGATCTATGTGTTCTTGCCAACGATTGACCCAGGAAAATCGTCATTTATATGAAGACTATTGTGCTCTTATGCTGTACTTTCGAAGTTGGGAAACGTAGG
>SMGT01006404.1:29136-39164 GCA_004794575.1 Lanistes nyassanus
AACGTACCTAAGATGGTTCTGTTCCCTCTTTGCGTAAACAAGCATTTTTGGGAAGTGGATATGTAGCGTACTAAATCTCCTTTTTGCCCTACCTTGCCGCCCCCCCCCCACCTCTCCGACCAAAGACAGCGGGAAACATTCTAGACCGACTCAGGACCGACTTTTCTATCTAAGGTTTGTCTGTCTGTCAGTCGGTCGGTCGCTCTCTCGCTCCGTCATGACTCCTGTCCTGGTTCCACACGACTGACCTCTCAGGTTTCAGAAAGGACTGCTTTGCAATGCTGTGTAAGGCTAGTATGATTCGTCTCCTGTCTTTAGACAGCTCTGGCTATGATGTCACACATTTGACTCAATGTATCTTCTCACGAAAGATCGTCACCATGGCGACTACCACGTGTCCATGACATGAGATATTCTAGGCACGTTATAACCTAGCAATTCTTTGGCAACCCGAGGTATTTAGCAGAGGGGATTATAACAACATCAAAATCCGTCTGTAAAAAACGTTTGTCTCTTTCGCTTAACTTGCATTTTAAAGAGTATGACGGTCGATCTCTCTGCTGCTGTATCCCAAACGGTTGAACGTAATCCGCCAGACAGCGGCCATTTTGACACCACGTGATTCGACGGTCTTCGTCAAGCCTACTGGTAAGAGTGCGACTATGTCATAGACTTATATCGACTTGGTGTTGGAAACTCGATACTATAGCTGCATACTACGATGGTCAGATAGAGCAACAACTGTTTTAAACATTTATTTCAACATCTTAAATCATTCGGTTATACGCTGACGGCGTCAAACACCAAAACAGAAAATTTAGCTGGATGTTGAATAGATGTCGTCAGAGGGAGAAGTTGTAGCTGCGGTGTCATTCTCCCTGGTCAAAAATCGTTAGGAGACACCCAACGGCTGTTCAGAAAACTGCAGCATTCATGCAGCGAGGACGTACCGGCGTTTTCTTCTGGTTGACGTACACTCTTCGCACCACAGGCTTTTTCTTACGTATCTCATTAAAGGAGCAGAAACCGCATGCCACGACCAATTCAGACAGCAGCCATTCTTCCTCACAGATTTCGTGTCAACCTCTGCCGGCGCTGGATAGGTTTGCCTCTAAACTTTCGTCTCGTACGTGGATGGTAAATATGTATATGTGCGGTTTTTTGTGTGAATGTACGTAGTTTGAATTGTAGTTATATGTAGTATGTATACCTTCTTATGTTATTGCTAAAGTGTTTGTGTGCGTGTATGTCCAACTTTTAATTTGTTGATGTAAATAAATGAATATATAAAAAGGTATATAAACATCATGAAGGAAGAAATGTAAAAGCAAAGAAGGTATTATGCATGTACAGGCACATATCATTCAAACTTCAAGCTCCCCTTGCGTGGGCAAGACGAAAAAAAGAGTCCACAGGACTGTTAGTTCAGCCATGTTTGACCTTCGGAAAACAGCAAGCCAGGCTTCCAGCGAATATTTTGAAAGGTCGCCAAATGGCGCGCGTCCAAACCCCATCCATCTGCACGGAGTGGGTTGGGGAGGGGGGTGGCGGGGTGAGGGGAGGATGGGTTATTTATAATGAAAAGTTACAGGTAAAGCTCCACAGCTCTTAGCAGATCCTGTCTCGACTTGGATAAGCCAGAACCCATGTCTATATCCTTAAATCCTGGAAGATTTTATTCACTTTTTTTCATTCCCTTCTCATTTTTCTCTTCTCTGGATTTAAATTCACTCACTCACTCACTCACTCACTCACTCACTCACTCACTCACTCACTCACTCACTCACTCACTCACTCACTCACTCACTCACTCACTCACTCACTCACTCACTCACTCCACTCACTCGCTCACTTGCTCGCTCGCTCGCTCACTTGCTCGCTCGCTCGCTCACTCACTCACTCACTCACTCGCTCGCTCACTTGCTCGCTCACTCACTCGGTCGATGTCAACCAGCCAAAAGCATTAGTGACAAAATGTATTGCCGAAGTTCATCATGTTTGCTTCGCTATCAGTAGACAGAGGTCACGATACCTTTATCCTAACACTCTTATCGTCACTGTGTGACCTTACAAGGTCACCTGTCCCTTCCGGGGAACCGTACCTCTGGCGCTTTTTTGCTGTTGTCTACATCTGCACAACCTACATTAAGCCGCTATATTCGTCACATCAGGACAATAAAATAGCTGATCCCACCGACGGACAGGTTTACACAGCAAGCAGAGCCCTACGACAGAGGTTTGTCAAGTACGTGTACAGCCAGATGCGACTCTGCTCACACGTTTCTAAGGGGACGCTTTATGATGCAACGTTGTCAGAAAAGGCTGGCATTATATGTTCCTAATCTGCCGCTTTTTTCAACCTTTCTTTTTAACTTCCACCAGCACATAGGATTTCTGCTGGAGGAGCCTGTTGGTATACAGTATAGGACTGTATACTGGTCGAAATGGCTGTTTCACCGACGATCAATTTAGCAGACAAATAGAAGCGTAAGGCGGCTGATAAAGGACGATGTTAACGAAAGAAAGATAATGTGGTTTAAAAGAGGGACAACAGGTTAAAGTCCACTGCGTTACGCACTGCCGACAGATACGTGCTGTGGGAGACAGCTGAGACAATAGGCGTCACGTGATCACGTGACTCGCTGCAAAAAATAGCGCAGTCTTGGTCATGGGCGGTGACATCAACGAGTGGAAGCGAGGACATGACCTAGAAAAGTTTGTCAGTCGGATTGTTCTCTAGTGAACAGCCACGACATTTGAGCCAGCACATACAGTCTTCACGCGTGCGGGGCAAGTACAGATCGGGTCACGCAATGCAAGCCTGACTGATGGTACAGTCTCTCAGACTTAATGTAATGTATCGTAGCTGTCTGTCAACTACCAGCAGTGACTCTGTCCATTGCCCAATGTGTCTTATGCCATTAGTTTTCATGTCAATTGCTTACAAATGGACTGACTGATTGACTGACCCATCCACGCATCCACACCCACCCACCCCACCACTCACTCACTCACTCACTCACTCACTCACTCACTCACTCACTCACTCACTCACTCACTCACTCACTCACTCACTCACTCACTCGCCCACTCACTCACTCGCCCACCCACGCACTCAGTCCACGCACCAAACCACACAAAAACGCCGCTCGCTCGCTTGCTCACTCACAATTACTAGATGGTAGCTAAATTCCTCCACGAGGCATGTATTTACTAACTCTGTAGGTAACATTGACAAAATCTATCTAATCCGAAAATCCGATTGTGATCTGGTGCCGTCTCTGACTAAATGTTATTACTGTAATTTGCTTTGAGAATATTTATACAGACTTGTTACAGATAACTCTTTGTTTATACAACATTGCTGTGACGTGGCGGGCCGTACCTTAACTTATTGGACTCGACTTCTCCAGAATTAGAGAACAAACTTTTATGGTGATCTTGTAAATGTAGATTTCATTGAGCAATCGACACCAAAACCTTTACTGCATCAGGTCAATGGTTTCTACACCAAAGGGTGACGACGCTATAAAATAATGCGAATAACTAGAGAAATCTACCAAGGGAAAAGATTCTCATACTCTGACACGCTCGCTCAGTCTCACACAGGCAAAACACTTCTTGCTCAAGAGCCGCCACCCTCTTAAAACACAACTGTAGCGAACCGTTATTCAACATATATTTCAAACACTAACTGGCTCGACAACATCAAATATATCTACAGATTATTTACAAAGAATCACCGTGCTCGTGTTTAGGGTAAGACGCTGCCTGATTATGTCATACCACGTGGTATCAGACAAAGAAGATAAACTCCAGAGGGGAAATCAAACTGCAAAACAGCCTATGATCCCGCTCAATGCACAAATACAGTAAGTGACCGACAACAGAGCTCCTACTCTCGTCACTACTGAAACAACTATTTCTGCGATACACAATTCTAAAGCTATTCAATGACCAACAATGAAATTAGGACCCTTCCACGACCAGCACTTCACGCTTACCTCCTCTTTTGACATACGTCCGGCCACTAGCTTATGACGTCTCCTGTCTCCCGCAGGATAAAACCACATATCTTAATTAAACCCGAGTCCCAGACTCTAAGATAGTCTATGGAAAGAGCAGTCCTATAAGGCGCAACAACAGTCACTTACTACACAGTCTCGTAGTCGGCGAAATACACCCTGTGTATCTGGCATGAAATGCTGGAGCCCTTTTACTCTTTCCACGTCCTGGCTAAGATGGCGAGGGGTAGAGGTCCGTGGGTCTACACGTGTCCGCTTCTCTTGGTCTGCCTACATTAACTCTCTCTCCATGTCCTGTCCCCGTCTGTCTCTGTGTGTCTCGATTACGTTTTTTTTTTTTTGCCTGCTTAAGTACCCTGCCCACCACGCTCAGTGTCCACGGGTACCTCCTTATTCTAATTCAGACCAGTTCTGGCCAGCCTAGCTTGGGGCGGAGCTATCAGCCTGTCATAGCTAATGACGTAGCGTTCCCTACCAGGGTGTCAGGAGGGGGAGGAGCTAACAGGCTAAACTACGAGTGACAGGTGATAACCTAGGAGTGACATGTGACAATTGCATCATTAAGTATAGTTCGTAACTTGTACATTTTATCCGTATATTGTAAATAAAATACAATTGAAGAATATATTACACTTACAGTATTCGGCCGTTATATCTCTTTAGCCTAGTATATGTGCTGGGAAAGTTGTCCTGTCAAACATAATTTGCATCATAACTGTATGCACGATTACCACCTTGTAAAGAAACTGTCACCATTTTCGAGGAACATGGGTACCTCCTTTGCAATCTTATTTCTTGTGCTGATGCCATGTTTGAAGATGTGCCTTGGCTACAGGCGAGAAACGCTCTTTCTGTGTGGAAAAAATCTGGCGGTGAAATGCCTCCAGGGGGTCTTGCCGAAGTTTCTGCTTGCGTCAGACATGGTGGTTAATTCCGAGTTCATGACGTCACATGCATGCACAGAGCGATCGGTTGCCATTTTGAGAATGAACACAGAACACGCGTCATGGCTCCAGGGCTATCGTGTTGTTCTGCTGGATGCACAAATAGATCGCACAACCCAAAAGGAGGAAACCACGATGGCCTGCGATTCTTCGAAATCCCTAAAGTTAAGAGCAGTGACTTATCATTTGACTTGCTGTGCGCATGTTCGAGATCAAATAATGAAGGAACTGGTAAGCAAGACCTAGCCCTTCTTATCTAATGAAGCAAACAAATTAATCTGAAAGCTGTTTAGCATGCACGTTCTCACACACATATTCGCCAGGCACACGCACACGCACACGCACGCACGCACACACACACACATGCACATACGGTCCTTGGTTGTTTGTGAAGTGGCTGGATGGCGGAGTTAGCATGAGCAGTTTCATGTAAAAGACCTTCTAGTGAAATCCTCTCAAACCCCACGCATGCCATCATGCACAAATGCATACACGCACAAGTGCATACTTACATTAGCCCACGCGCATTGAAATGAACGAAGATTTCATGTCTGGCACAGCTCTCTGCAGCAGGTGGGAATACGGAAAACGGCAGCTGTTTGAAATGGCCTGGAGCAACTACATTTGCTCCACAATGGCCGCAACTGGCACGGACAGACGAAAGGTAACCGCCAGTCAGTAAGAGTATCTGCAGCAGAAAATAAGATCTTTAACTTCTTCCATCCTTACCCACCCACTCACACACTGCCTCCACCACCACACAGTTCTTTTTTCGAAGTACTCCTTCTGGAACCAGTTATCGATCTTCCAAAGAGAACAAAGTCAGGAGGGAATGAATTCTCAGCACCTCTTCCCAGCATGAGACCTCTTGCCATTTTTCTCCCCCCACCCCCTTTTTGTATTCCTTCCACATCCCCTTTGTCAGTCACTCTTTTCTCACCTTACTGGAACTCTCTTTCTTTCTGTTCAACGACAGTGACTGATGTTTCAAGAGGACAGGCCGTGATCCCCTTGTCGCTAGTTCTGAGCAGGATGTCAGCGTGGTTTTCCTGGCGAACGGATAGATATGCATACGGGCGGGCAAATTGTTCGCCAATGGCAGTGCAAGAGTATCTCCTATTCAAGCACGTCTGGAGAGTCGTTTAAGTGGGTTTGTCGTCTGTCATTTACAGTTGTGTGCATAGTATTACTAAATCTGTCCATTAATAAATCCACAAATCTGCTTCAGCCACGAACAAACATGCCATGCTCTGTGACCATCATAAGTCCCAACACAAATACCAGCAAAGTTACAGACTTGACAGCATCTGAGATGGTCATTAAAACAAATTGTTCGAATGTCGACGTGTCGCATTTCCTCTAGGACAATTCCCATTTGTTAAAGAATGTTTCAAGTGCTAGTGTTTTAACATGAGGTTTTCTCTGTAACGGAAAGAAACAGAAACGTAGAATTGAAGAACATGCACGGTTCATTAATGGGCTGTGTAACAATGCACGGTTCATTTATGGGCCGTGTAACATACTGCTTACAGAGGGGAAAAAGACGTCTGTCTTCGGTAGATGTTTCGCCTTTAAATGCGCAGTTTCGAGCAGTGGGTGGTAAGTAAAACAAACTTTTCTCCATACACGTACAGCACACATCGTGAAGTACAGCGTCCGATGACTCCGTACAATCTGTACAGCAGAACAGTCGCTGAGATCAAAGTCTATTGCACAGCTAAGCGAAATATCTGCGGTCCATTTTGGATGGTACATTGTGATTGTTGGCATAAATCTAACCTGGAGTATTTATAAGCAGTGAAAGGCCCGACGGCGAACAGAGGAAAGTGAGGCTTCACAACCAACTGTGGCAGTTAAATGGCGCCATGGTACGGACCTGGAATGTAGTCTACGTTGCAATCATTTCAGCGCCTGGCTTGCCTAGAGAAGGTTATGTATGGGCGTGTTTCAGTGCTAGCGGGTGTCAAACTGGATATTGGCACTAATGAGTCTGCAGCGGTTTTAATAGGGTACCAGCTTAGAATCAACCCGTTACCTGTGACTAATGGTCATAATTTTACCGTCTTTTTCCCGAGGTCAGCAGCTGGCCAAGATCTGACATTCGCTGCGACTGAGATTTTTAGACAGAGGGCGACCGAAAGACGCTGTGGCCTTAGAGCAGCAGTTGTATGAAGGAGTCTAGGAGACGTCCTGAACTCGCAAAGTCGGGAACTAGATTGGGTGTTAGCCGCCTCTCCATGAGTGAGTCAGCTGTGTGTGGACCAAAACTTTCTAGATCTAAGACCTAGAGATTTATTTGAGTCCAAAACGGAGACCGCCCTTAGAAAGAGTATTACTCAGCTTAATGCTTTCCCCTTTCCCATTTACAGAGTGTCCAAGAATTTCATCCGTATTTCTCGGAACTCTACAGATAAGATGAATTTCTTCCAGAAAGGTTGTCTTGCCTCCTTTCTTTCCTTATTGCCTGCCTGCCTGCCTTTCTGTGAGATTTGTAGAATGGTGAGTTTTTCTATCAGTATCATTTGTAGAAATTCCTGTATATTGTTACGTAAATTAGGTGAGGGAAAGATAAAAGGAAGCCGTTTCTCGGTAATTTTGCATTCTGATGTAAAACGTACTTTCGCAAACGTACTTGCAATGTCAATGTCGATGTCGATGCCGAGAAACACTTGTAACAGATGTTTTATAAAGGTTCCCTTCTTTTACGCAGTTAATTAGCATTACTGGCAGGTACATGTAATCCCCAAGTATTCCCTTCACAATGACTAGCGTTTTCTAAAATTATCACAGTTCTTTGTCTGGTCAAGACACCGCATGAGGCAAAATAATATTTTCATCTTTCGTGCAACGGAAACTCTCTTCCTGTTCGTCGGCTTTCCTTGCAGGCGAACAGAAAAGCTGAAATGCCTGCCTCTCTTCCAAGTACCGTTTCCGCCTCCTTGATGACAGGGTGTATTTTAGGCTTGGGCCTGTGTGTTCAACAGGGCTGCACTAAACATCAAATTCGCTTCGCTCTCGCACCTGACCTCAGGCCATGGGTCCAAAGGATGAACTAAAGGATGAGCATTTCGTTCAGTCAGACGAAACAATGGAGGCAACGGAAATTGGCTGTCGCTGCCTCGTCGCTCTACTGTGCACGTTCCATGATTCAGAAAATTGGCAGTCACAAAGACGTAAGTTGCTTAAAGTCGGAATCGCGATAATGCTTTCCCCTCTAGCCATGTAAGCAGCTGCCAGACTGAAGCACCGAGTACTGCACTCAAGAGCGATGGCGCTCGAACAGCGGGAAGACAGAGGTCTTTCGTGAGACGTTTTCAATGGACAGGCGAAGGGCTATTCCCTTGAGAACCACTCGTGGAGACTTTTTTTTTTTTTTTGCAACAGTACAAAGAAAGGAAGTTTTTGCAAAACTGCTGCACTGAACGAACATTTTGGCAAGATGTTGGTTGTTTTGATAAAATATCCTTGAAAAATATTCTGGTAGACTTTTGTAAGGGATTTCTATGTTTTCCGTAGTCAAGATTCAACAGAAGCAAACTTCACCTAACACTTTTATCATCAAAACTGTCATAATTTTACAAACAATAGGAAGTAGTTATCCGGGGTTCGGCTGCATGAGCGTTTGTATATGCACTTCCTGTCTTAAGAGTTGGCGTAAGTCCTGTTTGCGTTGTGAGTTTTACGTGCAAGTTTATGTATAATAAGGATATACGAACGCCCATACAAGCCAGGCTCAGGTCGAATGGTATAAGAACTTATACAGTTTGAGGGATTGCGACAGGTGCAACTGTCGTCAGCTTGAAGAACTTTGACGGACAGGAAATTAAAAAAAGTCTCACGAACTTTCCTCCAGACATTCCGCACTACCAAAACTTCTGCACGCTGCTGCTGGCTGTGCAAAAAGAGCAGCGCCACCTGTTGAACTCGTCAGGATCGAAGGCAGAGCAGGAGGAAACTAGCACAGACGTCGACAGGCGAAGACGATCGATAATGTCATTATCTCCCCCTGCAGTCCGACGGGCATCAGTCGAGAGGTGCAGAAAGTCGCAGGCACAGGAACAGGCGGAGGGGAAGCAGCTGGTGTTCAGCCCATTTTCTCGTCAAGAGTGAGCGCTTGGCAGAGAGATAAGTGAAGGAAGGAACTGTACAGTCATCACGATAATAACGGTCTGCGCTTCACTCAGGGATTACACCACACAGGCCCCCAGGGTGCCTCTTCCGCCCTAACAATAATTGGTGTCTTTCTTTTCTTTTGAGTTAGTGAATGAATGGATTAGTGGGCGTGAACGCGCCTGTGCCCGTATGTACTGATGCTAAACCTAGCCCCTTTCGAGCAATTCTCTTTGTCACTTCAAGACTCCAGAAAAAAACCCAAGTAATTTTTGCTTTCAAAACCAGCAAAGATGGGTAGCTTTTTGCATGCAGAGCCAGCTCTGTGCAGCTTTACGAACAGTCTCCCATGTGCTTGCTTCGAAGTAGGCTTAACTGTTATCAGCGGGTTGGAGGAGATCCGAAGAAGTGAACGTTCCGCTAGCGAGACCTGCCGGTTGCCGGGGAGCTTGGTGTCTGCTCTGTGACGCACAGGGGTCATGTGATCTCGGAGACTTCCCCCACCCCATCCCCGTCCTTCGCTCACACATCCATCACACGGTGTCACGCCGAGCACGTAACTGTCAGACATCTCTCTCTCTCTTTCTCTTTCTCCCCCCCCCCACTCTTATTTTTCTTGTTGCGTGGTTCTCACCGTTTGCCGCTTTGCTTAAAAACACAACTGTCAACCATCAGCAGTCTTCTCTTGTCCCTGTCGTGCCACATATTTCGATATAAAGTCTGACATTCTTTTCCAGCCACACCAAGCACATTAATCTTCAACACTCTCTCCTCTATCTCGCCTCCACTGCAGCTCTCTCCGTACCCACTGCTTCCCCACTCTGCCTCCCCCACTCTGCCTCCCCCAATCTGCCTTCCCCACTCTGCCTTCCCCACTCTGCCTCCCCCACTCTGCCTCCCCCAATCTGCCTTCCCCACTCTGCCTTCCCCACTCTGCCTCCCCCAATCT
>SMGT01006404.1:39169-57246 GCA_004794575.1 Lanistes nyassanus
CCACTCTGCCTCCCCCAATCTGCCTTCCCCAATCTGCCTCCCCCAATCTGCCTTCCCCAATCTGCCTCCCCCACTCTGCCTCCCCCACTCTGCCTATCCCACTCTGCCTTTCCCCCGTTCTGTCTCCTCCCTGTTTTCCCCTAGTTTCTTTTCCTTCCTTCTCTTCCTCTCTGTCTCTCTCTTTCTCTGAGACCCGGCCTTGAGTCATTTGGTGCTGCAGTGTGTCTGATATCTATATATACAGACACAAATACAGACACAAATACAGACACAAATACACACACAAATACAGACACAAATACAGACACAAATACAGACACAAATACACACACACACACAAAAATACATACGCGAATACATACACGAATACACAAATACATACGGGAATACATAAACGAATACACGAATAAATACAGGAATACATACACAAGTACACACTTGAATACATACACAAATGCAAATACATACGGGTCGTGCTTATCATATGTAAAATAGTAACAGAACTTGCTCAGCTGCTCCAAACGTCAGAAGGACGGCAAAATCTTGGACGAAGCGCTCTGTACCAGCAATAATGCGAACCACGATTGACATAACATGAACACAGCTCATAACCCCCAGTCGCCCATTATGTCCCCAGTGATTCAGATAACTCAGCAATACAGTGAAAAATGATTATCTACAACTGTATATACGAAAGATGAGTAAGATAATTATTCAAGTTTTGCTAGCGATTTCCCTGCCTTTCTTTCACACGTTAGTCTAAACTGGGTCAAAAATTCTTCTTTTTTTCTCTCTCTCTCTTTCCTTCTTTCTTTCTTTCTTTCTAAATCTCTGGAGTAGCCCATTCGATCATGTGAATTTCTGTTCCAGGCCCATACCTGCATTTTCTTGTCACCTTAAATCACAAACAAAGTGACAGTTTGACGTGTAGATCCTCCGATGAACAGTCGTGTCAGAGCGAGATTATCTCACGTCTGAAAACCGTAACATAAGCCTAAGATACCTAAATCAGGGAATTAATTGTAGGTTTCGACATAGAACAAGCAGCGGAAAGGACCCAGTGACTCGGGGGAGTAGTGCACTGGAGATGTTCTATGGATTTGCCATGACCTCTCGGTATTTGCTAACCTACATACGAAACTATCAGCCAGCACTAACATTAGCTCTACCTATTGACACACAGACGACAAAAACCCGGCATGATGACGTCACTGTTGACGTACATATCCGGTCACGTGTGTATTCTGCACTATTGAACCGGTGTTACGTTACCGAGACCAGCATCGAACGGAAACGTGTTTACTCGGGCACTGAACGTCACCGACAGTGACGTCACGTGCGGCATGCACGTCTTCCGTTGGCCTTCGACCTCTGAGAAATCGTTCCTACCTCGACTCTCCTGAAGGATTGAAAATATCCAATCCATAGAAGGAGGAATCTTGCTTCCTTGCAGAGACAGGACCAATAGAGCTGAAAAGGTCACCAACTTTCTTCTGGACAAGGCACTCATAGGACTCTGAGAAAAGTAATGAAGACGTTGAATTATCATCACTACCAAAAATGATGGCTGCTGTTGAACAAAACTTACAGCTACTTTTAAACAAAACCGATGACTGCTGCTGAACAAAGCTGACGGCTGCTAGGTTGGCACCGAACAATTGCTCATGCGGATCCTGATGCATGATTTCAGATTTGTCCTTTAAGACAATGCGTTCAGAGTGCCTTGTTGACAAACATACCAGCCATCGCAATTCAAAGATAGTATCTGGTTTAAAAACTGTATATGTTAGCGACAGAGTTAACATCGTTGTAACGTATGGTCTTTGGTAAACCACGACCGTTATTAACTTCCAGTTCTTGCACACGGCCCTATGTTAAGGTGACGAACTGACATGACCCCACGAATGCTCAAGCCGAAAGAGTTTCCTCTCTTTGCGTAAAGCGATTTTTTCGTGTAATGATGGGAAGGAAAGGGGTCCTTTGATATATAATGGATACTTGTAACTCTACACCATCGTAATTTAGGAGAACGATAACAAAATACATGATACCGAATAGTCAACAATACCGCAGAATTGGATTCAGAGTGATGCAGCCATTGCCGTCTAGATTTCGAAATCTGTAGCTACAAACTTAGCTAGCGCCATCTGTCGAGGACATGACAGAGAGCACCCCACTATAACCAGAAGCTCCAAAACACTACAGATCTACCGTCAAGGAACCACGAGCGTCAAAGATCAGGGATTGTATTTCGAAAGCCCTTATGACAGACCAACAGAGAAAGGAATCGATGATGAGCACCCCATGAAGACCGTTTGACAGAACCACTAGGGAGAGGGATTCAAATGGGAAGCATCCCCTCCACCCACCCGCTATAAATCTTACGATAGAACCACAGAAAAAAATCAGATGGTAAGCCTCCCAGAAGTCTGCAGGCGAAGTCGGGACGAGGTTTTTGCACAGCAGCAGACAGGAGGAGGAACAGGAGCAAGAGGGAGGGCGGGGTCAAATGGCTGACTGCCAGAAGATGCCTGAACTGCAGATGGGGAAGGGGGTAGGCTGACGAGAGTACTGGGTGGTGGAGGACTTGAACAGAGTTCGTAATTCTGTTTACAATCATGCTATTAATGACAAAGCGGAAGTGGAGGAGGAGCCCGACAATGAGGATTCTGATGATGTCATCAACTAAGATATTACTCCGAAGGTGTGAGGCTATTCTTCACTGTTAATGGAGTAAAACATTGGCATCAGCAGGAAACAAGACCAAGGTGCAGGTGAAAAACTGCTTCTTAATCAATTCCGTCATCTTCGTGGTTTGCTTGATATGACAAAGTCGCTAATGTAAAGGCGTCGGGGGATGAGCCATTAGTAAAACTCGTTTTCGTCCAAAGACCGGAGATCGATTATTCTGTGAGACGGAGACAGCGAGCTCGGGAACGGAGGGAGAGGGAAGGTACGGGAGGGGGGATGACGAAGAGAGAGAGAAGAAAGTAGGCGGGGTGAGAAGAGAATAATGAACAAGGGAGATAAAAGAATGAGACAGATGAAGAAAGAGGTGGGGAGAGAAAGAGACAGGAAAACAAAGAAGGGGAGAGGAAGAGGTGAAACAGAAAGAATTAGGGTTCCCCACCCCTGCTCCCATCCGTCTAATTACGAGTGCTCAGAGGGATCGCCTGGCTGGCAGAAAGCCCGACCAGTCACGCGCCTCTGCCCGCATCGATCCGTGCTTATTGTCTGGAAGGTCAAGGCCGCTTCCCAGATACCGGTGCAAGTCTGCTGACCATGCGCGCGCTGCCTCAAGGGCGAAGAGGGCACAGGAGGATGAGGTGAGAGGGAAGATATGGGGAGGCCAGAGAGAATTCCAAGAGCGAGTCTTTCTGCATTTTATTTGTTGCGCATCTGTCACTCACAGCTGTAAGAGGACATATTTCTCTTGCCGCAGGAAAGTGCACGTCATCTTTCCTTTTTGTTATCATCACTACCATCGTTTTTAATAGTCCGCATCATTGCCCTACTAGTTATTCTGATGTCTTCAGTATGTTCTACCCATACGCCTCACTTTGTTTCTATTGCCGTTTCAAAGCACAGCATTGAACCGACATGGTTAATAGTACTCTAAGAGATAACCTATTGCACAATTTCGTTTCGTATGTTTTCCCCAGATTGTGTTAATGTACTTTTGTATGAATGCGCGTGGGCGTTTACATATTTTTTAAAAATCTTGACTATCCACTGTGCTGTTGACAGAACTGTGATCCCTCACATGCTTAGATCTCCTGGTCCATCCTGCGTTCTCTATTTACACACAAGATACGAATGTGACTGGTGCGGTCGCCATGGTTACAGGAGTGCTGATGACAAGTCTGAGGACTCTGAGCGATATATGTCTGTGAATAGTTTAATCTTGGGCATTGAGAGTTGTCGCGGATGTTGTACAGTAAAACAAAAAGGCAAGCAAAATTATAAGCTTTTAGTAATAATTACAAATATCAGGCGGTAAGCGGGTACAGTACCATTTCTAACAGCTGGAGGGTTTTTTCGGGGGGGGGGGGAGGAACTATGAGTGACTCATTTCCCATGGAACACCAGTTCTCAAGACATTATCCTTGCGTTTTGACATCCAAATACGGACAGGCTTGGGTGCAACAACCCAGCAAGTGTATTTTCTAACGCCTTTTGGATTAGCTATGACGTCAGGGAAAGACGTGTTTCAAGAAGGCGCATGACCGGCTGATCCTTTCTTTGAAAACCAGACAGTGGCCCGCGGTCTGAATGACAGCAGAAACCCCCGCTCGACTGCGCCAAGGCATCCTTTCCCCACCACACCCCTTAAAAACTGTAAACTATAACTGATATTAAAAACGGCTGTCAGTACAACTGTAGTGCAAAAAAAAAAATTGAGGGCCAGGCGCGGATTTAAATGATTTCATAACCATAACTTGTTTTAACATGTTCTACATGTGCTTGCTGTGTGTGTGTGTGCTTGCTGTGCGCGCGTGCGCGCGCGCTCGTGTTTGTGTATCGGTGTGTGTGTGTGCGCGCGCGTTCGTGTGTGTGGTTGCACAGGGGCAAACAGACACTGCAGTGACAGAATTTAGCTTCCCCAACCCACACATACACCTCGTTTTTCACATAAACTGTCTGGCTTGAGTTCTTTATTACGGCTTGATACTTGCGACACTCTTTCTTATTCGCTGCGAGAAAATTCATTTTCTGACGCTTCACCTGTTCGGCGACTATTGAAGCTGGCGACAGCTCATCTAGCGCACATTGAGTGGTCGGAGAATACAATAAAGTTACAGAAGAACTATAAAAAAAATAATTCCTGCGTTCATTGTTACCTGTCTGTCCTAATTTTGTCCTCCTACTGTGAATCTAAATTGGTTTTTAGCGGAGCCCGTGGATTCGTTGAGTCCAGGGCAGCCACGTACGTAACGGGATCTTCACTCGATCACGATTACACGTTTCAAGGCGACAGCAGACGACACCGAAAAAGTCACGACCCCCACCCCACCCGGCCCGGCTCCTTCGACATTCTTTTTGGGGGGTGGGGGGTACGGTTTACCCGTTTAAGTTACCAGCCACTCCTTTTCCCCTTGTGAGGGTATTCACATCACGTATGGGGCTCAGCGGGGCATAAGTATGTGACGTGCATGCAAGCATATGCAGAGACATGTCTCTATACAGACCCGAAAGCATTTGTGTGTTTGACGCTAGTTGCACGACCGCTGGTACTGTCAGCATCACTGCGAGAACGTCTACTCAACAAAACTCAAACCTAAAGCCTAATTGTTTTTATCCAAACACTCAGTTCCAAGCACTGGTGACAACTCGATCAACTATAGGTTTCATCGACTCTCGTGCATTTAAGGTTAAATTATTTCGATTCGAACTTTATACACTCAAAATACAGAACCCTTCTGCACCCGGCCTCAAAACGTTCATTGTGTGGTGACCTTATGATTGTGTAATGTGAAGGCTTCTTTTTAAAACAGTTACCACTAGGCACTGTGATTCCCCCGCACGTGGGCATATAGTGTCATTTGGTCTTCTTTCTTCCAACTGACACTGTCTTTTCGAGACCGGGTGCTGGTGCTTGTAAGTCGCAGAGTTGGATCGCAGCCAAAAGGAGTCCTCTCTACGTCTCTCTCTCTCTCGCTGTCTTTCTCTCTCTCTCTCTCTCTGTTCTCTCACTCGCACCTAATCTGGCTCCTCCTCCACACACATCTGTTTTCCTACTTCTCCAGCCGCTCGCATGCCAGGAGATTTTAGAAAGAAGAGAAAGATGGTGAAGATATTGCAGGTTATATTTCTCTAGTGCCAGTTGTCCGACTCTAAATAACAGTTCACAAAGCACTAAAGCATTGCCAGGGTCTTCCTTTCACTCCTGCTGAAGATCTTCTGCTGCTCCGCCCCCGATCTCCCCCACCCCACCCCGCCTTTCTATTTGATTTGGCTCGGTTTACGAGTAGGAAAGTTTTGCGCGGAAGTTGGAAATGATTAATGCTTCTGGCCGTCACCTTGTTCCTCAGGACCTTTACCTCTAACCCCAGCTCTGCCGCTGTCGAAAACTCTCGCGCCAAGTGCCAAATTACGCAAATGGTCTGTCGTGTTCAGGGGATTTCGAATGCAGGAAGAACCAGGCAAAAATTAGATATATATATATCTGGTCCTCGCCTGTCCTTCTCTCAGCCCAAGTGTTCCCAAAATATACTGGTTCGAGGGAGATGCACAGCCCCCTTCACAGTCTATCGTTAGTGCAGTCTCGTGCAACAGAGGGAAATCGCTCGTGAGCGGCGGGAATTAACAGGAGAGGGAGGGGGCGGAGTGGCAGTGGGGAGGAGGCAGTGGCCTTGAAACCTGAATGAATGGAGATCGTGCATAAGAGGATTTGTAGCGAAACATAGGATCCGCTGTAGTGCGCATGTGCACCAGTTTGCGTGTCGTTGCGAGGCAGTCACCGTCTCACTGCATGTAGCTTCCCGCCAAATGTTGTCAGTGTCGCACCTTGCGACACACCTGCCGTATGGTGTAAAAATAGCAACACTATCAGCATGAAAGTTCTTCCGCCTTCCCCACCACCAATATAAAGCAAACTAAGAAAAACAACAATAGCAACAACATCTGATTAAATGGGGCTGTCTTCATAGGTAATTATCTCTGTGGTAGATGGACATTTAAAAACGCACTAATTATTCCCACCCCCACCCCCACCAACCCCAACACATCTGCACATTTATGTTGAGACAGATGTCCTTGGACAGCAACCATGTAATCATGTGACTGTCATGTCAAGGTCAGAAGTAGATCCCGGAGGCATCCCCGACTGCTCTCCAATTGTTTTCCCCCCGCACCTTTGCTGGGGGAGCAGACCTCCCTTTCGTTTCCAATCCCGTCTTTGTACGCCAGTGATGTACGTTGTACAGGCTAGGATGTTGTATGTAAACAGCAACGGCGTCGGAACTGAACCGACTGACACGAGCAGTAATCTTTCTTTCTTTCCTTTCCCTTTCTTCCTTTCCCTTTCTTCCCTTTCTTCCCTTTTCTTTCTTTCTTTCTTTCTTTCTTTCTTTCTTTCTTTCTTTCTTTCTTTCTTTCTTTCTTTCTTTCTTTCTTTCTTTCTTTCTTTCTTTCTTTCTTTCTTTCTTTCTTTATCTTTCTTTCAATAGGAAGTACTATTTTCAGAAGAACAACGAAGACTTCCTACATACACGAGAAGTATATACTGTATACACTGTATACACTGTATACACAGGCCCTTCCGGCCATGACCCTGAGGCTCGAAGCAGACGCGACATCGCAAATTTCTAATAAATGTGTCCGCTTTCCGAGTCCACAGCCAGCGCACGTCGTCAACGCTGTGCCAAGCAGGCCAAGGCTACTGCTGGCCAGCGTTCGTGAGGAGAAGCCTGACACAGTTTGGATCTTCCCCCCTACCACCACCACCCCAGCTATAATCATATAAGGATCCCATTATAAAACGTCATGGTTCATGGAAAAAAATTCTTATTAAAAATTAAGATTTTTTAAAGTGTGACATTATCACTGTTTAAGATGGTTTTACTGTAGAGGTACTGCCACAAAAATGCAATCATTTCCATTTTATCACATGTCTTATCACAGGCATCAGGATGTTGGTTGTTGTAGGGCGTCAGCTGCAGCCGTTGGATAAAATCGTTCATAACTATGGCAAACAGGCGTGAATTTCAAGGGCTGCAGTCGTGATTTGTCCGGTGTTACTTATGAACTTGCTATGAAATAATAAAAACATCTGGGACATTCAACTGGTATACTGCATATATAGATGTTTGCTTTTGTTAAAAGCAGGTAAACGTGACGATCAAAGAATGAGAGCGAAATAAATGAAGATTAACCTGACAGGAAAGCCACATGAAAGAGAATCCCCTTCAGTTGTCCTTGAACCTGAACCATTAAGACGAAAGAAATAGAAACAGACAAACAGACAGAAGCAAACAGCGGATAGAAACAGATAAACAGACAGAAGCAAACAGCGGACAGCAACAGAGAAACAGAAGCAAACAGCGGAGAGAAACAGAGAAACAAACACAAGCAAACACCGGATAGAAACAGAGAAACAGACAAAAGCAAACAGCGGAGAGAAACAGAGAAACAAACACAAGCAAACAGCGGAGAGAAACAGAGAAACAGACACAAGCAAACAGCGGAGAGAAACAGAAGCAAACAGCGGAGAGAAACAGAAGCAAACAGCGGAGAGAAACAGAGAAACAGACACAAGCAAACAGCGGAGAGAAACAGAGAAACAGAAGCAAACAGCGGAGAGAAACAGAAGCAAACAGCGGAGAGAAACAGAGAAACAGAAGCAAACAGCGGAGAGAAACAGAGAAACAGAAGCAAACAGCGGAGAGAAACAGAGAAACGGACACAAGCAAACAGCGGACAGAAACGGAGAAACTCACAGAACTGTAAACCTAGAGGCTGAGGAGAAAATAATCAAAGATCTGAACATCAACATAGGACTCTGGAGAGGAATAAATAAAAATACTTTCAGAACATTCTGCCACAACTGTTGGCTCAGAAAAACACAAAAGAGGAGATAAGCCTAAACGGTCAGATGCAGCATTGAGGATATCAGACTATTAAGAAACTAGGACTTACAGGCTTAGAGAAATGGTTGAAAGGAAATACAGAAACGCAATGTCAGGACATTCCTCTATAGTCATGCAAGATCATAATAAGCTTTTTAAAAAAGTCAACCTGACAAAAATGAACAAATTTAGTGTGAATCGCCGCCGAATGGTAAGGGTTAGGGTTAGTTAGGGTTTTTGATCGCAAATTGAAAAGCAGATCGCTGATCAGGAAGCGACCCACGAGTTCAACCAAACTAGAGAGTTCCAAGGAAAAGGAAAAGATAACTCAAGAGCTTCGAATATTTCTCTTGAAGATACAAAAAGAGGCCCGGTCCAAAGCCTCAGGATGCAGCAGGGCTGGAAAAGGATGCTGACGGTGGGAGATATCATGCTTTGACTTCAGGACTGACATTGCAGCTGTCGTTGACTCTTGTAACGCTTTCCGCTTGATCGCACGACGATCTCCCATATTTAGGCTCCACGTGGCTCATGGTGGCTAATTAGCAGAGTAACACACTAGCGGGTGAATTTATGAGATGTGCGTATGAGCAAAGTTGTGCCCCAACGGGTGCCTGCGCACTTTTGTTTCTGTGTGTGTGAGAGAGAGAGAGTTCCTTCCAGTTATCGGCACATATCCTATGTGTCTATGTGAAATCAATGTTTCGATCTGTCCAGTAATCCCTCAGCTGTCTCATAACCATCCAACCTCACGCACAAACTCATTCGATGTCAGAGATTTGTTGGAATAATTATAATCCATGTATGCTCAATGATTTTGAAAAAGAAAAATTATATATAATGACATCGAAAACTGAAGGACTTTTGCTGGCCGTGCTGTCAGGCTGCTGGCATGTTATATTTACAGCTGCTACGTGTGACTTTTCACCTGGGTGGCCTTGAAGTTTGTACGGCGGGCTTATATCTATAGTCAGTACTGTGATGTCATTGTGATGTTATTGACTTTGTCGAATTTGTAGATTTCCTTTTTTGCTGGAAGAGCCGCTTTCTTCTTTTTGTAAGTTCATTTCAGCAAGAGTTTAATGTTCGAGCAAAATTTGAGCTTTACTGATAAAATATGTACATGTAGTTCTTTCAAAACAAGCTCCCATAAGCAATATCAGCATCACAACCAGGATTGATCCCCCTCCTCCTCATCATGGAGACCTTATTCAGTCAGATTTACTGAAAAAAGCTTTAAAAACTCAATAAAAATAAGTCACACACACACATATATATATATATATGACACCCTACGATAAACCTGTCACGAGTTTAAAAGATATTAGATCCCTGTCTGCAAGAAAGAAAGAAATGTAAATAGGAAAAGAAGAAATGTAAGTATGGAAGAAAGAAAGAAAGCTTATTACGCGGGTAGGGGGTGGATATTTGTTGCTTAACGTCCCGCCGCAAACTAGGTGCATATCAGGACGGTGTTGGTTAGACGAAGTTCACGTGCTGCCACACGTGGGACTGGTGTCGAACTTCTGAGCATTCTATGTATCTGACTTGAGGGATGTTGAGAACTCAATTCCAGGAGTGGTCAAGAGTTATATCATGGAGGTAAACATTGTGAGGACTCAGTCGAAAGTTATTATATTCCCTAAACGTTAAGCTGCCCCCCCCCCCCCGCATGGATTGATGATTGGTGGATTGATGATTGGATGGATGGATGGATGGATGGACGGACGGACGATGGTGGTGGATTGATGATGATGATTATGATGATGATAGGACCGTATCTCCCCACTGCTACTAAATCACGGACAGACGGACACACTGACCCAACAAACCAGACTCCGTGGACACCAAAGACTACGGTTTCAACGGAAATTGTGAGGTGGTGAATCGCTCTTTGGTGGAGAAAATTTAAATGCATGTGTGTTGTAACCGCATCTGTTTTGACAACCACGACCACCAAACCCAAGCACCAGCAGCAGCTCAAGAACAACAACAACGACGACGACGACGATTTTTCTCGCGCAGAATCGTGTTCCTACCAATGCCAGAATTTTCACCGGCGATGTCTTTGCGCCAAACTTTGTATCGTTTGAATGACGGAGCGAGCAGATATTGGCAGAAGGTGCTATTCCCTTCACTTCGGACGCCGAGCTGATTAAGGCTTCTTTTTGGCCTAGGTTTTTTTCCTTGTCCACTCCCTCTAACAATAAATCCTGCCACTTGACCTATTGACTGGCAGGCCGCACCGTCCCGACACAGCCAGCAATGCGCATTATTTTGTCCGTTGCGGTCACGATGCCCTTTCGACTTGGTGTTGACGAGCACAAGGCTGGCGTTACAGTACAGGGCTGGCTTGCATGAGCGTTCTTATCTCCTGTTCATTCGTAAAGGTGCACATAAAATACACAGGGCGGATGGATCTTGGCGACCACCCTTATGATCGGAATAGCAGCTATGAACGCTCATGCAAGCCAGCCGTGGGCCAACCCAGCTCGCTCTGCTTCTGTCCTCGTTACCGTCCGCTGCTACAGGGTAGGAGAACGGATATGTGCGTGGAGGAGGGGGGGGGAATACAAAGAGTTTTCTGCGTATTTGCTTTCACTGAATTGTCCAAACATGCTAAGTCGTGTCAGAATATACCATATGTAACACTGCGTTCCCAATATGAATTAAGTTGAGAAAAAAATTGAGATATCAGACACAATACTCAAAAGAAAAAAAAAACAAACAAAAAAACAGGAATTCAGTGAAGTTGCCTACTGTCGGAGGACGAAGTGAACAGGCCGAGAGGGGTGACTACTCACAAACCTGAGTACGGGAGTTAACCGCTTGCCTTGTCATTGCTCGCACCTTTACTTTTTCACTGCAGGCTTCATCAGCTAATGTTGTGAATGTACTGAGCTAAGGTTAACATAGCAAGACAATATTGTGGCTGTAACAAGTTATTGTTGTTAACAAGACAATTCTAAGGTAACACGCTAATGCTTTCAATGTAACAAGCTAATGTTTAAAGCAACGTTAATTTTTTCAATATAACAAGCTTTTTTTTTTAGTGTTCCAAACCCATGTTGTATAACCATTGCACCTTCACCTTTCGCGTTAGTCTGAAACCAGTTCATCTGGCACGCGAGCTGCCAAGAGTGTTGTAGCCAGTTCCGCGGGAGCGAGTGGGGGAAAGCAAGCCAGCTCTAATATAATATTGTTCTGTGTTTTGTGAGAAATGAACCATTGTGAGCAAACCTTCCCCCTAAGTGACCGTCCCGATACGTTCCTCGTTTGGGACTCGACGTAAAGCAATAAAAACCAGATTCTCCTAAGTGGCCAATGCTGTATATCGGCCCCACGCAATCAAAATGCTGGGACGTCTAGACCGTTTCATTAGGCGTTCGAGTCTCGCGTTCCGTCCGTAGGGCAGACATTTCCTTCATCCTCCCCTCCCCTTCCACCTCCCAGCAAGCCATAACTTGCGATGACAAAAACTGGGTCACGTGATCAATACCTCGCCCCTGATGCTGCGCAGCTAGACCACGGCATGGGAGGGGGTGGGGTGGGGTGTTGGATGGGCGGGGGTTTCCACAATTTTATTTTTAAATTTTCGGTTGGAGAAGGATGGTGGTGAGGGAAGGAAGAGAAATACATCGCATATTGATTTCTAGCCACGGGGCCGCTTTTCAAGGTCGTGAAGAATTGAGGACAAACAAATATAACGGCGAGACTATGTAGCACGTACAGAGTACGCCAAGTTCTGTAACTGGGTAAGATTCGTGTTTGATGGCCGTTACAACTTTTAAGTGTTCAACTGTGTAGTGACCCGTGGAGCTGTAATGCCAGACATTTATTTCGCCAAACTTACACACCACTGCTTCGTCTTTGTCAGGCATGAAGAGGCAAGCGACCAGTTGTCCGTAATCAGGACGTGGGCACAGCCCGGCCACACACCGATAGGGCGGTCAAAGTGCGCTAAAAATAGATCTGTGAGCTTTTTCTTAGCCACAGAATCAGGTCATAAACCTTCACCTTATATCAACTATAAATAAACAAACACTGCATGTGTACTGAGTACTTCGACTTGTGAGCTTCCTCTCCGATCTTTGTGTGCGTGTGACCTTCCATACACAGCTTACAGGGTAAAAAGAGTACAACAAACTGCACGTGAATGCCGCTAGGGGTGAGTGTGCATGTTCACAGGCGACACCTCCATGCGACTGGTTGAAGGAAAGTCTAGATTTCTTCTGCGCACAAAAATATGTTCGTCTAAGGGAACACTCACCTCATTTCCCACTTTCACGGCAGCTGGCCATGGATCACATGAGCAGTTGGCCTGTCCCTGTCTCGTGATGCCATCTATAAATTAGACGAGTTTTGAGAAAGAAAAAAATTATTACAGGCAAAGGGCAGAGATGTGTGGAAAAGAAGGCGGAAGAGAAATAGAGGAGAATGCAGAAGTACGTGTGCGGCAAAGAAAGAGACCGAGAGGGGGGAGGAAGAGAGAGGGCGAGAGAGGAGGGGGTGGATGAAGAGGATGCGGAGGAAGAGACGAGGAGGAAGTAACGAATATTTTGAAAAACGATCTTTGTCGTACTATGTTCAGAATGACGTCATGTAGGCATGGCGCTTCTGAGGCCCTGACATCTGTCCACCATGCGAGACAACAACAGAGGGAAGTGTCAAGGACAGATAAACAGAGTGCTGAGTAAAGTGCAAGCGAGCACGCACGAGGCTCACCAGAAGACAAGACAACTCTTCCTTCACGAAGGGAGCAGGTGGAGAGTCGAAGAGATGGCTAGGTGGACTAGTGACAGGCACATGTCCAGACGTGCAGACACGCATGCGCGCATGCCAACATGCACGTTCTCATGCACACTCATACAGACATTTCTGTAAGTGGCGCATAACCACGTACTATTCACACGTAACCATACACACTTACACCTGTGCACACACGCACGCCCTTTCGTTCATTTTAAATCTGCCATGACTTCTGGTAAATGGTAACAGATGTCTTTTACACAGAGTTCATGTTTTTTTATTATTATTATTTTATCCGTGAAATAGCCGTAATGCGTGCTTGCCATCACTACAGTTCGAATCCCGCGCCCAGCGAGCGTAGTGTTTCTGTATATGACACAGGTTTACAGTGGCGGTCGCAGTTCGAATCCCGCGCCCAGCGAGCGTAGTGTTTCTGTATGTGACGCTGGTTTACAGTGGCGGTCGCACGCCACATGTCCAGGTGCTTCGGTTTCCCCTCCTCTCCTTTTCATCCCCCTTTCCCCTCCTGCCGTCGTAGATGGCCTTCGTTGCTCAGTTTGCCTTCAACAATAAACAACAACTAACAGTACAAAAAGATGGAGGCCGGCTTACCGTGCAGAACCCACCTGAGACAAGAGGTGGATATGCAGGTACAGTCCGTATAACAACGGAAGTTTTCACGACGTGGTGCTCAGAATGAAAACATTTCTTCATGTCAGTTCACACAGACATGCCGTGCGTGCACGTGCGCAATCACAAGATTGTGTGAACACTTGTTTGTGTATATGTGTATAGATCTATGTTGAAAGTTAACACTCGCACCCTTCTAATGTTGGGTATCGATATATTGACACGATGACTGGAGCTAAAGGAGGGAGGTTGAGTGTTTGTTGCTTAACGTCCCGCTGCAAACTTGGTGCATATCAGGAGGGTGTTGCTTAGTTTGCGCACTGCCACACGTGGCACTGCTGTCACAACACAGACTTCAGTACCACCAGTCAAAGTACTGTTCCCTATAGCGCCAGGCGTCTGGCAGGGAAGGTGTTAGATTGACGATTTTTAAGTCTTAGGTATGACTCGGTGGAGTGCGAACCACCGACCTCATGCCTCGGAACCGGACGCCTTAACAACTAGATCCCCGAGGGGTTCGGTTGGAGGTGGGGGGGGGGGGTGTCCGTCCCTCGTTTCTTGGGAAAATACCTCCTGCCCAACCAAGTGCGCGCGCGCGCACACACACACACGCTTATTACAGTCCTTCTTCGCCCTGGGACTGACTTGTACGAACGTTCGTATTTTTACTTCCAGTCGTAATAGTGGTCTCAAGGCCCGTTCGCCCTGTGTATTTTACCTGAACCTTTGCCTAGGAACAGGAGATACGAACCCTCGTGCAAGCCAGCCCAGTTTGGCTCAACAGAATAATATTTTACTGCACAGTTGACGGTACGGTTGACTGTAAATTTGACGGTATACTGAGTGTATTTTTTTAATTGTTGGTTTGACTCTACAAGCGACTGTGCATTTGACTGTACTTTTGTTTAGTACAAAGGAGAAAACACTTTTTCGAGTGAAAGATTTGTTAGTTTCCGTCTCTATCAGACATCACATGTACAGCTGTACTGTTGGCTACTTCATGTTCAGTCAGCACAACTTGACATTTTTGACAGACAAACAAGCAGATAATTACATCTGCGATTTTATCATCGTCATCATCCGTCTTTGTCTTTTCTGCGGTTATCATTGTACTGTCACTTCAACCATCTGATTAACAAAGTGCAAAGCTTTTTTCCAATTAGTTTTAAACTACCTGGTAGTGGTGAATAACTCGATACGAGCTTATCAAAATGAAACGATTGGTAATTTCTTGGTGGAGTTTTGCATCGAGGATTGGAATATGGATTCCACTCGTTAAAACTGGTCAAATTTCAAAGGATGAACAGGCACACCCCCAATCCCCCCATCCCGCGCACATAGGCGCATGGAATGCGTACAAGAACGCTCGTGCAAGCTAGCTTGGTTGACAGTTTTTAACATTACCTTTGCATATATTTCCTATCTCTCGTTTATGCATGCGAGCGTGCGCGCATCATCTGTGTTGACTGTACATGCCTATACGTGCGAGGTCGCGTGCGTGCGTGTATGCATGCGCGAGTGTTCGCAAGTGTGCAGGCTTGCGTGCGCGCGTTTCTTTGTGTCTGTGGTGCCATGCACGACAATCAAAACATTTTTTATCGTGCGTGCTGTGGTTGTTTTGGGACACAGTCTGGAGAGTTCGCCTGTCCTCACCCCCCCCCCCCCAACCCGAAAGGGCAAATCGAAAACAGACTTCACGAGAGTCAGTCTGGTGCTTGCCATTCAATTTCTTTCTCCGACAGCTTCATTATCACTTATATTCTCCTTCCTCAGTCAACACCGACATCAGCTGTGCACAGGCCCCCAAAATTAACCATTAATAAATTGGTTTTTGATTGTGTCTTCTCACTATACCTTACAAATGTTCATAGCCATAGTGTCCCACGGACCGCTTGTCCTGAAAGGAGGCCACTCAATCAGCAGTCGTGACATTGCAGGCTTGTGGGTGGCGCGGACCTATATTTCACTTCCCCGGCCGAAGGCCCTCGCATTCTGAGACTTGTCCGCCCAAAACACTGGATGGGCCCGCAAAGGGCTGGCTAGCAGCCAGCGAGCAAACCAAACTAATAATAAAAACATGGACAGATGCCGATCGCAGTGGCCAGCCTCTTTCTGGCTAACTTATTACAAGGCCAGTGGCTGGTGCAGGTGCATGCTGTGCTGTTCTCGCCTGTATCGAGGCCAAGGTGAAGCAAGCGTCCTTCGCCTTTCTGCACCGAAGCGAGCGTTTGCAGGAGTTTGGGAAGGTACTCACCGTCTACACATACGTTTCATGGCATGCGACCTAGCGTGGCTTGTATATGAAGCCTTGTTAAAGTGATATTGCTGGGATAGCAGATTTTCTCTGTTTTTAATTCTTAGCAGACCGATAAAATACGCTAAATCGCTCCTACGATTTCAGTTATGTCTGGACTACTCGACTGTCGTTTGTTGGCTGACATATGGAAGGTGATATCCTTCCTAAATGCCCTCTGTCAACTTGAGCCGCTGAAGATGAAGCTTACTGTAATGTTGCTGTCACTACCAGAGATGTAGAACTACCTGCTAGCATGCGCAGTACAACCACGTGTATACAGAAACGCGAGCTCACCCAGGCAGCTACACAGCTCACATCATATCCTGGTCTTCTCCAGGAAGACCGTACTCGAAGCACGTTGTAAAGAAAGGGCAAACTTTTTGCACTAAGCCGCCTAAAATGCCAGCGCGCTCCTGTGAACGAGTGTCCTAGCCGTCCGCCCGTAAATACACACACAAACCGCCCGAGCTTGAGTGGCGACCTAGCTTTCGGATAGTCATGTGTTTCCCCAAATTTAGTACTTTGCAGGCAGAGGGCGCTTCCTTATATAAATCATACTGCAGTCCCCGTACTCCCCCGTTGCCACCCCCATCACCCTCACTTCCACCCGCTGTTACTGAAACGACCGGAGTGTTTATCAATAGCTGTCGGTGTTGGGGCATGGGAGGAGAGTGTGATACCATGTTTCATGGTCGGCTGAATCTCCCCCCACCCCTGTTCTCCTCTGTCTCTCCCTTGACACCTCGCTCCCGACTCCATCACCCCCGGTTGCAATACAAGACAAGCAAAGAGTTTCAACGCTTTACTAAACAAAGTTTCTGCCTGTGTCGCTGCTCATAGAACTCCCAGGCACCCCATGAAATGAAAAACGCACCCTTCTGAATAGTAATTTTATGGCCTTCTACGAAAACACCTGTATTTTAATTAGTACGTATTCTGGTTGTTGCACTGCATTTAGAAGACAGAGAGAGGCACACACAGACACCAGAGAGAGCACAACACTGTGTCTGAGATCATTGAGATGATTGTATGGCAAAACGAAGACTGTAAACGACCTTTTCTAACAGTTTCGATTCACACTTCAGAACATTAAATTTACTGTTTCTTGCTTCTAAGTGCCTACACACCGACTACTGAGTGAGGTTTGGGCAGAGACTGTAGATGTCTGGACTTCACACAACAAATTTTTCTGCCGGGATTCGCGATCTGATAGAGACAAGGACGCAGGCTGCTGAACACAGGTTTCGTTGTCTGTCGGTTAGTGAACTGGCCAAGGCGACTAGTAACAAATGACATGACATGGTTATCTGTCCTTCAAGTCCCCCAAATGCGCTGAATGTTTGCAGGTCGCTTAGACATTGTTTGCAGGCAATTCAATGAGCATCGAAAAAAGGCCTTTACCACCTCACGTGAACATCTTGCATCCATACACTGAAAGACAAAAAAATGTCTATACGTTACCAGGTCACATGAATGTCGTGAATGCACTTCGCTGAAACAGCTGTGTACGCGGCACTTACACGCCGAGCGACTATTTATCTACGTCACTGAAACAGGCTGTATACCTCACGTTACGTGGTCATTTCTTATGCATGTCACTGAAACAGAGTGTATACCTCACGTCACATGGTCATTTCTGATACTCGTTACTCAAACAGACTGAACTCACTCGCCATGCACGTGGTCATTTCTGATACTCGTTACTCAAACAGACTGAACTCACTCGCCGTGCACGTGGTCATTTCTGATACTCGTTACTCAAACAGACTGAACTCACTCGCCATGCACGTGGTCCTTTCTTATACTCGTTACTCAAACAGACTGCACTCACTCGC
>SMGT01006404.1:65189-82016 GCA_004794575.1 Lanistes nyassanus
GCTACATCAGCTGTACCCATTCACACCTGCAGCATTCAGTCACCTGTGTCCTGTTAATCCCTTGCCCTAACGCTACATCAGCTGTACCCATTCACACCTGCAGCATCCAGTCACCTATGTCCTGTTAATCCCTTGCATCTGAGGTGTGGCTACCAGGTCTACAAGAGCTTTTCGTTGCAAAATCGACCAAATTACAGCCTTAAACATAGAAGTTTTACAAAGAATATAAAATAAGATTATTAGAAATCAATCACAACAAAGTATGATATAAAATATTAGTCCTACTGGACTGAAAAAGTGACAGTGTTTCACTCAACTATGCGCAGTCTCCATCTTGATTCCGAAGACTCGCGCGTGCACACTTCCTCTCCTGCTGTACGTCACAGTTTCATAATTTAAAATTCAATGATTACAGAAACGGTAAAGGGAGGTAAGGCAAAGAGGAAAGGAGATGGGAACCGCCTTCAGATCTCACACTATCACCTGTAGTTTCCAGTCACCCATGTCAACATGAAGACGTGGACACCATAACTACTTTAAACTAGAAGGTGTGAATGAGTCCTCTTGAGACATAACTGCTTTGTCTGTCTGACCTTGCAGTTACCCAATCAGCCCAGACAAAGGCTTAACACAGAGAATATGAAATAATACTTTCAGGACTAACAAAGAGTATGACATAAATTACTTGTCCTACCGGCCACAAAAATTGGCCATTCCTGAATTCGAACCAACAACTTTCCACACGCTAGTCCTCAGCTCTATCTGCAGAGCTATCCTGGCGCCACCCAAAAGATTAGTTTAATGGTAGACGCATATAACTCCAAGGATCTGCCAAGTTCCTTTCTTTCGGCCCTCTCTTTGCTACCTGTTTAGGTACGGTAAGCTCCCTTTGGGCACAGGCGTCTGCATACGGCTATGTGTGAGCGCTGCCAGTATCTTTGTTGGAGTTATCTTTCGATAATTTAAGCACTCTGTCTTCATTTGTTCTTTATTAGGTAGACGAATAGGATAAAGCAACGGAACTGAAAGTTTGTTAAACGTAAGAGCGTGCGGGGGGGGGGGGGAATAGCCTGTAAGGAGCCGTTGAAAACGGAGGTCTCTGTTTGGCTCGCTTGCAGTAACCCTTTCTCCTTAGAGTGAACTGCTTCCGCCTTGAAAGAAACTCGCTGTCACGTGGCTGAGGACAAAGATGACTGGTTTGTGCGTTGTGGGACAGAGCGGCCATCAAAGATCCGTGTTTGCATGTCATCAGGTAGCGAGCAGGCGGATGTTCCCAGGTGATCAACCCATCGTTCGGCACACGATTTGGACTTCCGGACATCCAGCAAGAACACGCTGCAACTATTGGTTGCAATACATGGGTTTAAAAGGACGAAAGACGCATTTAGTAAAGAGGGAATTCAGCAATTTTTCTGCCATATACATTGCAGACTCTTTGCTAACACTTACAGTGACTGCAGTTGGGAGGGGCTACAAGGGATGTTACAGAGAATCCTTTGCTCGTGAGGACTTTGACATCTCTTGCAGCGCCTCCCAAAGACAGTGGAACGGCCTGCAAGTAGCTGTCATGAACGCGCACCCTGGCGTCGATTTCTAGGTGCACAAAAGTGCTCGCTGCTTTTATTGTCGTCGAACAACTAGACTGGGCTGTATTAGGTCATTTCTTAACCAGACAAACGTGCACCCTAATTCGCCAGACCGTACATAGAGTTAAGCGAACTAAGACGCACGCTAGTCATGAAAGGCGCACAGCGTCTGTAACGGCTCCGTACGTACAAATGCCATTATGGCCCGATAGTCACATTTCATCACATTAAATATACTGCCACATACACGTATGGAGAACCACAGTCAGCGAACGAGGACGCAGGTTCGTTCGTTTAAAATGGCGTTGAGTGTTTTCAGCTAATGCTCTATACATAAAAACGCCATTAAGGCCAGATGACAACGTTAAATGTGCGCCCACGTAATGCATACCTGTGGAAAACGGACATGTGGACACCCATCCATGTTCCTCTCCCCTCATCCTCCGCTCTGAAGGGGGAAAGTATGCACCTCGACCTTCCCATTAATATTCTTACCCCTTCCTTCCACTCCCCCACCTCACAGCTACCCATAACATCCTTGCATGCTACAGCACTCCGGACCCATCGCTGTAGCAATATTCTGACAGAACCTCCCCCCCTCCTCCCAGGTACATGCTGTGCAAGTCACCTACGTCGTCGAGGACATAAACCCCCGTCACACGCGCAGCTACTGTTTGTTGACATATCCCCTCACCCCTCCCTTTTCAGCCAGAACCGTTGCACTCCATCTGGACTCCATCCCGACCTGCTGGTTGCAGGTAACCCAGGCATGCATCTGCTATTTCGTCAGGCGTGTAGCTAGCTGCATAGCAGAGGAAGAAAAGCCCCCTTCCCTCACCTCTAGAAAAGAACTTTTGACTTTTTCAAACGTACAGGCCGGCTTGCATCAGATAAGTATAATTCTAGGCCGATTCAGCTAGTAGTTTTTGCATGGAGAATTGCTGAGCACCCATGGCACGCTTGCTGAAAGTTTAGAATTTTTAGATGAGCTTCTTCTCATGCAGTTCACGACGACATCAAGTTTTCTTTCCTCAGATATTTCCTTGTCTTTTCTTTACTTTCTATTTTAAATTCCCATGGAGTGCACCTCGCGTTTGTTTGATAACTGACTCCCCAAAGCCGGCAGGACATGCGCTCCCCTTCTTTTGTTCACATCTTCAGAAACGGATGTTTGGCGAACAGTTCGTGTGGCGTCCTTGGCAAATGAAATCGGGTGTGAACCTAAGCTGAGGAGACCAATTATACTGGACAGGTACAAAAAGAGCAAGCAGGATTGTATGTTTTTGTATGTGTGTACTTGTGCTCGTGAGCATGCGTGTGTGTGTGTGCGTGCGCGCGAGCGCACATGTGTGCACGTGTGTTCATGTGTGTGCGTGCACGCGTGTGTTCATGTGTGCATGTGCATGGAGGGAGAGAAAGAGAGCGAGTCAGTGAGTCAGTGAGGCCTTCAACCTTTTATATAGCATGGCCTTTGGTCCTAAGATAGCATCTGCTCAAAACAGAAATCGCTGTCGCCTTAAGGCGTCGAGGGTCAGGGGCAGTTATGTGAGGTCAGGGCCGAACCAAGCCTGCTTGACCCTGACCCAGAACTGCCCCCTCCACTGCGGTTGTTTATTAGTTTACTTATTACTCACGCTGCCCTGCTGTCTGCGTTTTCCACAGCTATGTCAAATTTAAAGCTTAACATAGCGGGTCAGGCAAGGACTGTCATGGTCTAATCCCTGTGAACATACGTACCAGATGTTTCAATTAATTTCCCGAGCAAAATACAGCTGTACAGCTTCAGCGTTTTGCTAGTCTCGTGACCTATTGGTTAGCTCCGTAATGCGCTGCTTAATTTCATGTATGTCACATTCATATATCGTTTGGTGATATATAAACGTGCTGGATTAAACAGACTGTCTTTGGATATACGTGTTGCGTGTGACTTAAAAAATAGCTGTCGATCTCCCCCTTTACGAACAATCGTGGTTCAGTTAGACTCGATCGAGACTTATACATGCAGAAGCTAAAATGTTGGTCTGTCTGTTTTTTATGATAGTGTTTCTTAAATTGCATGCACTTAGCAATTTCTGTACAGACTGCACACAGACTACGTGTAAGTAATATAAGCCGTGTTAACTTTATATTTGTTTTGGAAATCATCGTAATGACAGGAACTCGCCAGTTTTTTTTTAAAAAAAAAACGTCCGATGCTATCTGTAAGTTTATCTGTCAAATTTAGTTTTACGCATTTCTTCAGATCGTTTTTTATTTAAATGTCAAGAAGTTTAATGTTATCGGGGTTTTATTGACTTTGTAAACCAGGTGCATAGTTGATGCCAGTCGTTTTCTCTTTTTTATTTTTATTTATTTGCTTCCAAGCCAAATTGCACTGTATTTCTCATTTAGGACTAGCCCGAGATATTTTTTTAACATTTCTACTGTATTCATAGATTATTTGAAAGATATTGTATTGCCTGCCATGGCCAACTCATTATCGTACTGTACTATCTTAGTTTCTAGATTATAAACGTTAATGCCTTTGATATTGTTGCTTTTGCTTATCATAACAGCAAGAATTTCTACACACAACACAAATAACTAAGGACAAATGGGGTCACTTGTCTACAAGCTCTCTGTATGCCAAACCTTGTTGACAAGTTACCATTAATACGCACAATACATTTGATATTATTATAGAAAATATTTATCCAGAGACAAAAAGGCCGAAACTGCAAGACTGCAAAACGTTGGACTTACAGGCTGCTAATATAATAAAATAGTATTGTAAATGCATTTTTAAAAGTCCAGACCAAGCAGTAATCCAGGCTGTTAAGTGTTTTGCAAATGTTGAATCAAATCAGATATTAGCCTTATGTTATCCCAAAGATTTCTTCGGATAAAACCAGATTTTTCTTCCTATATAAATGACGGTAAGACTTTCGTTTTGTTAGCATTGCATACTGCTCCTATTTTGCATTGGGTTTCTTCGTCTTTCTGCTTTGGAGATGCATATAACAATGCCTTTCTTTTCTGCGTGGATGACAACTTCCTCCTGCAATAAGACCTTCATCAAGGGACCAATGGATGTCCAAAAGACTTTGAAAAACTCAGCAGTAAATCTATAACTTTCCGGACTTTTCCTATTACACATGCCCTATGTGCACGACAAGTTTATTTTTAAGTATTTACACCTTTAGGAGAGGGTTTTTTTTTTACTTCCTTTAATTTTGACACATCTGAAGATAAATTAGTCAAATAATTATCTTCAGCTGTTCTTTAAGAGTATAGTTTCATTAAAAAAATATTACATTTCTGACATCTGAAATTGTTGAGTTTTCACTATTTCGTTTTACTGGTCTCGGATCTTTTTATTTACATATATAATAACGGTTTTCTAAAGAGCAAAATTTCTAACTTTTTTCTCCTTCTTCCATCTCGCCCAATATCGAACCCAAACACCCTTTATACGTTCATTTCTGAAACATACCCATTCTTCATCACTTCTAATTCATTCCTTTCTATTAATTCGAAGTTGTCTTTTCCTTCAAGCAATGAAATTTGTTTCGAATTTGTTTTCCTTTTGTGATTTCTTTTCTTACTCGCATAGGTACTTTGGTTTTCTTTCTTTCTTTCTTTCTTTCTTTCTTTCTTTCTTTCTTTCTTTCTTTCTTTCTTTCTTTCTTTCTTTCTTTCTTTCTTTCTCACTTATATACCTTTTCAGTCACGCGCAGTCTGAGACAAGACGAGGGCATCTGACGAAGCTACCCTTAGCTCAGAAGCATACGCACCTAGCTGCTGCTTCTAACAATGCCAGACTCAGCCTCACTGGAGACAACTCTGGAATCTCTCACGAGAAAGACTTCGACAGCAGGGAGATAATCACGAAACTGTCACGTCTGTGGCAGTCAAGAGGACAGAAGCCATTCCCAGCACGTGCATCGTGCATTGAGAAAACGACTGTAGCTAGTGCCCTGGGAATGCTTGCATGAGCGTTCGGATGTGCACTTTCGGGCATAACAGAGGCCGTAAGGCTATTATTCTTCCTATTTATTTTACCTGCACCTTTTGCGTGTGAACAGGAGGTAAGAACGCTTATGCAAGCCAGCCCATGACAGTGTTGCAATGTATGTATGCGATGACGCACAGAGGACAAACCCAGGCATATTTTGCGTAAATGCCGAATTCGGGCCATGAAATGGGTCTCTGTGTCATCACATCTATCGTTAACGTTGCAGTGTTTGATGTCTCTCTCTCCATTTTCTAGGGACTCAGTATTTCCTTTATTCAGAGGTTACGGATATTCTGCGCAGATTTTAAATCCATATAACATGACCTAACTGACGTCATGAGACACGATCACGTCTTTGCGCGGGCATAGCAATGGCAACACTTCGTGAGTACTGTCAGCCCGGCTTCAGGTACAGTGTGTATCTCAGAAAGCGACTGGTCAGAAACATTGCCAGATTATCAGTCGGAGGTATCTGTTGAAGATTGGTGGAAACTACACAATCGGCTAATCTTCTGTGGCGAAAACTGAGGGTAACATACGTTACTTTTGCAAAAACACTTTTTTTTATAACACTGAGAAAATATAATTCAGATTATTGCTCTAAAATGGAAAGTCTGGCATTAACATGTCTGCTTCATCTCATCTGAACACATCCCAAATGGGACCCCAGTGGCCCGGACATTCTGTTACGATTACTACGGAGCGCGTGGTCAAGAAAGGCTGCACTGGGTTTCTTGTTATGTTATTCTTGCCTGAAAATAAGCGTGTTACGATTAAATGACAGTGATTTTTGTTAGAGCTATATCTCAAATGATGTCCCTAGAGTGAGTTTTAAATACTATTGCATACTAGGTACTGTATGAGTGGCTGGGATTCTAGAGTTATTTGGTCAATCGATATCAAATGGTGTGACAATTTAAGGAAATGTTGAGTCCCCCAGTGGGCTCGGTCGGTGAGTGCGTGCTCGCTTGGGGCCTGTATGTAAAAGTCGAGATTAACTCTGGTTTCAAAGTAAAGTTAAGAACAGAAGTAGCCTAGAATTAGGGGACAGATAAATCCTGATCGTATAAGACAACCCAGAGTTAGCTATTGAAGGAGTCGGTCAATGTTAAAAGAGTCTATTTAGGGACAAAAATAAATTTGCAAGAACAGGTTCTCACTCTCCTGGAAGAAACCTAACCTCGATTTAAAGGAATACAAAAGACCAAAATTATTTATGAACTACCTTGTCAAATTCGTTACAATAGATCAATTTCCAAAACCAGAATGAATAAGTCGGTTGCGGTCGTGAGAAATGCGTCACCAAAAATCAGAATTTGCACCTGCTCAGACAATACCATCGAATCTCACTGTTCAGTCCTATGTCCTAAGTACGGTTTTCACTAGACGTAAGCGGTGGGGTTTTGTTTCTTAATGTCCAGTCGCAGTCCGTGGCATATCAGGACGGAGTTGCTTTTTTTTTTTTTTTTTTTTTTTGCAATTTTTAAGTCTTGGGTAGGAGTCGGCCGGGATGCGAACTACTGACCTCCCGTTTGGGAGTAAGCTTGCGTTCGGGATTTTTTTCAGTCTTTTTGGGTTGTTGTTGTTGTTGTTGTTGTTTAGATCTCTCCTTCACTGTCTTGAATGATGGCCTTGTGTTTTTAGTACTATTACGTAGGCTGCTTAACTTTCACAGGCTTCAAAATAATTGGGTATAAAAAGAGGAGATAGTAAAAATTGACCTAATATTGCAAGTTGGGTTCACTTCCACAGACAGGCGCGAGGTGCTTTACACTGATAGAATACCGATACACTGATCATTCAGGCGAAGAGTAGCACACCATCTGAAATAATTTATCCCTCTATTCTGGGATTTATTCTAATGATAGCCACGATCAGCTGGCAAGCTTCCCAGCACAGATTTGATTAAAGCACTTCGTTGTTTGTTTGTTTTGTTTGTTGAGGGGGTGGGTGGGATAGTGTTGAAAGGAGTGCAAACTGACATTATCTGCACTAGTAACCGCACATCCACAAACACCACAACTGAATCCAGTTCATCTTCTTTTTCGGCTTTTCTCGGTGGTTAAAGCATAAAAGCGTGTTCAGCGTGTTCAGCGTGTCTGCCTTGGCCCATCCTTCACAAGCAATGCCTTGGCCTCCAGCACAGGCATGACGTCAGGGCCTGGAGGCCAGTCTAAATACAGGTGTGCTTTCACGAAAAAAAATATTATTTAAGAAAACAGTAGCTCGATTTCTCTATCAGCTGATGACAGCAGGTATTTTGTCTTACGAACCGAATACCTCGATGTTCGTTTCATGTTTGACTCTTGTAGTCCTTTAAACATACAAGCTCGGATTTAGGGTATTCATTTTTGAAAGGGAAGTCCACAATTATTGTAAAGCCAAACGTGATTATTAAATTTCATCTGTGCTATTTATACTATTTCACTTCTTTTTCTCTTCCTTGTCGACTTAAGTCTAAAACGAGGGCTTACAATCCAGTCAAAATGCCAAGAGCTGCGTGTCGCAGGAATGTGTGTTGCAGAACCATCTGCAGGAAGTGCGTTTAGCAAACAGCGCCACGCGGCGGGCTATGAAAAGTAATCCTGCGGAACGACGGCGGGAGAAATCTAATGCGGCCTTCAATGTTTCTTAGGCCGGAAACATTCGTGTTGCGAAATTACTGGTAAAAGCAAAGACTCGGAATATTTCAGCTCGGAAATTGACGGCAATAAACGTTTGCTTTGACATTTGCATTTATAAGAGTTTGCCCTAGCTTGTATTTTTATTTTGCTGTGAGGACACTCGAACGGAAAGAAAGAAAGTGAATGAGTGAGCAAGAGAGTGCTTCAGTGCTTTTACTCAGTATCGTTAACGTCTAAGCGAGTCAGACAGGAGAAAGTGTGAATGTATTTTTCTAGCCCCTGCCTTCCCTCTCACTTCCCAAAACGTTCGAAGAAGCCGATGGAAAGCAAGTCACGCTGGGTTTTTTTTTAAATATTGGTCCAGGTCGCTAGTTCGCCGGTTTGAAGAACACGACGCCATGACAAGTAAAGCTAGGTGAATCATACACAACATGACAATGTCAGAAGTGCAATTCCTGACCCCCGGGTGGTGGTGGTGGTGGTGGTGGTGGTGGTGGTGGTGGTGGTGGTGGTGGTGGTGGTGGTGGTGGTGGTGGAGGAGGAGGAGGAGGAGGAGGATAGTCAAGAATCTGGTAGGTTGGGGACAAGCGCGCGCGAGTGAAAGTAGGTTGCGTGGTACAAGAAGGCTCCTGTTCCAGCAGGTGCAAGGCAGTTGTTTGATGATCTGCGATCCCCGCCTCTGTGCAGTCGATGCGCGTCACAGAAATAGCCGCGTGATCGGCAGAAAATCGTCACAACGCCAGAAGCCGGCAGAATGAAATTGGCGTGGCAACCTTTAGCATTTACAAATCCCAATCTGGCTCTTTGTCTCGATCAATTCCCTTAACACATTCTATGTCATCCGCAGTGCTTCTCGCCAAGAGAGAGAGAAAAAAACGGAAGTCGCTTTTTTCCTATAAAATTAAGGGAAATCGACGGCGAAATATTTCGCAAGAACTACATCTGTTCGTACACCAGTAAACGCGAGAAGATAAAGTTGTGATGACGCACATCAAGTCTTAAAATGTTCCCCAAGACACTCTCAAACGCCGGTAGAACCTTAACTCTGTATCGACATAATGAGCTAGCTTTAAGAACCTACTACAAAATAGTCTACAAAATAAAGCACGGATGCCTTTCAGTCGGGTTCTGCACAATAACGGTGTGACGTGGCGGGCCGTACCTTAACTCACTGGACTCGACTTCTCAGAATTACTGGACAAACTTTTACGGTGATTTCGTAAAATGTAGATTTAATTGAGCAATCGACACCAAAACCTTTACTGCAACAGGTCAATGGTTTCTACACCAGAGGGTGACGACGCTATGAAATAATGTGAATAACTAGAGAAATCTACCAAGGGAAAAGATTCTCATACTCTGACACGTTCGCTCAGTCTCACACAGGTAAAACACTTCTTGCTCAAGAGCCCCCACCCTCGTAAAAGACACAACTGCAGCGAACCGTTATTCAACATATATTTCATACACTAACTGGCTCGACAACATCAAATATATCTACAGATTATTTACAAAGAATCACCTTGCTCGTGTCTAGGGTAAGACGCTGCCTGATTACGTCATACCACGTGGTATCAGACAAAGAAGATATCAAACTCCAGTGGGGAAATCAAACTGCAAAAAGGCCTATGATCCCGCTCTATACACAAATACAGTAAGTGACCGACAACAGAGCTCCTACTCTTGTCACTACTGAAACCACTACTTCTGCGATACACAACTCTGAAGCTATACAAACTGAATTAATAAGTGACCAACGACAGCGCCCCTACTCTTGTCACTACTGATACAACCACTTCTGCGATACACAGCTCTAAAGCTATTCAACGACCGACAATGAAGTTATGACACTGTACAACCAGCACTACCGCTACCCCCTCCCCCTTTTGACGAACGTCCAGCCACTAGCTTGTGACGTCTCCTGTCTCCCGCAGGACGAAACCACCTATCTTAATTCAACCCGAGTCCCAGACTCTAAGACAATCTTTGGCAAGAGCAGTCCTACAAGGCACAACAACAGTCACTTACTACTTTGTCTAGTAGTCGGCAGAATACACCCCGGGTACCTGCGTGAGATGCTGGAGTCCTTTACTCTTTTTCACGTCCTAGCTAAGATGGCGAGGGGTATAGGTCCGTGGGTCTACACGTGTCCGCTTCTTGTGGTCCTCCTACATTAACTCTCTCTCTCTCTCCATGTCCTGTCCTCTCTGTGTGTATCTCTAATCGCGTTTTTGCCTCCTTAAGTAGTAGGCGTTCTGACGCATTAACCTCGAGTAAACCGGTTCTGGTCAGACTAGGTGGAGCAGGGCAGCTGCCATGACCAATGGCGTATCACTCACCTACCTAAGCGTGAAGAGAAGGGGAGGAGCTAGCTGGCTAAGCTAAGAGTGACAGGTGATATCCTAGGAGTGACATGTGACAAACGGGAGAGGTGAAAGGTAGGGTCAAGAGATTGCAGTGACAAAGGATAGGGGGGAGGGATGGAGTGGGCTGGGGCTGGAACTGGAACTCCTCAGTCAACACAGCGATAGATGTTAGTGTCGTTAGTGTCGCTAGTGTGGCGCAGGAACAGTCGTCATACACTGACAGGCGGTAGCGGCTGCTTCAACTCCGTTGTATGCTACTCGCTGTGCGATGACACTGCAGGAGGGTGATGTTCGAACAGGACAGGGGACCCTCAGTTGGGGGATTTCCCGTTTTCTTGTTCCTTGTACATGACCATGCTCCTGTGTGTACAGCGTCTTCGTGTACGCGCGCTCGTTCAGAATAAAATCGAGCTTTCCAGGTGTCCTGTGGATCATGTTGTCTGAATGTGCATTTCACGACCCACACTAAAAGGAAAAACAAAACAAACAAAAAAGTGTGTTGCTATAATGCCTGGGCATCTATGTTTGTAAGCTAAGTATCTAAAAAGTTTCCTATGCAAAACTGGTCTTCAATACTCTTCTTGCCTGAAACAACTGAAACTGAACTCTCCTATTTTTGTTATTTACTCCTGCCGTGCCCTTTCTCATTATTTCCCAAGTTTCCGTCCTGTCTGGTTTTGTTTCGTGAAGTCTTGCAACTTCTCAACAGAAATCGCTTTCAACTCACACCTACAGCACTACATCAGTGTGATTAAGAATGAGCACAACACATTTCCTCCCTTCCCCTATTCCGCCTCCCCCTCCCCCCCCCCCCATGGCTTTTTTTCCCCTTCCCATCGCCTTGCCAGGAGGCAGCACCAGTCTTGGAGACTCAGCCGAAGCCTGGTGATCTATTTTTATCAGACAGTCCACGCTTTATCAGGTAACGACATTTCATCGACAGCATCACTAGACACTTCTTTGGCTTGCAGGCGACGCGTGCAACTGACGCTTGTGGGTACAGTCGGCGTCAGCAGGTCATGCCCTTTCACCCCGCAGGACAGGCGTGCCTGGAGGTCACCACAGACCGCAGCGTTCCTTTAGGCAGTTTGTCCTTCTTGGTTCTGTCATGACGTGAATACAGCGGGCCTCTGTCTTTTTTTAATCTCCTCTGTCGTCACCAGATGATTTTAGTTCAGAAAACTGCCCGTACGACATTGTCAGGATTAGTGATGCTTCTCGGCCCATTGCAGTACAGATCGACACATCACCTGTGCCTGTTTCGACTTCCTTACACTGAGCATTAATTCCCCACCAGTTCTATTTATACCAATTTATTGTACTTGTGATTATCTTAGTGCATTGTAATTGGTTACTTTATATTCTTTCATGTTCATTTTACTTTCATATTTACTCAATCTGATTTTCTGTTATTCTTTCCTGTTCCGGTTTCCTTTTGGTCCCCATGCCTTCCCAGCATACCTTCTTCCACTTCCTGTAGATACTTCCGCGTGGAAGTCATTTTGACTCACAGTTGTGTCTGTTCTTATTGATGTGTATGTGCTGTGTGGTCTGTGCCCCAAAAAGCCGAGTTTCTGTCAGTGGGCTGTTTAGCTTTGACTCAGTCCCCTGTTCTCACCACTTGTTTTTTTTACTCCAAGCTGCAGTCACTTGTTTTGCTATTGTTATAACCAAATCATCCTTTAAAATTATGCTGTTTAAATAAGTTTCCGTAGACAATTTAGTTATTTATTTTATTTGTTTGTTTGTTTGTTTGTTTGTTTTGGAGGATGATCGAAGTATGATATCCTTCAGATTACTGTAACGGGAATAGCTAAAGATAACTATCATCAACTTATGCGCTGCCTCGTGTCTAAGGAATTACAGCAGTGTTCCAAGACATGAGTTACAGAAATAAACTAAGTTGGTTATTATGCTCGTCATCCCTTTATTGTCGTGTTTTGCTCGTGGTCAGAAGTTATGTGTGGGAAGTAGATGTTATGAAAATGGCGTCTAAGACAGGACGTCTTATGACGAACGCGTTACGGAATTTTGCTGACTCGTCGTGGGCGAAATTTAGGGTCGCCCGTACACGCGTCACGAGAACAGATTCGGCCAGTGACGCCACTACGATGACGACTATCATTCCTGTCATTGTGTGGAGTCCCACAGACGCATTGTCTGCAGCCTTCGGCCGAACTGTTTTAGCCCTGACGCACGTATCGGCCCCAAGATCTTTTTTACTCCCCGCCCACACCCTTCACATTTGTGAGTTTCCGCCCGGATCGAAAAGGTAGCATTCATATTTAAAGAGTGCCTTTGAAGGATAAATGCTGAAGTTTATTTTGTTTATTTTTGGAGGGGGACGTTAGGAGGCGTGTGTGTGTGTGTGTGAGTGGTATGTTGTCATGGAAACGTGCCATGTAACTACAGACGCGTTAGTGACTACCCTGAGCCGTGGCGACGCGCTAAAATTAGAACGCTGAGCGTCGGTCAACCCTCGTGTTTTAGGGAGACACACTCAGTTTGAAAGTTAGTGGACTGTCGACGATGTGAGAACAGCGAAGACGGCATGAAGGACAGTGACGTAGGAGAGAAGGACGGAGTAATACTATGAGTGCCGAGACACAGTAGCAGAACCTTTCATCTGCACTGGGAGGCCGAAGGAGAATCGGCCTGGTTTTTGTGTGTGCGAACCCTTCTGCCCAGATGGGAGGTAGGCCAAACCACTCTATGGGAGTTTTTTTGTATTTTGTAACCCATGTTTATTTTGTAGGAGCTCTGAATACCATAGTAATGTGCGCGCCTAGGTTTTTTTTCTGTCTGTGTGTTTTTCGAGGTTAGTTAAAGTCAGCGCCTCCTGGTGAAGCGTCTGAACCCCGAGTGATGGATCATGTTCGGGTAGTAAGACTGTGACGCGACAGCTGCGACGTCAATGCAGGTGCCATGTGCTCCCGCTGACAGATTCAGCTGCGGCAACCTTAATCGTTGTTGCCGCTAGAGTGTGGCGGAGACGTATTCCACGCAGGTGAGAGATATCTAGTGTGATTGTCTCTGTGATGATACCTGATACCTAGGCTGAGTGCCGCCCCTAAAAGGACTTTCAGGCTTGACTGAGAAAGTAGTGATTTCCATGGCTACCGACTTTTTAAGTTAGTGTAACGCGTCCCAGGAGAGTGGCGTAACATTATAACCCGTGTGGATAGACACTATAAATAGCGATCGAGCTGGAGCTGGTTTAAGTTGTTGACTTTTGTGGATGTTGGACCTGAGAGGCTTCGTGCCTATAAAATTAGAGATACTGGAGATTATGGTGTGTATCGATGTGACATCCTCGTCATGATACAGCGTGACTGTTGTAGAGCAAAGGACAAAGGTTAGGTCGGAGAACTAACGGAGGACGTACTGAGTAGTAAAGAGACTGTTCGATTTACTCACACTTTGAAATCCTTTGTGGATAATTACCATGATAGTAAGTCTGTATGACACTTTGAAATCCTTTGTGGATAATTACTTTTGATAGTAAGTCTGTGTGACAACACTTCGAAATCCTTTGTGGATCATTACCGTTGATAGTAAGTCTGTGTGACAACACTTTGAAACCCTCTGTGGATAATTACCGTTGATAGTAAGTTTGTGTGACAACAGTTTGAAATCCTTTCTGGATAATTACCTTTGATAATAAATCTGTATGACAACACTTTGAAATCCCTTGTGGATAATTGCTCTAGTTATTTGTCTGTGTGAAAACACTTCAGATAAAGAAGAACCCGATATTTAAGGACAGTAAGCGACTCGAAAAATTGATTGACTCAGGCGATGATCATTTGTGAAGAACTGACTTTTTGTGTAAAACGTGAGGAGAGGAACCGCGATCGATCAGTGTTGTGATATTTGCAGTGTTCACTTTTCACTTCATTTCTTATTTTCTCACGTGTCCTCTACCTGTAGCTACCTGTAGCTCAAGTCCATGTTGGGAATAAGTTGGGAATATCCATAGAGTTGTGGTAAGAAGATTGTGTACATCTCATAATTAAGCGAGATAGCGTTCAAGATTATAAGGCGGGGAGGGGGGAGAGACTCCTGGATAGTTCTGCGGATGAATCTGAGGACTAATGTGTGGAAGGTTGCTGGTTTGAATCCAGGTGAGGCCAAGGATTATATCCATAAGTTAAACACCGTGCTAACTCCATTTGGCCATCCTCTGAACATTTAGCTGCCTGCCCGCACTGGCTATCTTACTGCAACTGTCAGTCTGGTGGTTCTTTCAGTGCATAGACTAGCAGTAGATTCCCCCCCCCCCCACTAGAGTTCTCGGCCCTTATAAATGCGAACGCTTTCAAATCCCCGTTCTGTCAGCTTGCGAGCAAGATCTCTTTCTCTTCCTGGAAACAACATATTCCTGCCCCTTAGTTTAAAATTAACTTGGATTTCGCAACTAATCGCATCACAGTTCGAAACATCAACAGCTGGTCCTCCCTGCACAGTACAGTTTACAGATAAGAGAAAGAAGGAGGAAGAAAGCTGAGAAAAGTAAGGGGTGAGTAGAGAAAAAGACGAGAAAGAAAAATTTTCAGTAGGTATCCTGTCCCTCTCGTGTGGGACCTAAATAACAAAAGGAATGCCTTATGATTAACTGCACAATTTCGCAACGGATACCTCAGCGCTTTTACTGCTCCACACAGAAAATGGACTTTAAAAAAAATTTTTGCTTCGCAATTTTTACGTTTCCCAGCAAATACAGCGCTCACCATTGTTGCGGTATATCTTAAAATTACGCGCGTGCTTCATTGTTGCTGGTCGTGAATGGGGTTGGGAGGGGGTGGTAAGGAAAATACAGGGTCATCGCGGTGCTGATGCGAAGATTTCAGGAGTCGCTCGGTAGCGCAAAAAGTTTAAGACTTAAAATGACAACCGCACATGTTGAACACCTTAAAGAGCGATGTTTTTGAACAATACTGTAAAAGTTTTCACAGGCTTCAGGCTAGGGCTACTGTTTGCTAAGCATCCTGAAAAGGAAACTGTTTGTGTGGCCGTTGCCGACAGGGAACCAGGCGTGGGAAGACGGACCGGCTGCACAGACATCTGGAAAACTTACACGCGCCCGATGACTTCTCGGACTGCAAGTGTTTTCACAGACTGGCCTTCGCCTTGGCGTCCACGGCGTGGAACCCAACGACATGTTTACTGCGTCAGCCCCACCCACCCCCCGATCTGTTTTATCGTGCTGACATACGGCTTGTCGCAAACAGTCAAATGCTTGAACTGCAGACTGCACTACGGCATGGCTCCCTCACAAAATTATGCTTTTGGTTAGCTCCTAACAGCGCGATGCCACATTTGTGTTAGGCTGCTATGGCACATCTTAGGTTGCTATGGCACATCTTAGGTTGCTGTGGCGCATCTTAGTTGCTATGGCACATCTTGGTAAAGTTGCTCAGCGATCTTCCAACATAAACAGTAACAACCAACACGACAACACAGTATTTTATGGGCTGTGTACACGCTCCACCAGGCCGTATAAAAGGAATCCTCAAAAACGAATCCAAGTCTTCGTCTGATCATCAAACTGAAGAATTTCTCTCAAACCAGCATCACTTTCCCGGAAATTTAGCCTGGTCGTTTCTTTCTGTCACGGAACGACAGGACCGGCAGGTAAAAGTAGCTAGCCTCTGCGTGCGTGCGTGCGTGCGTGCGTGTCTCTGTATGTATGTGTGTAAAAGAGATATTTTGTTTATTGTTTAATGTCGTCAGCAACGAAGACTATATCATGGGGAGGGGGGGCGACACGGTGATGGGAGAGGAAGAAGCGCGAGGAAAGCAGAGCAGCCGGCGAGAAGCCCAGACGACCAATCGCGTCAACAGGCGACACGAGCAGGGAAGGTGCGTGTGCTGGACACGGGATCCGAACCTTCTATATCGACTGCAAGCACGTGTTACGCTATGCGATGAACTGCCCCGACTGCATGAGACATAGAGGCGGTGTGCCCCCCCCCCCGTGCACATTCACGTGCACAAACCCAACGGACAAAAAATGAGCACGCACGTGCACCTCCATTTATTTTGCATTTTTCCCTCATCTCCTTTTGAGGTCAGTGCAGACCGCTTCCTGGCTTGTCTCGCCTATACTCCTCCCCACCCCCACCCCCACCCCCACCCCCACCACCCACCACACCCCCACACCCCCACCCCCACTACCTTCCATTGGCTCTCCTTTCTTCCTGACAATACGTCCCGTTGCCTCTCATTTCTCGCCAGTACAGGTCTTGATGTTCCCA
>SMGT01006404.1:86446-107325 GCA_004794575.1 Lanistes nyassanus
GGCGGGGGGAGGGGCAGGGGGTGGGCCTGAGAGGTGCTCGGGAAAAATAAAGTTTCTGCACTCGCAGACTCCCTGGTACCAAAGAGGCTGATGCTATGCTATTGATGCTGACATGGCGAGCGTTGGGTCCGTCCGTGCGTCTGTCCATGCGTGCATGAGTGCGTACGTGTGTTGGTGAGTGGGTGCGTGCGTGGGTGCGTGCGTGCGTGGGTCGTTGCGCTTGATCGTCTACGTCCAGCGGCAAATTTTATAGACGCAAGGGACACGAGTGACGCTACATGCAGTGACGTGAGCGATCGCTCAGGCGAGGAGGTGACGCCACAAGAACACTGACTTCACTTCCTGGCAGTTTCCGGACTTCGCTTCCTCGCGTGCCAGGAAGGAGTTCTGAAACGTCACTGCTTAGCTTCAGTCGCGTTCCTTGTCACTGTAAAACACGTTTATGGTTGACCTTGTCTCGTTACGAAGCGCATGTGGATGCTTGCATGAAAAGATGCACGTGCGCATCTGCCCTTAGGGGTGGGCGCAGCTGTGCGCGGGTGCGGTGCAGCCAGCTGGGTGCCTCACGGGAGCTTTGTACGCGAGCCTGCACGCAGTCAAGCGCATCGCAGTTACGGTGGGTTATGGCGGTGCTGGAAAACCGGCTCCAGTGAAGCGCGACACAGTGCGGGTCGATATCGCGCTGCCAATGTTACTGTTTGGTCAGCGTCGCTTATAAAATATTAAGTGAAATGATCTTTCGCGGGTCAGCATCTTGTATTGTGAATGATTTTACATGTCACAGTTGGTAATGAAAAAAAATCGTTGCCTTGTCTTTGTTTTCGTCAATGTTAGTGAGCTGTGTCCATTTTCTAATGCTCAGAGGCACCAGTCACCACCTTGTTCAATCCCAGTTCAGCCGAAGGTCAACGAAAGACAACTGGAAAAATGCAAGTTCCGATTCAAAATCAGATCATTACGTCATTATACAGGGCAAACTTTCTTTGCCTATGCTTTGAATATCCCGGGGCATCTGCAGACTGTTCTTTCTTTGCCCAACATTATTTGCGCTCTCACGCGCATGCGCTCAGGATAGAGAGTCTACTAAATTCTCTAGCTTGCGCTAAATTCTTTCGTCTAATCGCACAACCTCTAACGAAAAGTCCGGGTTAGCTAGGTTTTTCCCTGCCGCCTCGGTTAAGTGGGTCAGCAGGACGCACGAACGTGCACCTATGGTTATTTACTACTTACTCTTTGGTTATATCAAAGATTATTGTGGGCGGGTTCCAGTAAATTGCTCTGAATAAAAACCCAGGAAGGGTTATCCGTCATGAAAAAATTGAAAGAATGCCGTAACTTAGTTGTATTCCCCAACTCAGACATTTCTCAACACAGAGTATGGAGGAAGCTGTTCGTCTTGGTAAGTAATATATACTCTTTGGGCATGCACAGACTCAAACATTCAGACTGACAGAGACAGGGATGCGCGCGTGCACACACACACACACACAGGCTCTGCACAATATTAACCACTGCAGTTACGTTTTGACCCTACACTCCTTTCTCAAGTGGTTCCTTACCACGCACGAGCTCAGGAGCTCAGCTAGTATTCTGCACGTTCGTCTTATCATTCTCGCCACTCCATTTAGCCCTTAGCAACTGCAAACTCTGAGGAAAATGCATGTGACAAGGCTAAGCTGCTTGGCCACCTCACACCCTTTATCAGCCAGAAGACAAATCACGACCACAACGACCACTACCCCCTACCCTCTCATCCAAGGACGTGCGGCACGTGCGTCCGTTTCTGCTTTTCGTCCGTAAAAGCAGGTTTACGGTAAGTTTGTTTGTCCTTGTATATACTACTTGAAGTTTTACGAGTGGTGTCACGATTGCTCATAGGCAACACTGCTGGACATTGTGCGTTTAAGTGAGATCTACCAGTATTTTCTCTTGGGGTAAACGCACAATTTTGGCCAGTGCATACGCGTACAGGGACGTTTTGGCTGGTGTTAGGCCTGGAGGGAAAACATACGAAAGGAAAAGGTGTCGCTGTGTGCCGACAGTACAGATACACTCCGCTACATGACAGTCGGGTATCAAGAGAAAGTCCCCTCCTGAAAGATGTTAGACGCCATTGTAACGTTCCGCCACCATCCCCTCTTCATGCATCCTACCTTCTACAGTCGTACAGACGACCAACTAGGAGTGCACGTCCCAAGTTTTATTAAACGTCTACAGTCCGTTGCAGGTGGTGTCCGGCTTAACCATGCAACCCTGTCCTTCCAAATTTGTCTAGTGGGTAATGTGACCTCTTCTCTCTCTCTACTGACCGCTCCTCTTTATGACTCATAGACGGAGCCCGCCCTTCCACTTTACGCTAACATCTGGCGGCTAAAGGCAGTTACTTCTTCCCAGCCTGACACTCACTCGACGCCCCTGCAGCAGAGGTGCACGAAGAAGGCAGCCCTGTGGCTCACCCCCCAACTGTGCCCCTCTGTCTTCTGTCTAGCTACATCCCGCCTTGGCCCTTGGTGGTGAAGACTTTCAAAGTCCGACTGCCAGGCAAGCGAGCCCTAGGGGCTGGGCGTCCGAGCAAGCTTCTCCCTTCTTTCCGGTCAGTGCGTTTCTCCTTCGTCCACCTTCCAGACTCCGAGTTACCCCTTTTTATTTCTCCCTCTTGCAGCGCCCTCTACATCACCTGATCTATCCCCCCTCACACGCCCCCACCCTCGCAGGCGGCATCATGCGGGTATCCAACTTATGACCTGTTGACAGGCGCTAGTTCCAATGTTTGGGTTTCCCAAGTTCACCGACCGCTTGTTGCTCATGCAGCCGTGCTTGGCTGGCATCATGGGGTCTCCCAAATAAGTGTCGTCATTGGCACCTGTGCTCCGCTGACCTGCGGGAAGGTTGGTTAGCCACCCAGTACATGTGTCGTTCCCTGTGTGAGAACTACATTTCCTTTTTTGTGCGGACCAGGCTACCCTCCGGTCCATGAGTCACCCACAGGTTTAATAACTAAGCAAACAATGCTGGTTTTACACGCGCCAGCTCTAATTTTGTTATACCATCTCTGTCCTTGTTATGACAGCCGGCCTCGGAGAGTTGGTGGGAATTTCCGCGCAAGGGCCCTTGTCGGTAGGCTGTGCCAAGCTGTGAGAAGAGTGTGAAAGCAGTGACAAGAGATTCCCTTAACTTTTTCACGCTAAAGCGTGGTACAGACAGTGCATTCACGACAGGTGAAGTTAGTATCTGTCCTGCCATCTTTTACTTCTCGTTGTAAGTACTGCTCACAAGCATTCAAAGACCAGTTGGACTTTGGCAGGCAGGTCTGGAACGTGTAGTTTGCAAGAACACAACACCCGACCCTGTAATTTCATGCTGCAACAGTGAAAGTCAGTGTGCGAGGAAATCAGTGCTAGTATGTTCGTGCACACCACAGCAAGCAGCCAAACACTTGCACCCAATTAAGACACTAAACAATGTGTGCAAATCAAACGCATACAGAAGCTACCCTGCGTTCACGCTTCCAGCAGTGGGACCTGTCCTGACGCCTGTTTATCGGCCTGCTCGATTGTTTTGGACCCAGCATCATCTGGTTTGGACACGTCAGCAGTGCGGCAGAGTTCTCTTCACCGATGAGTCCCGCTTTGCCAGATTGTTTCACATGGCAGCATTTGCGTCTGGAGACGACAGGGCGAGCGTTATTGCGATGCCACTGTGAGGGAGGGTGAACCATTTGGTGGTGGGTCCATCGTGGTTTGGGGAGGAACGGGCGTGTCCTACAGAACCCCCCTGCACCGTGTGCAAGCCAACCTCACTGGGGGGGGGGGGGGTCTACAGGGATGACATTCTGCAGCCTTTCGTGCTGCCAGCGCGGAAGGCAATGGAACCAGGCGTCATTCTCCAGGATGACAATGCCAGACCGCACAGGGCTCGAGTCGTCACCACCTTCCTGTACCAGCAGCAAGTGACTCCCATGGACTGGCCAGCAAATTCACAAGACCCCGGACTGAACGTGTGTGGTGTGCTGGGCCGTTGCCTAAATTAGTTACACATTGTCTTGTAATTGTGCCTGGAGGTGGAGAAAGAGATGCCAAGCAGTTCGATGTGTTTTCGACCCAGGTGCGGCTCATTTTACTTGACTTATCTGGCCTTTATGTAACATCTTCTGTTTACAAGCACTTGCGCTGAAATATCTAAGAAAGCATTAGAGTCGTTTCTATTGTCTCTGTGTTGATTTTTCAATGGATAGTGTAAACAGAGTAAAGCTGCTGTATTTGTTACTTCGTAGGGGAGTTCATGGTCAAGTGTTGCAGGCCCTTGAGAGTATGTACAAGCAGGTCAAGGCAGCCTTTAAGGTGGGGACGAAGGTAAGTGACTACTTTGACTGTATGTCAGGGGTCAGACTGTATGTCAGGGGTCAGACTGTATGTCGAGGGGTCAGACTGTATGTCGGGGGCAGACTGTATGTCAGGGGTCAGACTGTATGTCGAGGGGTCAGACTGTATGTCGAGGGGTCAGACTGTATGTCAGGGGTAAGACTATATGTCAGTGGTCAGACTGTATGTCAGGGGTCAGACTGTATGTCGAGGGGTCAGACATTATGTCAGGGGTCAGACTGTATGTCGAGGGGTCAGACTGTATGTCAGTGGTCAGACTGTATGTCGAGGGGTCAGACTGTATGTCAGGGGTCAGACAAGACTGCTCTTCTCCATTTTCCTGTCAGAACTACATGTAGAGTAATCTGGTTGTGGTGGACAAGAAATTGGTTCTTGTACAGACTCACTGGCTATTACTATATATCTCCTCACGTATGCCGACAATTTAGCTGTAGTGTCAGACTCAGTTGCAGATCTCCAAAAGAAGACAAAGTGTCTCGAAAGTTGCTGTAAAAAGTGGGAGATATCAGTAAATATGGATAAGACGAAGGTGGTAGTTTGTAAAAATCGAGGTTTTGTCAAAAATTCTGAAATATGGCTTTGTTCAGGCAGGCTAGTTCAGATCGAATCCAGTTATTGCTACCTCAGTGTCCAATTTTCGACAACCCTAACGTAGATTAAATGTGTCGGGTATGTGGCAGAAAAAGCACGCATAGCTTTGGTGGGGATATACTACTTACACAATATGACAGGTGACACCATATTCCATGAATCTGACGTAAGCGTTAAACCAATCATGCTGTATGGCTCTGAGATTTGGGGTTTAGAAATGTGACGAGTTGGAACAGATGCACATTAAGCTTTGAAAGATGGTTCTTGGTGTGGGACGAAATGTGAAAAATAATATTGCATTGGGAGCGTGTGGCAGACTTCCTGTTTTTATAACAGAAAGTATAAAAAGTAGGAACGGGGTTGGTTGTTTGATGCGCCACTTGTTTGTATATGTTATGTTTTGTGTTCACCCCGCGTATACTGTTGGTTGTGTATGAAATTGTTGTTTATATGGGCGAGATGGCCTGAAAACTGAATAAACATTATTAAACCACAGAGAGAGAGAGAGAGAGAGAGAGAGAGAGAGAAATGCGCGCACAAAAAAGGATCAAAAGAGAAACAGGAAGTTAGAGGGAGACGATGACAAACTGTTTTGCAGGACACGCAGAGGACAGGTCTCACGATTTAGTTGACGTCTGCTTCCAAGTACATGCAGAATGAAGTTCCGGCTGCAGGGTCGTTACAGACATATAAGGACACCTCCTCCTCCCCCCCCCCCCCACTGGTGCAGGAGGAAATAAGTTATTCAGTATTATAACTTTCGCGAGTGACTCGAAAACTGAACTGTTCGGGTGCTTCTCACTAGCACGTAAATGTCGCTGGCATGGCGCCCTCTGAAGGTCGCGTGTGACATTGACTGTGTGCCAGCAGACTGATGGGGAAATATGCTAATTCGTATCAACACAAGCTGATAAAATGTCACTTTCGACATAAATCTTCTTCTGTTGCAGATATTTCTCGTTGTGCTTATGGCAGGACAATGAGGAGGTTTTTAGAATTATTTTCTCTGGTTATCCCAGCTGTTTCGCTGGTCCAATAACATGGTGCCACGTGGTTACTTTAAATAATCCATTTCTGAAGTGATTTTTGGCATTTCGTGAAAAGGAAACAATTTAGTGTGTACTACAGACGTGGCGTGAGGCACAAACAAAGCACTAAAGCCCAAATGTGTTTCCCGTAGTGTCGCCTGATTAGTTTATTTTTAGTTGACATCTACGGTTCTACCTCCAAAGCGGTGCATTGTCTGAAGGAAACTGGTTGCCCTTCCAGCGTGACACGATGGTTTTTCTATTTACACGTGTCCCCAGAGCGCAACCTTTAAGCGATGGATCCGAAACGAGTTCAGAATTGATTTTTATCTTTCGTGTATCACAGAGCGATTGAAAAATCATTTCCTGGTTGTCTCGCTGTTAGCCTGTGATCAAACTCCTGTTCTGCTTCTAAAGTTTGAATTTTTTTAACATGTAGCACACCTGGTCTAAAAACTATCCTGAGAGGAAGAAAATCTGTCTCGTAACACCGGTCTCATTTGTCGCTCGTCGCGTCAGGTGTCACCACGTACTGCTCTTCCGCTGTTATAAATTGCAGCTGTGAATCAGGAGTTGCGCCTCGCTGCTCACGTAAAATTACTCACTGGTTTATTAGGAAAGAAAGTGCTGTCGCCTAATGGCGATTTCTTACTGTTAAAGTGGGGGAGGGATGGATGTAAAATTATATTTCGCTTGTAAGCCGTATGTAATCGACAGGTGTGTTCTAGATTGGCCCCAGCTTGCGTGCTTTTCACAAGCATAGACACGAATACCTAGATTGGAAGCTGCCTTTTTCACGCCTCTTGCCGTCCTCAGCGAGGGCAAGAGAACGTACTCACCGCAGGTAATCTTGCGCTGTTGAGCCGATTGCATCCCATTTAATGCTCTTCGGCCCAAAAGTTAGCGTTCCTGTCTTGCTTCACAAACAACAATGGCGGATTATGAGTTTATCCGATGGAAAGATTTTAATTAACAAAAAACTATGTTAAATAATTTGACGAAAAACACATCATCCTCAGAGTGTTGATTAGCAGACGTTAACCCCATAATTTTACACTTAGTGTGCAAGATTCTGTGGCCATCGGTTGACGGTTTGTTTAGGGGAAAGTGCTTTCACCTGTCGGTGAGGGGAAGGTGGTGATTGGGGGCTGGGGGGCGTGCTCTGACTTCGGCGGCCAAGCTGGTGATGGTGGAGGCTGCTGTTCTGGTGTCTTGGCTGCTGTGGTTGGCGTTGCATCTTCCTTATATTCTACTTTTAGGTTAGGGTTATATTTCGCTCGATCCCTTTTTAAATGACGCTTTGATTTTTTTAAAATTATTTTTTAGATGTGTCTTGCATCAGGATGGCTATTTACTACCTGGACTGTAAGCTCAAGTATGTGCTGCCATAGATCTTTGGGTGGGTTAAGAGCTGATTTCAAATTTAGTGCTAGTTTATGTTTGTTTAGTTCTTTAAGGTTTTCTCTTTCTTTGCTATTTTAGGTTGCATTCTAACAGCACGTGCGATGTGTTAAACCTATCACCACAGCTAAAACTTAAAGGATTTTTGTACATCATGTGGTATTCGCCATTTAATCTCATTCTGCTTATTCGTGCCTGGTTTGTTCTAGTAGATTTCAATAATATTAGACTGTTACTCGGTACTTCTATTTCCTTTCTTGTTCCTTTAGCTTCTTTTTTGTAGGTCTCTTCCCATCTTAGTTTGATTGCTGATTTAATAGCTATTTTCCTTTCTTCTGCTGAAATAGGCGTGTTTATCTGGATAAGCTTTATGTTAGGGTTTGGCTTTATCTAGCTAGTCTATCTGCTTCTTCGTTACCTTTTATGCCAATATGGGAAGGGGCCCAGAAAAATTTTACTCTTATGCCTTTATTTTTTAGTGTATTTATTTGAGATAATATTTTGTACACTAAATCTAATCTTTCTGATGACTGGTTTAGAATCGCATACAGTGCTGACAGCGAGTCAGAAACAACTAGGAATAGTTTTTGTCTGTCTGATTTTGGGTTTGCTGTGTTCATACCTATCATATGAAGAGCAGCAAGTATTGGTGTGAGTTCTGCTGTAAATATTGATGCGTGATTTGGAAGTTCACCTGAGATGGCTGCTTCTTTGGAGGCATAAACTCCTATACCTGTAGCATGAATGGTTGGGTCGTGGGAGCCATCAGTATAGATTTGGGAGTATCCTTTGTATGTGGTTTTCAGCTTCTGTTTGAAATCTGCTATAATTTTGTCAAAGTGTATCTCTTTCTTATATTTGGTAAGTTCTGTGTCTACAATCGCTTGCTGTATAGTCCAGGGTGGAGCATGAGGGTGCACATGTGGGTAGGGGGCTTCAATGTCAACATCCACCATCCAAACTTGCCATCGTATTTAAACAGTTTGTGACTGTTCTTTAATGGACGATTTTTAATTGACAAAAAGAAAAAAGGTGGGGTGGGGGGTGGGCAGATAAGTTCGTGATGTGAAACACACCATGCATATGTCCACAGTGGTTCGACTTAAATGCAGCAACGCCAGAATTTTACAGTTACTGCATGAGGTGCTGTGTAAACTTGGTAAAACCTCAACCTACTTAAATGTATTTTGTATATAAGATTATAATTAATTAAAACAAAAAATTGTTCAATAATTTCGCGAAGTGTAACACCACGCTCATCTTCATTTACTGTTTGAATGATAGGCTTCAACCTCAGAATTTTACAATTATTGCATAAAATGCTGTAGCACCCTGAAATTGCCAAAATTTATGAAAGTTCTGACTTTGTTTAAAATGTTTCTTTCTTTCTTTCTTTCTTTCTTTCTTTCTTTCTTTCTTTCTTTCTTTCTTTCTTTCTTTCTTTTACCAAAAGTCTGATCAAAGGCAAATGAGAAGATCTGTAGCAGGCATACATCTTGCCTCACTAAACACTATGACGAAAACGAATATATTACTCCCCCTGTTTTAAAATGTAGTGTAAATGAGTAATTAAAACAACCCAAACTTTCAAAAATCGCCTAAGTGTTAGCCCACGCTGTTAATCACCGATTTTCATTGCAGTCTAATTTGCCACCAAAGTCAATCAATGAAGCGCAGGATGTACAAATATGAAAGTAAAGTTTATCTCCATCATAAATCCATTCTACCAACTAGATCTGCTACACAAAATATTTAAATAATCTGTGCCATAGTCGACACAATGCATAATTTCTTACAATGGCGAAGCTGCGCGCATTCGTCGGAGAGGAATAGCCAAGAAGTGACGTAGCTTCCAGCCTAGAGTGATCATCACTTCATGGCTATGTCACAAGACATGCCACAGTGAAGGGGGATAAATGTGCACGAAGAGAAACAGGGAAAACAAAGAGGAAAGACAGAGAGGAGAATAAGTGAGGGGGTGTGGGAGAATGTAGGGGGGAAATCAGGGCCCAGATAGAATTAACGGCAATAGACTACAGAATGCGTATTCTGTGATGGGTGATTAACTGAATGGCAGCAAAAGCGTTGGTGATATTACCGAAAACTAAAGAAAACATAGATATTAAGATGCGTCAGGATCAATACATCTTGAGTTTGAGCAAGTACAACACAATCAACACATAGCTGTTGTAAAGCCAATAAACCAGCAGTGGTGTTCTCCCATCCACTCAAACTCTCCCTCCCCCTCTCTCTCTTCTCTCTTTCTCGCTAAAAAACCCTACTGCCCTCACTCTATCCCCCTTCCCCATCCACTTTCTTCCTTTCCTTCCTTCTCCCTAGTGGGGGAGGTGGGGAAGAGTGATTTTAGAGGAACAGAGCTATGCACAGATCACATCTCGTTGATTTGGCAGTGTGGTGCGAGAGTTCCATCACTAAGGTACACACTGAAAGAACCACCAGACTGATAGCAATACAGAAAGATGGTCAGTGCGGACAGACGGTTGAATGTGCGGGTAGATGGCCGACTGGTGTCTGCACAATGTTTAACTCCAAGATAATAATCCTTGGCCCTTCTTGGATTCAAACCAGCAACCTTCCACAAGCTGGTTCGCAGCTCTAACCGCAGGGCTATCCACGAAACTCTTCTCTCTCTCCAACTCCCTCCCTCTCTCTCTCTCTCTCATACACACATTTTGGTATCACACACCAACGGTTAGTCACAAACTGGATAGCAAACTGTGCTCAGATTAAAACGTAACCAGAAAACAAAACTCTTTCTAGAGGTGGGTGAAGCGGTTTTTCTTTCGTTCTTTTTTTTTTTTGTAAAATCATATAAACCCTTAATGAAAGGTTCACATCTGTGGTATGACGTCAGCCAAACTGGGTTAATTAAACAAAACTAAGATAAACAACAGAGAGTTCAGGGTCATAGGTTGAGTAGCTAATTACTCAGCCGATCCTGAACCCCAACCGAACCAGCCTGGCTTCTCGAGCGAGTTGTGGAATAACACTCTAGACTCTAGACCACCATCATGTGTACGTCTGCCACAGTCGGCGTGAGATCAGCTGCTTATGCCTGTGAGTGCACTGGTAGACGGTAGTCTGTCCCTAACCTGGCCCCAACCCTTCAAAACACTCCCCCCCCCCCCGCCGCTCACCCGACTGTTGGCCACCCAAGGCCCTTGACATACCACTCAGCTCCCACACCCCACCCCACCTCCTCCTCCTTCTCGTATAACCGGCGTCCCAGCTGACCTATCTAGTCATCGCGCGAGTGCAGAAAGATTACAGGTGTTGCTGGCCGTGTCGGTATCAAGCAGTTCGGTTACAGGTGTTTTCCTCTATTACGTGAAGGGGTCGGGGTGACAGTACAGATACCTCAGGCACGCGATATCCTGTTATGGCACAAACTCGCACGCCTCTTCCTTGCAAAACAGCAAGTTTCGTAACGGTCCTGTCGCATCCCGTCACATCCTGTCACTAGTGATGAGGGGCGGGGGTAGAAGAAGAGTGGGGTGGAGTGAGGAAAGACAAGGAGAAGACGGGAGGAGTTGGTGGCGAGATGAACTCTTTCCGTATGCTTACAGTCTGCTTGTTTTTGATTTTTTTATTTTTTTGGCGGTGGTATTTATGTGTCGTCCACAAATAAAGTCTTCGAAAGCAGATTTTCGTTTTAAAAAGTTTGTTTATGTTTTCCTCGTCCTTTTAATATTTGGGTGGCAGAGCTACTAAATGTCTTGTCCAGCTCATGCTGGGTGCGTGAGCGACCACCTTAGATGGAAAGGCCACCTAAAGCCAGTTTAAAGCAGGTATACTGGGAGAGGATGAACAGGCTTTTATTTTAATATGACTGTGGGTTCATTCTTATCTACCTGCATTCACAGCTGCAATGTATAACTTAGTCGGGTTTTAACATAAGTAATTGATACTAAGATAGCCTTATGTCGGTACGCACTGATAGCCCTCAATGCACGAGATCGGATTTCTTTGTCTCATAGTCTTGAACTCACAAACACCAGTTCATAAAGGTTAGAAAATTTGATTTCAGATCCAGTTTGATAACGAAATTCTTTCCAACCATTGATGTCATAACCTGAATAACACGTCGACAAGGTTGCGTCATGACTGAGCGTAATTCGTTCAAGCTGTCCTCGCCAGTCGATAAAGGTTACAAAATTGTGATCGGCTTATCTGGCTTTTCGAACTGAGGCTGTACTTTTTTTTATCTTTGACCGTCCGAATTCCATATCTTGAAGACAGACATGGAGACGAGAAGAGCAATGTTTGGTGCATCATCTATTGTGAAAAGAGACCTTAGTCTTACGTGCCCTTCGGAGCCCCTCGGCAGTCTTTAGTGATTAAGGCGTCCGTTTCCGAGGAGGGAGGTCGGTGGTTCGCATCCCGGCCGAGTCATTCCTAAGACTTACAAATTGGCAATCTAGTAGCTGCCCTACCAGACGCCTGACACTATAGGGAACAGTACCAGGACTGGTTGGCCCGGTGTCAGTATAATGTGACTGGGTGGGACTGAAGCCTGTGTTGAGACAGCAGTCTCACTGTGGCAGCACGTTAACTTTGTCTAAGCAACACCGTCCTGATATGCACATAGTTTGCGACTGGAAGTTAAGGAACAAATACCCCCCATCACCACCACCCCTTACGTGCCCTTCCAAAGGACACTTCCATAAAGGCTTGTCCGAGGACATTATTTCGATTGTTGGGCTTAATTAATCACAAAGTTCTTTCTTTTGAACTGTTAGATGTAGTTCATTGCAATGTTCTAAACTCCCTCCCCCTGAAACAATTTGAGCGAAAAAACCGCATTCGTGTTGAGAGATGCACTCCATGGCACAGAAAGACGTCCAGCAGTCAAGCTTAGCATATGGACAGCACGACATCAACCACAGCCCAACCGCCCATGGCAAGCTTTCTGACAACTTGCCCACCTTTGCAAGTATTTCCGAATATTTACAGTATTTTCAAAACGGGCTGTTTTGTTCGAAAAATACAGCATATTTCAGCATTAGTTAGACGAGACCTGGAGTCGTTTTCATGGCCGTTGGTTGAGCCTAACCCGATCACAATCACGTGACAAGCTATCAGAAGAAGAAATCATCGGTCAGCCTGTCAAGTGAGTTCATAAGTTGCTAACGGCCGTTGTTTGCTGTTTGCTGTTGGCAAACGTATTTTCCTGTCCCACAGTCACTTAAAATCATAGTTCCTTCCATAAAGGAAGAAAGGAAAGAAAGAAGGAAGGAAGGATAATTGAAAAGGAGAAAGGAAGAAAAGAAACATCATATATTTAGCTGGGAGACCATATATATATATATAATAATTAGCTTAATCAGGGTTGCCCTTGAGCCCCTGTGGTAAACAGAATAACAGCATGAGGTGAGCTGACACTGGTACGACAAGGAAAACATCCCAGTGTGAGTTGTGTATGCTGCTCCCATGCAAATTGCTGTCCAAACCAGTTCCCTATATAATTATGTCTGCCTCACACGGTTCGACGGCATGTTTCTGCTTAAGATGGTTGGATTTGTTCTGTACCACTGGCTTCATTTGACTTATGGTCGAACCATGTGATGGTGGCATCAATAACATGCAGTCTGTCTGCACCCCCCAAATGCATTATTCCCCCCCTCCACTCCCCCACAACACAAACGCACTAAATACCAAAACACTAGACTGTTACTCTGAAAGCACAGACAAAATGAAAATACGACCAAGGGAATTTAATCACACTGTACTTTTCCTTCATTTATTAGTACATGCTCTCCTTAATTAGACTTGTCTGTAATTCGTACGTAGACACGCATCCGCACATTTACTAGCACGCATGAACATTCATCCATGCATGCATGCATGCACGCACCATTAACAATCAATTCAACAGGTGGGGGAAATCAGTTAATGTGCAGACATGATGGTGATTTTCCTAATAACGTAAAATTCCTTAAGAAATGCATATTAATATACGTGCGATGTATAAGATAGGTATCTAGATTGCTTAGATTTTACTGTTTTACTTTTCCTCACGTTGAACGCATGTTCGTCTTTTTTAATGAAGTGTTCAGGTGTAACCCTAGCTATACTAGCTTCGAAGTAAAAGGCTGAGCTCATTGCATTGCTCGCGTACTGGATTGGGTTTTTTTCCAGTATCCACGGCGTTAAATTTCGATCTACGGCAATCTACGCCATATTCATCTGAGTACATTACGCGAGCAATTATCAACATCAGGGCAAGTCAATGGCTGCCCACGGCTAAGGTGAAGGGCAGGTAGCAGTCACCAGAAATCAGATCCTGTTGTGACAGGTGTCAAGGTCGGGTATGTTCCCATCCGCACGTTCAGTTCCGCCCGCCTGCTCTCCACCCGCCCGCCACCCCCGCCCTGGTGGCCTCGAGCCCACGAAACTTCCTGGTCCCAGTTGTTTCTGGGCGAAGGCAGAGGAAGGGGAAGGGATTTAAAGGTAACAGAAGATTTTCTGAGGAGAGGAGGGAGGAATGAAATCTAGGGGAGAGTGGGGGTGGCTGTGGGCGAGGACGGCAGGAAAGGCACGATGGCACAACGACAAGATATGACACGCATGCGCGCGTTCACACACGCACACAGAGCGAGAGGGAGAGAGAGAGACCAGAACGTTTTGTATGCTCATTACGGTTAGTGTAGGGTTAGATTTCCATGACAAAATACGCGTTGCCGAAAATGTTTGCACAGTAAGGAAACAGGAGGATCTTTTTGTAAATACCAAGCATCCCCACAGATTCCAGTTGCGATCAAAGATCAAAGACCCGACACACTAACCGAAAACCCGGCACACTAACTAGACCATAGACCCGACACACTAACTAGACCCTAGACCTGACACACTAACTAGACCATAGACCCGACACACTAACTAGACCATAGACCTGACACACTAACTAGACCATAGACCCGACACACTAACTAGACCATAGACCTGACACACTAACTAGACCATAGACCCGACACACTAAGAACTCATGAAGGTTCGAGTTTCCCAGACATAATACTACCCATATATTTCACAAAGAAAACGAACACGGGCACTTTGTTTGCGATAAGAGATATGCTTGCACCTCAACCCAGAAACAAAGGGCGGACTGGACTTTGACATATTGTCACTGAATTCCATATTTCGTTCCCCACCTGTGTGCCGCTGTCCCTGATGTTTGTCCTGGGTCCAGCGAATATTTCAGAGTTATTTCCAGTTATCCCTTGGTCTCTTTCACTCTTGTTCCTTGGGTCAAAGTTTGATCGTCCGACGCAGAAAGTTTGAAGTGGAAAGGGCCTGTTTTGCAAAATTGTTCGTATGTTTCGTTTTTAGGTCCGTGTGTAGCAAAGTTTCCGAACCGCAATTCCCTGGCAAGATCGACTCCTTTTGCTAGGTTTACATGCTGTCCCGGCATTTTGAATCTCCTGACCGTGCCTGGCCATAGATTTATGGTCGAGCCTACACTGGGCCGCAGCACACACTGACCTCTAGATTTTTGTCGAATCGTTATATACAAGCAGTAAAATCAACATTACCAGCCATTGGACTCAGTGGTTTTTGGATGAATCAAAATAATCTCCCTTACATACGAATGGTTCAAGCAGAAAGTTGATAGAAGTTTACATGATCACTTTATTCAAAGTTGGTTAGAAGATATAGATACAAAAGACATTTATAAGAACGACAGAATTATTAAAACGTCTTTCACTTCTGAAAACTACATAAAAATATTTCCAGCTAACAACTACATACCACTTCTTAAATTCCGCCTTTTGAAGAACTTCCCAGTCCAAACGCACAGAGTACAGAGAATAACCAGAGAAGAAAGAATCTGTCGTCTTTGTGACAGTAACGACGTCGGTGATAAATACCATTATTTATTTTGCTGTGATAAATTTAAGGATGACCGAAACAAATGGCTACCGCATTTCTACAGAAACCGCCCTAATACCTATAAATTTCATCGCCTGGTCTCAACAGGAGCAAACGACTGCTTACAAAGCTATCATGTTCCATTAAAATCCTACTCAAAGACTTTCGTGGAAATGGATAACCGGTGCTGTGTTTGTTTCTACTCGCTTTATTGTAAGCTGTTGCGAGCCTCTTAAGATAGTTTGTTAATTCGTTTGCTTATCCTAGTGGATATCTGCTCACCTTTTTGTTGCTTTGTTGTACTGTTGCTTGTGTCTTGTCTGCAGACCCCATTGAGGATGAAGGAAGAATAAATAAAACTGTAAATGTAAAATGTCATTGTCTGTTCTGCATGGATGTGAGTGATGCGTCCAACAGCTTGCCTAGTGCTGCCCTTATAAGGTCAGACTAACTAAAAAGGCAACAGTAGTCAAGAACTGTAATATCCAGCCTTCTGCAACAATCAAGATCCCATTGCGTTTCCTCGAGTCTGGATAAATGTTGTGCACAGACTGGTGCAAACAGCTTAAACTGCGCGGAAGTGTGCGTTTATACAAAAACAAAACACGAGTATATCTCGCGAATTTTCCGATTTTCGGCATTCGCGCGGGACATACGGTCGTTCCCTCTTTGTGTAGCGGCACCACTGCACACTTTTGCACACTGACTGCTGACCGGAAGTTGGGAGGTCGCGCGTTGTCTCGGTCTGTCAAACGAGGTCTTCGCTGGATACTAAAAGTTCTTTCCACTTGGTCGCAATGTGTGAGGCAACCTTGGGCATCAGTTTCGAATTTTATTTATTATTTTTTTTGCACTCACGTAAACGGTATCTAATTTCTCCTTGTATTTTTTAAAAGTACTTTCCATTACTGAGATCTACACTGTGATTCGTCTCCATTTCCTGCATTTCCCGACACAGAAACGTCAGATATCCGCCGACACGCCTGATAAAAATCGTTAATACATCTCCTTTTATGCTCCCAGGCTGTTCTCGACATCTGGTGCACAGCTTATGCAAAAGTGTGCGATGGAACCATCACACGGGGGAAGGTGTGCAGGCGGACAGGTTGGGTGGACGATCGTCTCGCTTTATTTTCTGAGTGCATCGAAGTGTGACGGTGCACCCAGGTGAGAACGGTAATAGCGGTTTGGACAATCGTGGGGCGTCAGCTGACAACCCTTGGCCAGGTTTCAGTCACTCGTCAACAACCTGTTTTGTTTTGATTTTTTGGGGGATGGTGGTGGTGGTGGTAGATTTGGGGATAGTTCAGGCTGTTATAAAGCGTTGTCCTAGTATATGGGTTCGGGGTCAACTGGTTTAAAATTTGGTATAAATATGTGGGCGTATGTATGAGTGCTGCTCTCTCCCCTAAGTGAGTAAATGCATACATGCGATTCTGAGTGAGTGAGTGAGTGAGTGAGTGAGTGAGTGAGTGAGTGAGTGAGTGAGTGAGTGAGTGAGTGAGTGAGTGAGTGAGTGAGTGAGTGAGTGAGTGAGTGAGTGAGTGAGTGTACAGTGTGTGTGTGTGTGAGTCACATGCTGAACCAATGCCAAGTCAGGTACTTTGAAACAAGTTCCATCTTGCGCTGGCATGTTTGTTTCACGACAATTACGCCACATTTAGCATATTGCATCGCGGAGCCAGCCTTGGCGTGATTAGATACTGCACTTTCACACCTGGGCTCCTGCGAGAGCGGCGTCTTTTGATCAGCAGCGTGAGTCATGTTGTGCTAGATGGCGCAACGATCGGTGGTAACGCGGCCAAAACAGTTACTACAGGAGGTGGCAGCAACAGAGACGACATCAAAATAAGTACGATGTCTACACCGCTTCCTTTGATGATTGTCGTTGGTGTTGTTTTTAAGACTGGAGACCGAGTACTATCAGTACGATCGCCACAGCGTGAGTTGTGTTCATTGGCAGAACTGGCAGTGACAGTGACAGTGGCTAGTGGTAATGCCACTGCCACACATTTAAAAGACGAAACTACGGTGTGGGGGAGACTTTTCCAGATTATCATCTTAGGTAGAACTCTCTCTCTCTCTCTCTGGATTTTCTTGTGAGAATGAGACAGATCGAGTGAACACGCGTTTACGTTGAAGCGCGCGTGTGTGTAAGTGTGTAATTCATCAAAAATGGAAATGTACAAATTTCCTTTGATTGTACATGTCTTAATGTACTACGGTGAACTTATCTCTCCTTCCTCACCTCTAGGGATCTGAGAATCGCCTTTTGTTTGTTATTTTCTGTTTGTTAGTTTTTATTTTCGGATAGATCTGGACTCGAATCAGGATGGAAACTGTGCACTGTTGCTTATTTAAACGCCTACAATCTTTTCTCGGGTTTCCGCAACCAGCTGCGTTGATTCTCAGAGGCCTTTGGACGACGTTGGCTGCACGCTTTCCCTCTCTGTCTCTGTCGCTCTCTCTCTCTCGCTCCCTCTCTCTCTCTCTCTCTCTGTCGCTGTCTCTGCATGTGTGAGGGTGGGGAGTGATTTATAGTTAATTAAACAAAACAGCTGCTATAAACTAATACACAATAAACACTAAATGCAATAACACAAATATGTTATTAAATTTTCCACCAGAAGGACACGTTGTTCTACATATACTCTGGATCTTTTTTGATAAGTAAGATATCCGTAAGAATCTGTAGGAATGGCATTACAGTTGTAATCACTGTCGATAAAGGAAATTCACTGTAATTGTTAAATACATAGGAAATCTTCTGATCACGTGGAACAACAAAAGAAGTTTTACATAACCACCGAGGTTGTCATGGCAGCTATGCTGAAAAGTGCTTGGGGCAGGACGAGGTCACGTGATCAAATGTCCCTTTACGCCTCTCGCGACACGCTATTTCGGGAGTCGCGTGTAAACGAACTAGAAAAAAGCTGGAAGGCACTGTATATGGGTTTGAGCAGCTGACAGAGCAAACTCTGTCCTTAATGGCAACATATGTTACCAGGAAAATGTTCGGGACAAACAGTCGTTCTTTCAAACAGTCGAAACTAACTTTGCTACCTGCACGTTGATAAAGGACAAGACCTTTTACACACGAACCGCCAGCACACGGCTATCTGTCATTTATGTAAACTGTATATATATTTCTTATGCCGAGATAAATATTGATCTTATTTTTGACCAAACCTTTCTAGAGCTTACGCACCAGAACCAAGTACTATTTGAAAGCAACATTATCACAAAAGATATATGACATTGTGCGTTTGTGGGATTTTAGTTTGGGAATGTCTTAAATTCTTCCCTGCAAGTGGAAGATGTATTTTTAAAAATCGTTTAAACTTTAGGCACTGCCGTGGAGAGTACTGTGCGGAAAGTTTGTACGGCAAGCGCGCGCACGCGTGTGTGCATGTGCGCGCACGCGCATTTACGGTAGCATATTACTGTCTACAGTGTATGCGTGAGAGAGGGAAAGATGGGGGCAGGGAGAAAAAGAGGAATGAGTTTGGAGACAGACGTGGACTACAGGGACAAGAATTCTGACAAAATTAGAGCAAGCAACAAGATAGTTGAAGATCGACGTCACGACCTCCCTAAAATACTGTTCTGGACAGCAAAGCGAATCTGAAAAACAAACGTCGCAATTACAAATGGGAGGGCCATGCAGGACTCGTTCCACGCGCACGTAAGCTTTGCTTTAGGGTCAACCTTACGCAAGCGGGGCTGGCGTTCCCGCTAGCCGAGCCGCCATGACCTAGTTTCGTCCTGCCTCGCGAGCCGAGGTTAGGCACACGCGCTCTTTTGACGTCAGCGTCAGGCCGTAACATGCTGAGGCCCTGCACGGGTTGCAGAATTAATTGGTTTCTTCAATGAAACTAGCAAAAGCGAAAGTCCGGCTGCTCTTTGGCTTTCGGGTTGAGGTAGAATCCCAAGGTTAAAGATGTTTTTCACGGTCTCGCAAAACAAATTCGTCTGCTCATTTTGCCTGGCTCACAGCTCAGTGAATTGCATTTCCATTAATATGCGGTCATAGGCGCGTGATGTATTTCGGTCCGGTATATCAATTCGTCTGGGATATTTTTGATGGATTTTGGTGAAATACAACTTTGCAATGATAACACTTCGTTTAGTGAACTTTTGCTTTAAATATAAACCATAAAGGTAGCAGATATTTGTACAGGAAAATTGCCACAACATCGCTGTTATCACTTATGACACAACAAGCCACCATACAGCCCACAGCGTCTACCGCAACCGTTCCTCTATAACTGCCATCAAAATCCTCGTCGCAGCCATCGTTTTTGAAACAGAATAAATCTTGTGATGCTTGATGGTGAGGGATGTGGGTGTGGACCATATTTAGGTGCTGCGAACTCTACTAACACAATCCTGGCCTCCGGTTGCTCCCAGCAAGAGCAGTGGTCCACTGGTCTCAGCTGTCATTGCCGAATACCCCCCAGGAGAAATGTTAAGCTCTTTTACTTGATCATCCGCGCATGACTTTCTTCCCTCCTTCTCTTTAACCCTTACTCATTTTCGCACAGTTTATTTTTCCCTCCTTCTCTTTAACCCTTACTCGTTTTTGCACAGTTTAACTTTTGGTCATAGTATCAAGATGTGTTTTTACTGGATTACATACTCCTAACTTTTTATTGTACAGTATACATTTCCCCTTTGGGTTCATTTAATAGAATTCAGTGGAAGAAACGCATGTTCTACGTATTGGATAGCAGGCGGAGAATTGTCGACTATCGAGCAACATTGCATGGGGGTGGCAGTGGTGAGTCCAGCCTGTCGTTCTGAAGGAATGAAGTGGGGGAAGGCGAGGGGACGATTGTTATATACAACGCTTAGCCCAGTACCTGTAACAGGTGACAGAGTTGGGCTTCCCTCGCAAGTGCTATATTAAATACGAGAAATCTATGAAGTGAGCGTCAGCTTCCAGTTCTATCATAAGGTAACCAACACATGAAATTGATAATAACAAAAAAAAACCAAAGCTCTGGGAGGGGAGGGAATCACCCCTATCGTCACCACCGTTGAAATTGGCAGTGTCCTCCTCCACATCGTCATCTTCTCCTCCTTATTCCTCTTGCTCATCATTATCGTTATTATCAGCAGCAGTAATAACATATTAATGTTAATAATGCTAACTATATATAGAAACAGTCTAAGGTTCACTGCGCATGTCAGCACACCGTGAGCCATGGATCCGTCCAACAAGGTCAGTCTCTGTGGTGGGCCGGGAGTTTGTGACGATAAACTTTTGGATACTGACGTCATATATTATCCGATTCAAATGTACACCTCAAAAGAATTGTAAGGCCACCTGCTCTTTGGCAGGCAGATAACGGACGTGCGTAATTTGCAAGAACACAACATCCAGCCCAAAACGCGAAATTTTTTCCCCACGTGAGTTCCAGGCGTTCCAGGTGCTCATGCGCGGACCTATCAAGGCGCTGCGCATGCGCATCTCGGTTGCTAACCACAACAACAGATGAATTTGGGTCAAGCCCTGATCTCTACACAGCGTCACGTTTAATAGCAGGTTCAAACCCATAGTAACTAACGATTTGTGTGTGTGGGG
>SMGT01006404.1:109761-173659 GCA_004794575.1 Lanistes nyassanus
CCCCCCCCCGCATCGATCTCTCACCACACAGTGACAATCCTGCAGGCCATGCGCTTTCTTTATTTATCCTCCCCCGTTCGTCCGTCCGACTGTCTGTGGAAAATAAACACTTATTTCCTAGCTTTATTTTCAAATAGAAATGCAATCGTGACATAATTTAGATGTTACGTAGTCAGCATACATCGCTAAGCATTCGCAAAGACTGGCACATCTGAAGACTAAAATGTATGTAGAATGTGGAAGTCAAGATGTAGGCACTGAAAACAGAACAAACTTTGATACGAAAATTTTCCAGTATATCTTTTTTTTAAATGCGCTATTGAACCCGTCTGCTTTACGACTTGACCCAAAGTTGGGGGGGGGGGGGTTGGAATCTTCTAGAATTCTGCCATGAAACTTTTAATACTCAGCCACAGAGGTAAACGCCGGGTCGGTAAATATGATGTGCAATTATGAACAAAGGTGAATTAAATACTATCAATTTTAAAGTCCTTTTTAAACCAAGAATGATCTATTCAACGTAATAAGTAATTCATTTGAAAAATCAAGATTTTAGCAAAGCTTAATTCTGAGTTCTGCTCCATGCCAGTTGCTAATAACAACAGGAGATAACTGTAGGTCAAGCCAAGACTGTCAGTTTGAATAGTTACAGTGAAGAGGCCAGTGTGGGGCAATCGATGGCCGAGAGGTACAAACATAAATAAATAAAGACGTCGAGTTTGACAGTTATGTCGCAGGTTCGAAACCCATATTAACTTACAATTGTTTTGACGGGGGTAGGGGTAGGGGTAGGGGTAGGGTTTGGTATCAGGTAGGGGTTCTGTTTTTATGAATAAGTTGAAACCTGTGTCTTTGCGCTAAACGGGCTGGGGAAGAACTCAGTGGGGAAAAAGAATTTCGTGTGAGGGACTATTCAGTGGGTGGATAATTTGTTTGTTGCATATGTCCTGACAAGCCACAACAAAGTAGGTATATAGTCTCCTGCGTGTGTCCTGTCAAACCACTACAAGTTAGGTAAGGTTCCCTGTGTGTTTCCTGTCAAACCACGACAAGCTAGGTAAGGTCTCCTAGGTGTGTCCTGTCAAACCACGACAAGCTAGGAAAGGTCTCCTAGGTGTGTCCTGTCAAACCACGACAAGCTAGATAAGGTCTCCTAGGTGTGTCCTGTCAAACCACAACAAGCTAGGTAAGGTCTCCTAGGTGTGTCCTGTCAAACCACAACAAGCTAGGTAAGGTCTCCTAGGTGTGTCCTGTCAAACCACAACAAGCTAGGTAAGGTCTCCTAGGTGTGTCCTGTCAAACCACAACAAGCTAGGTAAGGTCTCTTAAGTGTGTATTGTCCTGAAATAACAAATAGTATTAACATATTGTTTTGTGCTGAATAACATAAAGTACTAGCAGTCTGTGTTGTGCTGAAATAACAAAGAGACTGCTTGCAGATTTTATCGCCCTAAATTAACAAAGATTAATTGCACACTGTATAGTCCTGAAATACCAAAGAGAGTAATACCAGACAGTATAGTACGGAAATAACAAAGTACTAGATTATATTGTGCCGAAATGGCGGAAGAGGTTGGGGGAGTACTGACAAATTGTATTGTCCTCATAACTTAGAGTGCTAGAAGATTGATGGTAGGAGGTGGCTGCTTGTTTGACAACATACAGCGAAATGTCAAACCTCGCGAGTTTCGATGAAAACCCGAATGAAAATAATTCTGTTAAAGAACTAGATACTCCACCTGTCAGTCACAAACATTTCGTCTGATTTCTGTCTAGCCATTTCTCCTTCAACAAGGTTGTAGAAAATTCTTTGTGCAGGAAATCTAGATCATATATCAAAAGCATTCAGAGCGACCCTATTTTGGTAGCAGAAGACAGGTGTAGCTCTTTTTACTTCTGGTTTTAATTTTTTTTTATCAATTAATGATTTTATCAATACATTTCGTCATTGAAGTGTGACTGCCATTAATCAAATAATGTTTGCTGCCACTGAAGTGTGTCCGCCTTCTATCAGATGTTTGTTCTTCGAGTTTTTGTATCTCAAGCCGGGTTACTCTGGTGTTTCGCTTCACGTTGCCTGGGGTTGAACACAGCTGAACGGCTTGAACACAGCTTAACGGCTTCAACACAGCTGAACGACTTGAACGCAGCTGAACCACTTGAACACAGCCTAACGGCTTCAACACAGCTGAACGACTTGAACACAGCTTAACGGCTTCAACACAGCTGAAGACTTGAACACAGCTGAACGACTTCAACACAGCTGAGAGACTTGAAAACAGCTGAACGACTTCAACACAGCTGAGCGACTTCAACACAGCTGTTCGACAGAACGTACAGAGACTTATGTCGAGGACATTTTACGTGGGTTAGTGAGAGGAAATCACCACGCTCCATCAAAGTCAAAAAGAGTTAATCTAAACTATGCAAGCTCTGGTACAAAGCGCGGAACAAACACACAGCAGATGTGGCTATTTCATGCTTCGGCTATACATCTGTGGTTTATTTCAGGCATCCTCAAAACAACTGGGGGTGGGGGTGGTAGGGTGTATTGTATACACCACAAATACACTGGTGGCTATTTGGTACACCGCCAGAAGACGAGATCTGAACCCTTAATCTGTAGCACCTGGACGACAGGCATTTTAGAACCACTCAGCCAAATATTTCAAGACTGCTTTGCAAGTAAGCATGGAGGAACAAAATTAAAGAAAGGAAGAAAACAACGAAGGAAAAAACGAAGAGAAGAACGAACGAAGGAAGATAATAGGAATAGAAAAGGTAGGCGGACAGAATGAAAGGAAATGAAAAAATTGTGACAAAAGTAGGAAGTAAGACAGGAAGGGTGAAGCAAAAAGAGAAAAATAAATGAGAAAGGAAAATGTAATGAAAGAAAGAAAGAAAGACAAAGGAAAGAAAGTAAGGAAGGCAGAAAAAAAGAAGTAAAACAAAAAAAGACAGGACAGACAGACAGACAGACAGACAGACAGACAGACAGACAGACAGACAGACAGACCGACCGACCGATAGGCAGGCACCAGACAGAGAGGGAGTGGGGTGGGTGTTTGTTGCAAACTATAGGTGCACATCAGGACGGTGTTGCTTAGAAAAGTGTATCTGTTGTCACACGTGGGACTGGTGTCACAAGACGAGCATCAGTCCCACCCAGTCACATTATACTGACACCGGGCCAACCAGTCCTAGTACTGTTCCCTGTAGTGCCAGGCGTCTGGCAGGGCAGCTACTAGAGTGCTAATTTTTAAGACTCGGCCGGGATACAAACCACGGACCTCCCGCCTCGGAAGCGGACGCCTTAACCTCTAGACCACCGAGGCGGTCCCGACAGAGAGACAGGAAAGGTTAGGAGCAAACATTCACATGACAAGAAACTGAAAAGGACGGAAGAGCCAAAGGAAAAGAAGAAGAAAGCAAAATAAACTACTCTGATGTCGGATCATTCCGGAAACCCTGTTCTTCCTCCCCACCCCACCCCACCCCTCCTCCACTCCGAACAACAGCCAACTGCACTCAGCGCAAAATTCGGTCATCACAGTGTTCCACGACCTCAGCATTTCTTTTTATAAACCACAGCAACTTTTTTCCCAGCCAGTAAATACACATCTCACCGATTTTTTTCCTGGATCTGATAGGATGTCAAGCGCTTAGTCACGTGACGTATTACATGGCGCACAGCGCCCTTAAACAGGAGGAAGTCTGTATTCTGGGAACCCCATGCGCGTGCAAGAAAGGCCGTTAGATCAGAAACATCCGCGCCTTCCGCTGCTTTGTCCTCCTGGCTGCATGTGCACTTGGCTCCACGTCATCTTCCATTACAGTGAAAGGCGTGCACAGGGCAGCAGCTTGCTAACATGGATATTTTAACCCCGCTACGTTCTTTTTATTTATTTTTTCCTCTGATTCGCTAGTGGACGCACCAGTGTAGGCTCTAGCAAGTCTCTTGTGGGGTGGAGGGGGGTTTATGTTTCTCCACAACCCTGAAAAGTCGTCTGTATATCCAACGGTAAAGACGGCTCCGCATGGAGCGGTCACGATACACTTTCCGGGTAGGGGCGCTTCGTGATGCAGATTAAAGACTGCACAATCGTGTTTATTCCCCCAGAAAGGCTGATATGGCATGTTCCATATGTTTACGAGTCGTTCTTAAATTCTACCAGCACATGGAACGCTCCACGCTCAATGCACACTCCCCCACATCTCCGGCGGCTTTATTTAGGATGTCATTTCGACTTGGGTGAGGTTAGCGACCGAAGGAGTGAACCAAAACAAAGGATGCTGAACTTGAAACTCCCTTTCAGCAACGATTCGTCTAATAATTGTCCAAATGTCGTGCAATATGCACTTACAAATTGCTTGCAAGTATAGTAAATGCAGGAAAACTAAGAGCGGAGGACTGCTGAAAAGAGAGGAAAAAAACTTATGCAGGACCCTCTTCTCTCTCTTTCCACGTGGACAGATTAACGTATACAGGAAACCTCTATTTCCAATAAGAGAGACAAATAGATTAACGTAATCAGGAAAACCTCCTTTTCAGCTAGAGAGACAAACCGATTTCAAGAGGTTTAATTTTCAGCGGAACCAGTGGATCTTTCAGAGACAACCCAACAGCAAGCCTATAGCTAGCACCCATAATTTTCAAATAGAGAGGGGTTTTACAGAGCGGAACTTCAGCTGCGTGCAGATGGAAGCATCGATAACTCCAGGACTTATTTTGCGCCGGTGACTAAGCAGTAAAGGGACATTGCTTTCGAAACTGGGAGGTCGATTCATCGGGATCTGTCTGGTCGTATAAAAGCAGTGGCGAAGGACTAGTCCAGCACACTAACAAAACTCATTTCATTTCGTCCAGTTCGAACCAAATCTTTTGTGCATATGCAGAGATTTTCCTACAGCCTCGATGTGAAGATGTTAAGGGGAGACAGCTTGAAGGAAGTCCGGTCTTTGTTGCGTAAGGCAAGATTATGGTTCCTTACAAAGGGTTTCATACTGCGACTTGTCGAACCATGCAACACCTGCTTTAAAGTCCGGGTCTGAGCACAGCCACACCTGTCCTACTAAAACCTGCAGTTACAATAACGGCTTAGCTTTTTAATTAAATAACAAGTTGTATATCATAATATTAATCCTTGTCTCTTAATGTGGTGAGGTACGTTATCGTCGTCCTCGAAAGTATGACACAGTTACACGAGTATCCTAAACCCCGACCCTTCTTCCCTTAAAACGGAGACTGTTATGACACAGGGAGACTGCTATTATTATTACTAGTTCACGGTTTGTTTACAGTCGGATTCTTTCGCACTTTCGTATGGTTTTATTGTTTGAAATCTCTGTGTGCCGCCTCTTTTCTTGCACTAAATTTTGTGACCTCTAAAATCTAAGCTTAGCATTTCCGTCTTTATGGCTTCGACGTACATGGTTTGTTGTGTTCGTACAGCCCAAGTCGCCTGGAAGTAAAGCAGCGATCGCTAGTCCAGTCGTGTATAAAACCAAAGGAGACGACTCAAAGTGGAGATATAAACAAAAATACCTTTGCAGTCGTTATGCTGGCTACATAGCCGTTTCGCTCCCAGAGCAGTTACGACGTGTTACGAATGTGTAGGTGTATCTTTTAATAATTCTATCAGAACATGGGAACTATTTTGTCTTGCGGAGGAATCTAGTCCAGTCTAATCAAGAACTGCATGAGTCATTGTTTCACTTCCGTCTTCTGAAAGCCCTCTTGACCAGTTGACTATGCAAACAGAAAGTTTAACCTTTTATCCTCCAACCGCTCATCTGTCAGTGTGTATGTAGTCTGAACCTACGACTTTGTTTATTTGTTAAATAGTTGTGCGCGTGTGAATGCATCTGTGCATGGTGCTTTGACTGTTAGGTCAAAGACCCCATGAACGTATGTGAGTACGAGTCACACACCGAGATAAGCGTTCACGCAAATTAAAGAATAAATTCAAATGCGTAATTTACGAACTTCTTTGCTTCGGTACATGCAGCGTGTGCATGGCTGCATATCTGCGCATCTATAGGACTCTGTATCTGCACTGTATCTATTAAAAGTAAGATTTCGTGTCCGGGTTTCGAGAAACATCACTTCGTTCCTGTTGGGTCTGCACTTCTTAACCCATGCACGACTTGAACAATGTATATGAGGCTGGCCTGATAAGAAGGGTGGGAGGGAAACTTGTATAGACTGGCATGTGACTGCTGCCTGCAGTTATAGGTAACAGCATGCAGACAAGATAAGGGGCTACAAATAGGGTCAGTTAACAAATATTATAATCACATCCGATAATGTCCTTACATGATAGAAGTCACGAGGTTGTAATACATCCGGACACAAACACATACACGCAAGTGCTCACATATACGCACGCACAAGCACACACAGGTGCACACAATCGTGCGCGCGCACACTTCTCACTCACACAGGCACGCTCACACACACACGCACGCACGCACGCACACGCACGCACACGCACACCACGCAAGCTCGCAAGCACACATACACACAACCATGCACATGTACTTCAGAAATGTTTTCCTGAAGAGACGCTGATAACCATGTGGCAAAGACTCCGTCAGTCTGAGGACGACTGCACTCCAGAACCGTCGGATGAATGTAGCTCTATGCCAGAGCAGCCGACGTTTCTTTAACTGATTCCAGCGCTTAGAACCCGGTCCTCGTCCCTTCTCACCTCCCGTACAATGTATGCAGGTTTGACTCAGTGCGGTTTCACCTGACAGGTGAGTCAACGAGCTGCAGACAGGGTCTCAGTGACTCTTCTTACCTGAACGCGGAGTATCCTGGTAAACAACCTTTTTTTAAAAAAAAACCCTTCCCATTGCCCACTTTCAACAAGCACATACAGATTCACAGATGTACACACACACATTAACACGGACGCACGTACGCGATAGTGCACACGCAAACACGCAGGAATGTGGACGCGTGCTTGCGTGCGTGCGTGCGTGCGTGCGTGCGTGCGTGCGTGCGTGCGTCCGTGCGTCCGTGCGTCCGTGCGTCCGTGCGTCCGTGCGTGCACGCACATGTCTACTTAGATACCCTTACTTGCGAGAATTCACACACATGCCCACGGACGCACCCTTACATCCACACATGCACGTACAGCCTAGGACGGATTGGTAGGAGGGGAGATAGACCGTGGAGAGGGGGGGGGGGGGTGGGGAGTAAAAGCAGATGAAGGGAAAGTAGACATGACAGAGGAAAAGTGGGGGTGTAGACTGACGAAAACGGGTTTATGGTGAGGAAGGACTTAGAATAAATACGATCGTGGCACAGTTACCCTGACCTTTGCACCTTCCTGATAGACGTCCTACTACACCGCAGAACGTTCAGGAAGTTCTCAACCACATCATGCAGCGACCTGCTCAACACTGAATAGGAAAGCAACATAGCCACCTTAACCTCTAACCTCTAGCGATCTTCCTCCCGAGTATAATCCTTCTCAACTGTTGGCTAGATGCACGCAGTTGTGTAGTAACCCTAGCTTGCACTTTTATGACAGGTGTTCTGTTTTCTTTTTTGCCCCATGAACAAGACCGCCTCGGTGGTCTAGTGGTTAAGGCGTCCGCTTCCGAGGCGGGAGGTCGGTGGTTCGCATTCCGGCCGAGTCACACCAGACTTAAAACTTGGCAATCTAGTAGCTGCCCTGCCAGACGCCTGGCACTGTAGAGAACAGTACTAGGACTGGTTGGCCCGGTGTCAGTATAATGTGACTGGGTGGGACTGAGGCCCGTGTTGCGCCATCAGTCCCACCTGTGGCAGCACGTAAACTTTGTCTAAGCAACACCGTCCTGATGTGCACATAGTTTGCGGCTGGACGTTAAGCAACACCCCCCCCCCCCCCCCGCCCCATGAACAAAATGGGTCGTCAGTAAAGGCACACCACGGATAAAATTGCCACATGAAGTATCTGTATTGGCATTAATGGTCGTAGGAAAAAAGGATAACGGACATGAACAGACTATAGAACATGATACAGGCATTAATGGTTGTAGGAAAACGGTAACAGACATGAGCAAATTCAAAACGTGCCATAGGCATTTTTTTCGCAGGAAAAGGACAGCAGACATGAGAAGAGTATCAAACATGCTAAAGGCATTAATGGTTGTAGGAAAACGATAACAGAAATGAGCAGAATACAGAACGTGCCATATGCATTAATGTTTGTAGTAAATGAAAGACATGAACCGAATATAGACCGTTGCTTAAGTGTCCACATGCAAGAAAGTAAAAAAAAAAAAGTAAGCAGAGAAAATGCCATGAATATACCTATAGCAAAACCTAGTGAAATAACGCTGCAGGTATGAAAAGCTTTCAGAAGAACTTTAATTCAGTCCATAAAGTGATAAATCAATTCGTGTTTATTTTAAAATTGCTGGCACTTAAAAAGGAGTTGAATCAAAGACGTCCCTGAAAAAGACGTAAAATCAAACTAAAAACTGGAATAAAAAGAAGCAGCAGTCTAACTGAACAAACACAATAAGGAAAGTGAAAGTAATTTGTTTTTCGCTTCAAAAATGAGCCGGCACGTGTGTGGTTTGGAAGAGATTGGAGGTTGGCAAAAGAAGGAAAAGACAATGAAACTTAAAAAGAACAAACATTTGGCTTCAAGCGGGAAATGATCGAGTTAACACTGGAAAGCAAATAAATAGTTATTGTAATGGCCGAAGTAGCGATTTTGCCTCCATGAATGGCACTCAGAGAAAGCTGTGGCCCAGAACAGATGGAACGGCGCCGGGGCAGCTTGGATTGCGGAAACCTAATAAGAAACTATTACAACTGTTACGGACAGTAGGTACTCCCACAGAGAATGTGACCTTGGAGGCTGTTAACGAGCCCCCTTCCCTTCCACGGCACCTCTTTGTCACAGGTGAATCCAAGGTCACGGTGAGAGGTCACCTGCAGGGTCTGGTTGCACAGAAAAGTGCAAACCTGGTTGACGACTGGTCCGGAATATTCGAGATTGTCATTGTCATTTTCCTCGCCATCTTTCTGTGGGTATGCCGACCTCTCCAGGGCATAAAAAATCTCTCGGCAGTTTGGAAAAAAAGAAACGGACGGGATAAGCACGCGCTAGTAATTAGGTTCGAAGCTAAGTAATTAAATTTGATGTCCTTCGCGTAGGACTGTCCCCTGCCCAGTCAATGAGGTACAGCATGGAAATGCAGTTTCAAATCACCGAATGATCATAATCCACTGTTTTTATGACAAACGGGTCACATGATATGCACATGGTTAAGCCGCCATTTTGTGCAAGAGCTAGGCAAGCAAACTTGTATTTTGTTTTATTCAGCTTATAAGCCGGGAGAGCTTTTATTTTCGACTACATTTACAAAACATACATTTGGACAATCCCAACAAGGTACTGGCAGCGCTAGACCCGTATGCTGACGTATGCAAACAAGGGAGCCTACCGTACCCATACACGTAGCAAAGAGAGAATCGAAAGTAAGGAGCGTGGCAGATCTTTTATTCTAACCGTCTGATGTATGCGTGGTCATCAAGATGCGTCCATCAACTAACCAGAAAAGAGACAACAGTAGTCCCCCCGCCGTTCTCCTCATAGCCCCCCTATGCAGGGACCAATAGTGGACGATTGACGATTTTATAGCGCTCTGTTCTCATTTGTTCTTTGTTAAAAACATACATTTCGCAAAATGAATCAAGCATCGCATTCTCATGGACCACCTGTGTGCGGCGCGTAGTCCACTTAAGCAATTAAGTGGATGACTGCAACTTCAGAAAACTGCAGCAGATTTGGATAACAGCCGTCACGTAGGTGTTATGTGCTGGCCAGGTACAGGCCGGGTTAGCTAGGCAAGCAGGAATTACGTCACGAAGACGGCCGTTAAAGATAGTGGGTAGACTATCAGGACCAGTTCAAAGAGGTGAACTGCCCAGGGGCAGGGGTAAGTCAGGTCCACTATTGGTCCCTGCATAGGGGGGCTATGAGGAGAACGGCGGGGGGACTACTGTTGTCTCTTTTCTGGTTAGTTGATGGACGCATCTTGATGACCACGCATACATCAGACGGTTAGAATAAAAGGACTGGTTTAGAATGTCAAGTTATGTTGGGGCCTGGTTAGCTCAGTTGGTAGAGCTGCGGACTAGCAGATGGAAGGTTGCTGGTTGGAATCCAGGTGTGGCAAAGGATTATTCCTGGAGTTGCACATTGTCCAAACTCCATTCGGCCTTCTCCCCGCACATTAAATAGCCTGTCCACACTGGACATCTTACTGCTGCTATCAGTCTGGTGGTTCTTTTAGTGCACAGCTTAGTAATAGGACCCCGTCCGCGAAATCACCGTGAGGTGGAAACACTGTCCCAACCAACCAACCAGTCAAGTTATGTTCTGCTGAAATCTTCTGCTCAGTCATCCGCTGCTGTCATTCGTCTTCTACCACTGCGGTTAGTGCTGAAGACATACTGTTGGTGTCCCCTTCTACTGGACTTGTGCGAAGTCCTCCATTAGGTGTACGTGACTTGAGCAAACCAGTTGCTGTAGTGCAAGGTACTCCTCGGGGTGTGTTGTGTTCCCCAAGCCTGGTGTGCGACTCTTGCTGTGGAAAAGCTCAATGCTGACCGGGTGAAGGAGGAACAGGAGAATGTATAGGAAGTCAGGGGACAGAAAGAAGACGACCGCCTGTAGCAGAAGCAGAGATCCAGGCTTGAGAGGCTGTATGTAACTGAAGTCCAGTGGAGCGAGTTTAGAGGTCAAAGGTCGACTGAGAAGTGTCATACAGTGAGGTGGCTGTATGACGTCAGCAAGAGTGCCTACGATCCTTCAGGAAACGTTGTGTCCTGAGCCAAAGAACACGATCATAAGGAGTCTGCGATTACCAAGGAGCTGCAAAGAGGACTTTATGACACGTCAGCGTTCGGGACAGCATAGAGGCGGGCCCCCTTTGGTACCGACTGTTGTACGAACTATGCAAACGACCAGGTGACAAGTGTTGTGTGTTCTACGCGTGGTCATAGTGTATGTGCAGTTGAGTCAGGTACGTGTGTCTTGATCTTGTGTTTAGAAGGGCAGGTGATGGAAGGAACTGTATGTTGATAGCTGAACCAGAAAGAAACCCGGGGTCATCCCTTTAATGAGGCTAGATATACTCGCTATCTGTATTGTCCTTTTTTTCTTTCGCTGTATTAAGGACTCTGTGATTCTTTGTGTTGCTGGGAGATTGTAGGTGGATGGGACTCGGGCCACAGTGTGCAGTGAGAGGACTATACTGTAAATAATAAAGTAATACATTGACAACACTTCCATATACGAATATATCGTCCTCCCAACGGCCGTCGTGTGAAGCGAGCACGTGAAACGAGGCTTTACGAGTAAACTCTCATGTGACCATACACACATACAATATTAGTCTGCACTTCGTCACTTTTATATTTCGCAGGTGCTGTTGGATGCCTTAATACTACCTTTATTGTAATCGTCTCTTTCCTCAGAGTTATTTTATTCCAAAAGAGGCAAAAACTGGTCTATAAAATGCAATTCTTTGGTGCGATTCAAATAACTTTATTCTCGCTTCCAGGTGGCTTAACTTAAATTAGAATGCGTGTTTCCTAAAAACAGACGGCCAGCTACTAGCCTCTGTGGGCTTTTACACAACATGGCTTCTGCGCCGCAAAGGGCAAAGGAGGTGGGGGGGGGATCACACAATCGGTGACGTCAAATGAAATGACGTCAAATGAAATCAATGGGTTCAAGGCGAAAGCAAGCACGACAGTGCGTGCGCACACACGCGCGCGCGAAGTTCCGTACACACAACGTGGAGGGGGGGGGGGCAGGGAAGGGGAGGAGGAAGTCTGAAGCTATTTGTCTCTTCTGAAGGTCTTCGCTAAATATAACCAACAATCGAACACGCAATTTCTCAGAGGGGGACATTGGAAGGGGGGTGGAGGTGGACGGAAAGTGCTGGAGACAGACCTTGATCATATGATCACGTCCTCTGATAATCTCTTCAGTCCAGTATGAGTTTTAATGCTCCAGGATTTTTTAAAAATAAAATCTTTTATTATATTATTACGTGATTGGTGGGGAGAGGTGGGTGCGCTTGGCACTCGTTGTGTTTATGTCAGATACGGAGCCGCCACCCTCTCCCAACAAGGCTATGGCCCGATTTGCAACTGCACTGACCTTGACCAAGGACAATCATCTGCGCACTTCGATATGCTGCGGCTTGCGCCCTCACTACCGGGAAGCTAAAGGTCAGCTGCACTGCTCTTGTACCAGGCGAGCACTGAGGCTGGCCAGATGGGTGGGTGCCTGGCAGGGTGGCCGGCTGGGTGGCTGCCTGGCAGGGTGGCCGGCTGGGTGGCTGCCAAGATTCTCGACGTGGCAGCCCCCGAAAGATTAAAAATGTCCTCGACCTCTTTAAATCAGCCTCTCCCCTCCATACTACCTCCTTCGCTTCCACCATACTCTCCCTCCTACCCCCGACCTCTTTTCCAGCAAGCTGCTCCCCTTGTGGGAGGTGGGGTGTAGGGGCTGGGGTGGGAGCGAGACGTAGTGCGTGCAGGAAGCAAGCATGGCGGCGTGTTTGAGGGGGCGGGAATAGGGCGGGGTGGGGCTGAGATCACTGAGGACAGACTTTTTTCTGATGACTTCATATGCTATTCCCTCCATAATCGCCATTATGTCCACATGTTTGACTGTCGAGAGAGAGTGAGAGAGATGAGGATAAAAAGTGAACACTGGGGTATAAATCGCTCCTAAGAGCAGAATGGATCGAGTGTTTGAAGCAAACATGATGAGCGCAGCGGGGGAGCAGTTTATGGACCATAACATGGTGATATTATCGCCCATTTTGCCCTTCAAGATACCTGCCACCCGCTGTTAGGCCTGGAATCATTTGCACGCGGTGACCAGCGCTGGCCACTCCTCTTCCGTGCTGGTTACTGCTTTAATTATACTGCTGTCCACTGTTTGTCGGCCCTGTTGGTCACTGATTTTTGGTCCTGTGGGCCACTGATTGCTCTAACTGCACTGCTTTTCATCATGGGTCCTATTGTCTACTTCCAGTTGTTGGCCCTGTTGTCGAATTGTTGATTGTCTGCTTTGTCCACTGACTGCACTGCTGCCCACTCATGACTTGCCCTGCTGATTGTCTCGACTGTACGACTTCGTCCCTGTTGTCCGCTGATTTACGCCGTGATCCACAGATCGTTGGGCCTGTTGTTCAGTCCTGACTGTTGTAATGTTGACCCTGCTGATTGTCCGGATTGTCAAATGTCTACCCTGTCCACCGAGTGTTTGCATTGTTGTTCAATGCCGTATCTTTCTTTGTATCTATTGTCTAGCGTACCATCTACTGATTGGCTGTCCTGTATACTGATTGTCTGCCCTACTGTATCTACTGATAGTCTGACCTGCTGCCCTCTAGTGGGCTGCTCTGTTGTCTATTGATAGTCTGCCCCGCTATCTACTGTCTGCTGCAATGTCTACTGATACTGACCTGCTATCCACTGACTCTCTGCTATACCGTCTACTGGTGGTCTATTCCGCTGTCTACTGATAGTCTGACCCGCTATCCACTGATTGTCTGCTATACCGTCTACTGTATAGTCTGTCCCGCTGTCTACTGATAGTCTGACCTGTTATCCACTGATTGTCTGCTGTTCTGTCTCATGATAGTCTGTGCTGCTGTCTGCTGATTATCTTACCTACAGCTGTTTGCTCATTATCTAAGTACCTGCTGTCCCCTATATCTTATTAACACTGTTAGGTACAACCGTTGTACTCCATCCTTCCGCCACCCTTCGCCAGCCTCCGAACATCCAACCTCTTCTCAGCGTCCACGTACTACAGTGATCGATGCTGATCGGATAATTGATTTTATCGATCTTTGCCAATCAAGCCCTGGTCTGACGGACAGCACGCTCTCGCCTTTGTGCCCTCGCCCTGCCCCAGGCCACGGCCCTCGGTGCAAGTTCTGGAAGAATTTCTAATTAAAGCTCACCGCCCGCGCACCCGCCTAACATCTCTATTCTGGACTCGGCCTTGAGACGGTGCACTTTAGACAGAGCAACAACAGTGACGTCATCTTCTGGCACGGTGCCTGTCGTGATCAGTGCCAGTAGCGTGCGTGCGTACGTGTACGTGCCCATGCGCGTGTGTGGGTGAGGTACACGAGGGTGGTACATGGGGGTAGGGGGGAGAGGAAACAGAGAAAGGGAGGAAAGCAGAAAAATATCAGAACCTCGCGGAAACGGGAGTTTTTGTGTACTCATGTACCACATGAGCTGATATCTCACCCGCGTCTGCACGCGTGCGTGCGTTCGTGAGTGCTTTTTCCTTAGGACGTGTACGAGATTCCTATTACCACCATAACAACTGGACTGAACGTTTGTTTTCATTCTGTTAAAGTTTATTGATTTTCTGTAACTTTGGTTTATGCACGGTCTGATAACGATTTTTCATTGTTGTTTGGCATTTGGAGCCTGCCTCTGATTTCACTGGACGTTGAAAGTAAAATTTCTTTGTGCCCTGGAAGTCAACGTATAGGGAGCTAAAAGGCGTATATAGTAGGATGGCGGTATAGGGTAGACTGAAAATTACGTTAGCCATTCATCACAGAATGAAATTCCCCCCTCCCCACCCTCGATTAACACAGTTCGTGGAAAGTGAAAGTATTTTTAGCAAGACACTACTCTGTATTTGTTTTAGTATCCTATATAAGCGTACCGAAACTAATACAATAAATCGTCAGCTGACCGAAATTTCCTTACTTTGTCCATGCTCTGTAGCAGAGCATAGGGTCAAAATGTTATTTGTTTACAACAGTGTGTTGGGGGGGGGGGAATGAGGGGTGTTGGCGATAATATGTGTTAATTTCGAAGCAATTCTTACGTCATCTCCTGCGCAATTTCACGGCGGTATGTCCAAAAATGAGTCAGAAGAAATACAGATCTTTCCTTAAACTTTATTTCCAAGTTCTCTCGCCCCCACCTCCCCAGGCCCCTCACGCTCATCTTTTCCCCTCCATACAATCATCCCTTTCCGAACACCAGGTCACGTGATCTCACTACCGCACTTCAAGAAGAAGGGAAAAGTATAAGCGCCTCACGGCTCTGGTCTCCCCCAGTATCAGAGATCCTCCAGGTTGGGTTTCGACCACCGGACTACCGGATATGTAACATTTGTTTTAATCCGCGGGAGGGATTGGGGGATCGAGGTAATAACCAAACTGCTGTTCAGGTTCACTTGTTCCGCTGGACTGGTCATGGCCAGTCCTTGGACGAAGTTTCAATCTGTCAGTGGCGTGGCCGACACTTTATAAAGACTTTAACATCTTTGCGATGAATAAACTTTGGTACAGAGATGTAGACACCTAGCTCAGATAGAGTCCTTCGATCTATAAAGCGGTTTCGAAGAGGAAAATCCTTTAAGTCAGTGTGCTCAGAATGCTTCCAACTGGCTGGTTCGCTCTGGGGTGAGACGTCATCAACAGACCAGGAAAAAAGAGGTTATTTTAACTTTCGGTAGTTACTGAGGTCTCGTCGAGTAATACTACTTTCATAAGCGATCTTTTCGGATGTTGCACACATTTCTATTCAAGGCCATTAATATTGGTTGGTCATCTCTCGATCCCTGGGATGTTTCCTTGCACATACTGATCCCTAAAGACCATGTGGGCCATGGGAGGATTATGAGCACTTTTGTGCATAAATTAAGATGTGGATAATCACTTCTGCAGCCCAGGCATGTGACAGCCTCGCTCTTCTGCATCCGTTCATTTGCTTGCTCGTTGTCTATAAATATGTCGTTTGCTTCCTATTCGTCTACACACATGTTCTCCTTGTTTAGAAAAATGTCTGCTCAGAGGTAAATTAAGACTTGCTGACATGACAGTTACCTTCTGTCCATTCATCTATTCCCTCTCCCATCCATTTATGTAGCCGATCCTTCATTCGTTTCTCCTTTGCGTTATAACATTTTGACGGCCCAAGGATTAATTTACTTCTGTTGCCGTTTCTCCATTCCTCAGAGGTCTCGTTTGTTCGCCCTCCCGTTTGTAGCCCTTGGTCTTGTTTACGTCTCCTCCTAAAGTGATTCACGACCGATCTTAACGACATCAGCATGTCGCCAGACCCTAGTGCAGCTGCACTAAACCAGCGGTAGCCTACATGGAGCACGATTATCTGAGTGTATTTTTACGTGCAATTCCTGGCGCAGAAACAACTGCAAGTCTCCACGCAACCCAGTCCTGATGGCTGACATCGTTCTGTCCACTGTTTCCTCATGACGAAATACTGCATTACGTCATACCCCGATAGAAACTTTGTGAGCACGTATAGAGATTTTTCAAGTAGTCCAGCTTTTACCGAGGCCAAGCAGAGTGTGCAGTAGTGGGCACTAGCAAGCTGGCAACATAGCCGATTCACTGTGTAACCCAAGTGGGCACTAGCAAGCTGGCAACATAGCCGATTCACTGTGTAACCCAATAAACTGTAGTCGGGACTGCCTTGACACTCCTTACTGATATTTTGGTGTCCCTGGAGATCGTGCAGGGAACACGCTATTCACAAGAGAAAAGACAGCAATGGATTCCGTATCGTTTAATGATCAGGCAATGAAGACGTAAAGAGTATTGCATAGATAAAAAGTTGCGTATCAAAGTGTGTGTGTGTGGGGGGGGTGGATGGAGAGAGGGGAGACCCTTAAAAATACTTGCAAGGAACATGTCACTGCCCTCTGGGTTCACAATCTGACATCTCTACTGCCAGTGCGTAAAGTTCTTGGCTAGCTTGGCGGCAGTACTTGCATGCATTCCTTCCCACACAAACATACAAAAGCTCTCTCTTCACATAAATGCTCAGTCGTGTAAATCACTCAAGACGTTTCAGTCCACACTCAGTGAACCAGTCACAAGCCTTCCTAACCCTACCCCTACCTCCTTTCAACCTACCCACCCATTTGATCCCTCCAACTTTGTGCAGCAGACGCTGGCTTCGCAAGGGTTTAGATTCTTTTAAAATTTTGTTTTTTGGAAACGCTTGGAGAGGTTTTTCTGAATGAGGTTTACTTTGTCTGTTTTGTTTAGTTTATTATTCAAACAAGAACAAATGAGGACAGAGCGCTATAAAATCGTCAAGAAAGGGATGGCAGATCTTTTTTGAAGATCTGCCACGTTCCTTACTTTCGACTCTCTCTTTGCTACGTGTATGGGTACGATAGGCTCCCTTGATTGCATACGTCAGCATACGGTTGTGTCTAGCGCTGCCAGTACATTGTTGGGGTTGTAGTTTATTATTGTTGTTTATAAGGCCTTCCAATGTACACTTCGGATTTTTCTGACTGTTGCCTATCTGCATTTCTGTAGACAGGCTTATTCCACACCTTCAGTCACCCGCTAGTGTTGCGCCAGTTTTTTTTCTCTCTCTCTCTCACACACCCACACAATAAAAAGTGCCCCGCCAGCTATAACCACCCCATGCACGCCCGCACACCGGTCAAGTGCGCTAAGGTTAGCATCGATCGAAGTCTAATTCAGAATTTCCAAGGCGCGCGCGAACGAAATTGATCATAGTGTGCGACGTGCGGCGAAAAAATAGCAGAAAAGCAGATCTGAAACCTCCCTGTGCTTTAGAATTCACAGATACGGAGCTGTTTTAGCGTCTGCTTCCATTCTGGGCACAACCGTCTCAGGGACGTACGCGGAAGTCAGCAATACAACATGCCTTCAGTCCTGGTGCACAACTTGCAGAGCCCTCAGGGGGGGGGGGGGGGGGATATTCTATAAACTATAGGAACGGGAGTCATGCTGTATTTGGGGCCTGGATAGCTCTGCAGGTAGAGCTAGGGACTAGCTTGTGGATATTTCTGGTTCGAATCCGGGAGTGGCATGGATTATTTCCTGTACTTAAGCATTGTGCAGATTGCATTTGGCCGTCCCATTGGCCATCTTACTGCAGCTATGTCTGGTAGTTCTTTTAGTCCATACGCCATCTGCCGTAGTGCGAAAACAGCGAGATAAAAGCACTGTCCCTGTAAGACTACCTACACCGGCATACTGTATAGGTGGTGACATCGCACCTCCTACAGGTCACCACAGGAACTGACGTCAACATCTGGCGCTCGTTTCGTTATCTTCGTCTATAAAAACTAGAGTCAGGTTCTCATTTCGGTTGCAGCCTTCGGCAAATGAGAAAGCCTGGGATGAAAACAATAGATGCTAAAATAATACCGAATACTTTATTTGAGTAGTGTCCGCTATTTCCAATTAACGTTAGAGTCCGTAGCGTAATCCTTTTTTTCTGTTTTGGTTGATCTAGTGTATCGAGCATCAATTTGTACATCACCTTTTGAACTAGGTTTATGCTGTATATAGTCACTGTGGTTGAGGCATCTTTTCTAGATCCAGCAGTGATCTCAAACAGTACAGATTGAACAGGGCTTTCGGCTTTGGGGGTGGGTGGGTAGGGTCATAATGGTGGTGGTGGTGGTGGTGGTTATTTAGAGGGACAGTGCTTCCACCTCGCGGTGATTTCGCACTATGGGGGATGGGGTCCTATTACTCAACTATGCACTGAAAGAACCACCAGACTGATGGCTGCAGTAAGGTGGTCAGTGCGGACAGGCAGTTTAATGTGCGGGGAAATGGCCGAATGGAGTTTGCACAATTTTTAACTCCAGGAAATAATCCTTGGCCACACCAGGATTTGAACCAGCAACCTTCCATCTGCTAGTCCGCAGCTCTACCAACTGAGCTAACCAGGCCCCTCAGGGTCATAATGAAAAGGAGGGATCGTACTTAAAGCCGGGTTGGTTACGTGAGGTAAGAGTGTAGAAATTTGCATGGTGGAGTATGTCTCCGTTTCTGGAGGTAGAGAGCAGTAGATCTACTGGTTGCGTCATGCAGCTTCGGCAAACATGTCTTTTATCTTCCTGCTTGGATGTGCAGTAGTCCGTTAGTCGTATTAACCTAGCCGCTGCCGGTGGGGATGAGATCCCAGAAGCCTCCAAACGTAAAGAAAATCAAGGGCATTCACTCCCTCAAAACAACGTCGCGATTCTCTCCAAAGCAACATTGTCTGCCAGTCTGATGCAACACAGATCTCGGCAATCGTTATTCTCCCAGGCCACCCACCCTCCTCCTTATTCTGTCACTCTCCCTTTCTCTCTTGCTGCGTGTTTGTTTGTGTGTGAGAGAGAGAGAGAGAGGGGGGAGGGTCTTGGTACGAGAGTGCGTGATTACGTGGGCCTGTGTGAGTGCGTGCGCCTTGCGTAGGCGGGGATGGGGGGCTGCATGGTGGTAGACATACAAAGTCCGTGGCGGCAACCGTCTGTGGTGGCTGTTGGCAACGGGCCTGAGGAAGGTCAGATAAATAGTCGTATGCTATAAGTGCAGTGTGCCCAGGCCCATCAATAAATTATCAGTAGGGTGTGATAATATGCGCAGCTGGACTAAACCAGTTCTGGTCATAGATCGCTGTCGATCGCTAAACACAGGCTGATCAACGACATTTGTGTCTGTGAATCGAACTGCACTGTCCCTGTATGAGAATTCGAAAGGACGCAGCTGCTATATCAACACATCGGAAACTCAGATTTTCATGCATCAATGCGCATTTTTTTTTAAAAAACTGAACAATTTTATTTATTTGCGCACAAGCGCCGCACTAACATTTATGGTAATCACACGAACTGTACCCAAGAAAATGCGGGTCTTCAATTCTTAATTCCCATTTTTGAATTCTGTAATCTCGTAGCAGGCAAAATCAAAGCATTTATTTATTTTTGTGATTTTAAAAAATTGCTCTCTTCCTTTCTGGGTTTTGTTGGGTGGGAGCAGGGCAGTAGCTAGGCGATTAGGTCGTCAGGTGGCCAGATAGATAAACCCCTTGCAAAAATTAAACGAGTGACTGCAGCTTGAAGCTAAAAGAATGGTCATAAGGGAAACTGAAAGAGGTCGGCTAGTTGGTAGTCTAGCCAAAACACCACACTCGCTTAGCATGAACGGCACTTCAGGGACACTGAACTCCGGTCATTGCCTGAGCCCCGCCTCTACTCTGAAGGACTCAGTGAACCGCCTCACGCAGGAAAAAAAATGTAAACACTGCATGCCGTTTATTGCTGCATCATCCCAGATTCCACGAAATTGCGACCACTTAACCTGCGATGAAGATGGCCGATCCTTTGCACTCCAGTAAAGTGCAGCGGGTTATACCCCCTGCCCATACTCCTCCCCTCCTCTTCTTACACCTCCACCAGAAAGTCGCTACACCCACGCTGTTGACAGCAGATTCGCAGAAGTCGGCGTTAATATGTTGTGGCACGCGCTTTGCACGTGGTCCAGCCATGCAACCGTGTCGCCGGCCGCCTATGTGGGAAAGGTTGCGGCCTTTACGTTTTGGGATTACTACAATCAGAGATAAGGAGTTTATTACTCCTTATCTCTGCTACAATGGAAAGTTTGCTTCGCTCTCATTGGCCGATCGCCGACTAGCGACGTCATCACACGTCATTTTTGTTTACGGCTTGTCGTCCTTGAAGAGACTGTGAGCCAATCAGAGACAAGTTTTGTACCGGGCTGCAAGCGCTCGCCCCTTTTCACACAAAATTATACCACCTTCAACTGCTTCATTTTTACTGAATTAGGACTCGTGCTTTCGTGTAATGCAGTTTTTACAGCAAAACAACACCTCCCGTTATTGGCAACCGTTTGTAATCATGTCTTAAATGCCTAAAGAAGGCTCTGGACCGACAAATACGGACAGGGAATGGTGGGGTGGGTGGGGGGGGTTCTTAGCGGAACGTCGGTGTCTGTGATGAGAGCATACTACTTACATCAAAGAAGATTCTTGTAAACTTCAGTCTTTTCGATTAAATTTACGGTTACTAGCTCCGTTTAAAATATTTTTAGATTTTTGTCGCGCTACGGAGTTTACGCGTCATTTAAATTCCACGAAAAAGTATGCAGTACAGCCACTGTTTTACCTGGGAAAGGTGTTCTCTATGAGCGACCCATTATAAATATTGCGGACAGTCAAGGTGTATCCAAGGTGTACAAATATTGCGGACAGTCAAGGTGTATCCAAGGTGTATTATTGCGGACAGGCTTGCATTGCCTTCATAAAAGGGGTACTTACAAACTACTTACCCATTCCTTTAAAGCCACACGTTTCTTCTTGTTCTTCATTTTGTTCTCTACGTGTTTTATTTTATTTTGTCAACACCACAGAAATTCGTTATAATAATGAAGAAAAAATCGTTATGTATAGAACACGCGCTGTTGCAGACGGGTTTTCCCCGTTGAAAGTACCGTGCAACATCAACAACGAAAACTCCAAGTGCGTTCAGTGAAATATAACTCGGTTTCTCTGACACGGTTACTTTGGGCTGACAGGTCTGCCCTTTCTCTTCGGACTCACTGACACATTTTTAAATCCTCCGCTGCCACCTCATCATTATATGAACAGTTATAGGCCGCGGGGGATTGGTGGGTCACGCGGAACAGGCTTGTCACTTTGGCTCGCGACAGGTCAGCGGAAGTGGACAAGAACAACTACTAGGTCACTGAAAGCTGTGTCAAGACAAGCCCTGGGGTTGGGGAAACTCAAGCGGTCTAAGGGACGTAACTACAAGGGCTAACCAACTTCGCACAATACGCGTGAGCAATGACGTGGAGGCGGATGAGTCAGAGAACGCGTCCCTCCAACTCCCAGTCTCCCACACCCAGATGGTACGCAAAAAAAAAAAAAAATAGTGAAAAGTTGTGGTATTCCCCACCCCCACCCCCACCCCCAACCTCCCAAAAAACTGATCACGATTCGCCCAAAAGTAATGAGGTCATACACACGTGTAGCGGATCTGTCGAATCTAAAAGTGCAAGGCACTTGCGTCACGTGGGTAACCTAATTTCACGTGACATCGCGCCCGCATTCGCCGTTTTTCTGTGCACATGTTGGTGTTGGCATATGTACGTGTGTGTGCGTGTATGTCTGCCGTGGGAGAAAGAGAGAGCAAGTTCAAGCTAGCGGGAAGGAGAGAGAACAGCCAGGCCTGAACTGATGATAATAATTAAGTGATGACGCGTCCAGCTCGGACTTACTACGCCAACATCGGCGGGATCGCTTGGTGATAACCGCATTTCTCGTCACGTGCGTTGGCCTTCAGCTTTGTGACGCACATTTCGCACATTTGCACCCAGTCTAATACACACTAGTTAGTTCTTCCTTCTAAACCGACACGACAGTAGTCTGGGACAGGAATGTCCTCCGAGGGCAAAGACCTTCTGGTCTCTGAACTGCAATGTCGTTCCTTTCAATTTTAGGCCAGGCCCTATCACGGCAACACGGCTTTCATTATATGCCGATGCCGGGCTGATCTCAGGCCCCATTTCCGGGTTCAACGCTCTGGTTTGTTTGTACACAAGACGGTGGAGAGCAAAATGCTAAATAGACGCAAGCTCATGCACAAGCTGATTATTGACCGTCGGTTGAGTTTAATCCCCGCGTTGACTGACGACGCGAAGAGAGATGGATCGGCGGCGTGCGTTTCTGTTTTACTTAAGGAAACGGCGATAACTTTGCTGACCTCATTATCACTGGTTTACGCAGCTGTTTAAAGAGCTTTTTAACGGGAACGTTCGGGCTTAATTTATTGATTACTTCTTAATTCATGGTTGCCAATTATTCATAAGAGCTGCTTCTGCATTTACACAGAATGAGACTGAATTTTATGTGAACATTGGAAAATAATGTGACATGTACTGTTTCGTTGCTTGGGGTTTTTTTACGCGAACAAATGTTTGAGTTTACTAAACATGTCAGCTTGTTAGTCTCTCTCTCTCTCTTTGTCTCGCTTTCTCTTCCCCACCACCTATTTCTTTTATTCCTTCACTTTTCCTACCGTGCATCCTTATTTCCCTCGTTCTTTTTATGTCCTTGATTCCTAATTCTGTCTTTATCCTTCCGGCTGTCCGTCCGTCTGTGTGTTTGTCTGTCATATTCTCTTTCTGCATAAGAAGCCATTAATACCACAGTGTAGCAGCTTCTGGATTGGAGGGGTTTTTTTCCCCCAATTTCAAGGAGCTCCGTGACCTTGCAAGGGAACGACGTCAGCAGTGACGTAAAACAGCACGTGAAGATCACTACGGGAAGCGGAATAACATCCGCAGAGGGAATTTCCGTTAAAATTTAAGAAGCTGGTGACGACACAAACAGCCGACAATAAATTCTGTGTTCCACATACGTGCAAGCAGCCAGTGGAGAGTGAGCTGAAAGTGTAGTGGCGGTGGAGATCGAGATGGAGAGAGAGGGGAGGTAGTGGCGCAACACATCATGGACTTGCGATTGACTTAAGCTGTTATCGCGGGACGAGAGGAAGTACGTGAACCGAGACATGATATAGCTGTGCAGTAACTTTTACAACAGTGACCGGAGTGTAATAAGGGGCTTAATGATGATGTAATGTGATTATCATCTGATCATCGGTGGCTTAATTAGTTGTAAGGTAACATATTTGTTCCCGGACAACATTAAATTCCAGAAAATAATCCTTGGCCACCCCTGCAGCCCTATGCACAAGAGCTGATTATACTGCTGACTACTGCAGGCCCGCGTGGGACTGGTCCGTCCCTGCTTGTAAAGACAATAAGAGTGTGGATATTTATAAGCAGTAGTTCTCCGTCATCACGGAGCAAGATGCATCTAAAATAAATTCAAAATCAAAGCGTCTTTTTTTTAAAATGTGATGGACGCAGCCATCACGGAGACGGTTTCGCCACCACCCGCTCACAGCGGGCGGTATCAGATTACAGGCTGGATACCGCCAGCGTCACGTGACTGACGTGCGGCGGCATTTTTAAACGCGCTGTGCTAGCTTCACTCTCTTTAAACGCTTCTATACTCTTTTAGAATAACTACACACATTAACAACTAACATCTTCGTATTCTACTCGATATGCTCTTTCTTTAGATAGTAAACTTAACAACCATCTTTATAGATTAGGTTAGTTTGTAGGCTAATTTCCTATCTGTATCTATTCAAATTAGCTAGCTTAACTGCATTTGAGCGTAATTATCTCTATTTCCTCCTCAGTCTACTAAACTGTCCTTTACACTAACAGGAAGAGCGAAGCGCACTCTATTCATCACGTATTTCCATGTTCTTGTGTATATATTCTTCATTTTTTTATTTATACTTTTGTGCGGGCAACAAACACAAAATGTGCTGCCCGCGTTAATTTCACCCGCTAGCTCGGGCTGTTGCTGGCAATGCTTTCATTGTGGCCCGCCCCCATTCATTGTCGCTCTATAAAAGGGGGGGATCGGACCGGTCGAGGAGGAGTGAGCCCTGGCCGACGGACAGTGTTGGGCAGCAACTCAATAAAGTATGGAGAACGAGCTGTAACAAAGGCCTGCCCCTCTGTTGGAAGAGAGAGAGAGAGAGAGAAAGTTTGCGAAGCGAACCCGCTTCATCACAAAAAAAGAATATAAATAAGAAAGATACAAAGTCTAGCAATTTGGCATCGAGGTCAGTAAGAAACAGCTAGCAGGGACAGCGACAGCAGCAAACAATAGCAGACAGGACACCACAGAACAGTCTTTACCACCACCAGTTAAGCCGCCGCAACCACGGAGTTGTATAGTATGCAACTCCGTGGCCGCAACTAGAGCTCCGCCCCAACCCACCACCCTCCCCCCCAACTGCCCTATATATATATATAGTGTGAAATTATCCACAGACATAAGCATCTTGATCTTCCCCTAAACAAACTAAACAAAGTAGTTCTGCGGTACTCGGGGAAATGACTTGTAGCAGTACTCTAGCTATTTGTTGCGGGTACTCTCCCTTCATAAACGAAATGCCGTTGAATGCTGGTTATCGTCTGCTTAGTCAGCCTAGCAGTCTGCTGAAAGATCCTCTTTATCTTGTTTATTTTAGTGGATTCATGGTTTGTTATAGCTTGATAGTAGAATATTAAGCTATTTAATTCAGCTTCCTCTCTGTGAGGTTATCCTTTCGGTGTGTGCCTATACAGGTGGACAGCTGTCTTGCGACATCAAAAGCTGAAAAGTTAAAATTTAGATGCTCAAAAAGTAGCTGTAAATTATGAAGATGTAGATTCTGCTATTGTAGCAGAGGCACCATAGACGAAGCAGTCACATCCAAAGTATGAAACATGAAGAATAAACGTGATTTGGGCACCTTTTCGTAGATTATAGTAAAATTCTTCAGCAGTAGGTATTTCAAATGTTTTCATTGCATTTGCATCATATAGCAGTCTGCTAAAATTTGCAGGATCTGGTCGGTGTCAGCATGATTATGCCCCTTATTTTGCCGTACTCACGGGATCTCGGGGCATCACCCACAGTGGCTGGAGTGCTTGGTGATCAAAACAAGTTTTTATTTTCCACAGATAACACTAAGGCGTTATAATTAAAGAGCAAGCCTTCAAAGTATGTGTCGGTTTTATCATGCAGTATTCTACGATAACTCCTGACAAACTTTGTTTTGTCATTGAGGTAGTCATACTCCCCATCTCCCCTGGAAGGACAGAAAGAAATGAATAACAAATCATATATTATTAATAATCAAGCTGCTTACATTATTTTCTAAAAGCCACATAAATATATTTCACTTTAAAGACAATCATTTTTTCATTGTAGTTTTTGCATTGAAAAATATTGAGCCTGTCTCTTTCCTTACATCTGTCATATTCTTTTTTTTCCCCCTTGACAAAGGTTCAGTTTATGGTGGCCTTCAACTGTTTTCAAGCCCAGTGATGGTGAGTATAACATTTAGACAACATTGACTCACAAAACTTGTTAATTAGACATCAGACCTGCCAACAAAATAAATGCCATGGTGAAAAGATTCTGTATTTTTCCTCATTTAAAAATTTTAAGTAATTATGTGACTGTATCTGCATCTGTACCTTTACAATCTTCTAACAAAATTCAGGATTTTGTGAAAAAAAGGAAGTAAGTTTTCTTTGGATTTCACCCTTTAACCAGTGGCTTAAATTTGCTGTGGTCATGCTCTTACATAGTAGAAAGGTAGCAAAAGTGAATATCAAGAGAAAGGATTTCATAGGTGGAACCTCAAAAGTTGAAAGAACTTACATCTAGAAGTAACACTAGGCTTATGTGGCTTGACTAAATTGCATGAAGGCAGTCTTAAAAAATCAAACCACAAGGACTTTGTCTAATGTCAGTAAAGAATTTCTCTCCAACAACTTTTCCTCCTGAAAATTTTAGTCAAAAATATTTATTTTTAGTTACATTTTTCTGGAAATGGCCAGGCTACTGCTTTTTTGTAAATAACTGCTTTTGTTTACTCAAGGTGTGTATTGGGTGCATTAATTGAAAAATGTGTCTGATTCACAGCGCATAATGAAGTAATTGCTGGGCATTACTAAGTCTTGGAAAGAGATGATGACTGAACTGGCTGAAGCGAAATGAACAGTCGGAGAATGTGTTCTCTTTAATTTTTTATTTTCCTTTTAAAAGTCTTCATCAAGAACATGCTGCAGTGGCTGCACTTGTTGCAGGGTCAGTGGAGCGACTCCCTTGGGCGACACCATGCCGTATGTGTATGCCTGGCAGTGTCTGGCTTAGGCTACATTCTCATGGGATTCGCCACATCTGTCATTCTTCTTCTTCTGAGTCGCATACCCCTAGGTACTGCTACCTAGCACTTTGCTTTTTAGAATTCATTACGTCGCAGGAGAATACCCAATAAGAACTAAAAAATTTAATAATTTTATTCATTCATACTGTGTACCTATTCCTAAACATGCACGGAGATAAAGCATTGGCATGACGTTTGATTTTTATGGGCGTTTTCAATTGTGTGATCTTCAGGTATTTTCAAACACAGTCAGAACTTGTCGAAGACATACCTGGCAGATATGGTTCCTGAAGCACGAAGGTCAGAGGTTTTGGGTCACTTCAATGCAGCCTCCAGCATAGGCTTTATAATGGGGCCTATGATTGGTGGACACATTGCTGAGCTTCCAGGAGGGTTCAGTTATGTGGCTTTTCTTGCTGGAATGATTTTTCTTTTAAATGCAGGCAAGTTATAATTATTGTCATTTTGTTGTTAGTGTTAGGGAAATGAAAACAGTACGAGTTGTGTTTATAACCTCAGCTCTTTTTTATGTGAACACTCACTCTTTACACTCTAACCTTTTACAAAAGTTTTAGGCTGACATTATTATTGAAGCCTTTTCTTACTATGGTCAAAAATTTGTGAACTACTTTCGTTTCTAAAGTGTTGAGCGAAAGCATTTTTCCAAGAAATTTTAAGAACAACATGTACCCAAATACTCTATGAAATACTGAAGTAAGACTTCTAATAATAATTACAAAAAATATCCTAAAAGACAATCTTTTTAGACAGTTTTGTGTGCAGAAGTTAGAAAAAGAAGAATCTGTCTACATTGTTGGTTTAAATACATATTCGTTCACCCCAGCAGTAGTATAAATAAGCAGTTAATTTAGATTCGCTCAGGTGGTGGTGGTCATACAGCTCATGGGTTTTCTGTTTCTTTTGCAATTTTCCCTTGTAGGTGTTTTCTTCGGACCTGTATGGCACAGCACATGTATCACACATCCAGGCATCCACAAGCCATGGCATTAGGAAGTAAAACACCACACCACAGAATCGAAATATGAGTCGACACCATTTATTTACATGACAGCGACTTTCAAATAACAACTTTTAATTTACACTCAGACTGCTGACAAAACTATGAATGATAGAGGACTGAGCAACAGCAAATTTGAGAGAGAACATAATAAATTCAACTAAGAAATAGTGAAGAATTATAGAAGAAGCAGACTGAGTATAATAATATCAAATGCAAAACCACGTATTCATTTTTGGCTTCAACACAAGACATAAAAACAGAGGCTCTTTTTGTCTGGCATTCAGTCAACTCAATAATTATTTTCCTAACATCACCTTGTAGACCTGAGCACATCGCTCACCAACCTATCCATAGCCATATTACTGCTGTGTGTATATCCTACTCTTCGAGTAGCTGGTCATTATCATTCACCCCATGGCAGTGTGTGTGTGTGTCTGGGTGGGTGGGTGTGTAAAATGAGGGAACTGCCATACATAAATGCACAAAAACTGAAAGGCATTGCCTTGTCTTTGCGCTCACGTGGGTCAAGTTACTTTTGTAGATCACATCCTCAGTGTCAAGACTCTCCTCAGCTGTGTGTCAGTTTCAGCAGAATAATTTTTAGTTGCAGAATAAAAACTACTTTTCTTTGAGAATCTCCAGTGCAGTATACTCTTGTTAGAGTTTAGACTTACAATTTCACTGTAATTCAAATGGAATTATCCAAGTTTTTCCTTGTATTTTAATGCCTGCACCACATCCTATCTCATTGCATTATTAAATTTTTTCCCCAGCTATGGTGTGGCTAGTATTGCCATCTACCAAGCCTGCACACAAAGCTGACAGTGATTCAGTGGAAGGAGACATCTCACAAAGTGATTCAAGCATCTCACTCAAAAAACTGGCCAGTGAAGAGTTTTCTTTCAGCCCAAAATACTTCATCCAGTCATTCAACACTATCAGTTGGCAGGACCTTTGGGATCTTTTCCTCATCAAATTCTTGGCTGGATTTTCAGTCATCCTGTTCCGGAGCAATTTCAGTTTGGTGCTGAGGCAGAAATTTAGTGCCAGTCCCAAAATGTTAGGTTACCTCATGTCCTACACTGGTGTTGTGTCAGCTGCATGTGGATTTGCTGTGGGACGTTTTACAAGACTTTATTCCAGCACGGCCTCGGTGCTTCTCCATATGCTTTGGCTTCAAAGTGCCTCCCTAGCTAGCCTGGCGCTGGCTCCATCCATATGGGTAGTATTGGTGGCTCTTACGCCTCTTAGCTTTGTGACCACTGTGGTGCGAGTTGTTGCCACAGATCTGACAATCAGGAGGGGAGGGAAGTATAGTCGAGGAGCCCTGATGGGGCTTAGCCAAAGCGTCATGTCCCTTGCCAGAATGCTGTCCCCCTTTCTGGCAGGCCTTTCTCAGGAAGTTCATATAGATGGGCCTGCAGTAGTGGCCATTGTGACAACACTAATTGCAGCAGGCATTATGTGGTTACGGCCCCAAGACCCTGAGAAGCTTCACAAGAAAATAGAGTAAGGTTTCATTAGGAATTTACTTGGCTGGTGGGGTGTGGGGGTAAAGAACAAAGGAACACACACACAAAAATCAAACTTGCTTTGCTTTTTTGTGGCTCCCCCTACCCCCTTTGTTGAAGCAAGAGATTCGTGCAGAGAAAGGCATAATCAGATTTGCTCTGTTCCAGTTATTTACTCATCTGGTGGACATGTTGCTTCATAAGGCAGCCAGCATCTATGGATATTATATTGTGCATATTATGAATTATATTGTGCACCTTGAGGATTCCATGTATTTGTCCTATGTTGTGTTTGTCTTGGATCCCAGTCAGCATACGCTTAGTGAGTGAGCTGACGATATAAAATAGGGATTCGCTGTATGCACACGTGGTACACCGGGGGCTAGCTGTGTGAAGACTAGGGTCGTTTAAAAGAAAGGGGCGGCAGATCTTTTTGAAGATCTGCCATGTTCCTTACTTTCGACTCTCTCTTTGCTACGTGTTTGGGTACGGTAGGCTCCCTTGGTTGCATACGTCAGCATACGGGTGTGTCTAGCACTGCCAGTACCTTGTTGGGATTATCTATGGATATTTCATTTTTTATAGATCCTGTTTTGGAGGGACATTTTTTTATTAGTTCTTTTTGCATATTTTGTAGCCTTTAAGTGTAATGGCTTCCAGCAGACTGAAACTGGTTCTCCTGTGACTGTGCTCGAGCAGTAATGATTGTTGTGATGAATGAAGGGTAGTGTCAAAACATTAAAGAAAACAAACTTTTTAAGACTGAGTAAGGTCATTGCTGATGGAGGACAGAATCTACATGTTGCGATAAACAATGCATATATAGTCTTAGTGAGGTGCTGAATACATTGCACTGTTCTTCAAACAGTGGCAAAGGGCCACCACCATCATGAAAAACATGTATCATAAACAGGGTTTGTTGATTTCTTGTGCCCCACCCCTCATCAGAGTTTCAAACAGCCTGCCTTAAAAAGAGAGGAAATTCACTCGAGAAAATACCCAGTTTCTTAAAAGACATACACAACATATGCACTCTTTAGATAAAATAGATGCATGTGTGGAAGCTTTTGTCAGTTATACATAGCAATAGATCCCATCATCAGTAGTGCCCCGAAACATGTAGATTGTCTTTGTCTTTGTCATGTCTTAGCTTGGTCCAGTTCCCTTGTTTTAAATTTAAGAAAGGTTTTTCCTACAAGCGGCAGTCACCTGTTTTTTAAAAATGCACAGTACACTACATATAGTACACATAGGTTGTTTCAGAGTACATTAAAGCCAGGAAGGCGAAATATTAAAAAAAAGTCGATTTTTATGGGCGGCAGATTTTTTTTTAAAAAGGCACAACCAGTTGTGCTGGCAGTGGAAAAGCGAGGATGTTTGAACCCCTGCTCATAAAACAGTGATCCTGGGGAGTTTTGTCAGCCTGTTAAGCCATATCATGGTGGTTTATTTATTATTAAGTCACCAGGTTGTCAAGGTCGCTTACTGTGATACTGGACTTTTTTAAGAAATTTAAATTCTGTTGTTCACACTCTTCTTCCTCGAGAATCTACATCACTGGGTGTCTACCTAAAAATCCCTGTACTCATGACATCTTACAAAAGATATTACAGATTTTGCTGGCATTTCTGAATTGCTTCTGTTTGTAACATTCTGAGCTTCTGTCTAAAACTGGAGAAATTACCTTGTTTAAAAAAAGCTTCCATAGAACAAACAGAAAAATTTGCCCAAAAAGCAGTATAAAAATTGCAACAGTAGATGAGAGCAGTGATTCTTATTTGAATCCACTCAAAGGTTTGGAGCTTTAGCTCTGGCTAAACCAATGGGCAGGATACAAGATTCAGAAAAAATATTTGACGATCAGTGCAGCACTCTGGTTTGTCTAGTGTTAAAAATTATGCATCATAATGGCTGAAGCAACTGTCAAAGCATGGGAATGTGTTCATTTTTATAGACATGGGAATGATCTAGAAATGTCTGCCATTAAGTCCTTTCCTGCCACGTTTGCATATTTGTTGCTATTGAGTGCAGCTGCACAGGTGGACAATCCTTAGGTGAAGACCCACGAAGGCTATTTTCTTGGTTGGTTGGGGGGGGGGAGGTGTTTGGTTTTACTGCATGTTATTGTTAGCAACTGAGACATATCACAGCAGGGGTATGGGGTCTAATTCTAAGCCGTGACAGAAACATCCGCCAAAGTGATGATTACAATAAGATGGTCAGTGCAGAGGCAATACAAATGTGCAGGGGATGGCCAAAATGATGTCTGCACAATGTTTCACTTGTAATCGGTACACACCAGCGGAAAATTAGCACGCTAATGTGTACGTCGTCTTACAAAAGTAATTTCTGTTCGGACTAGAGGTTCTCCTCACTGACTAAAAAAGAATAAAGAAACAAATAAATATACTCAATTACTTTTATTCTATTAACGATCTAAACCCCGGAACCCGTGACAAGGATAAAGATAAATGAAATGACTGGTAAGAAAAGGTGAGACTTGTATCTAATCCATTCTTTCCTACCACCCTACATTGCACGTCTGCGTCCGAACTAGGGATTAAGTCAGCCGAAAGGACGCCGAGTCCCATCTGCAACAGATCTGCAGAACGTGCAAAAATCTCAATTGTTCTTTGCAGTTCCCCGCAACTCTAAGGTTTGGCCACACCTGACCGAAACTACCAGTGGGCTTTTAACCTTTACAGGCTTAACCTCCAAACCTTCAGGCCTAGAGATGACTTCCTTGAGCCGTCGAGCGTTTTCATGGGCCTTGACCCCTTCAGTTGCCGGTCGCTCGTCTTCAGTTTAAAGGCTGGCCGCTGGTGGTGGCCTCGCCCTGGTTTATCCTCCTCTGGCTGGTCGTGCCGGATGGCGATCTGCAATACCTGCCACAGTTAAAGCAAGGGCCCCTGGGCCTTCTATTTGCCATAGAGTCATCCAGTTTCATTTTCTCTGCAACTTTGGTCGCCAACAGGTCATAGTCAATGTTAGGAGGATTCTCCCCCTTTCTCGTCCCCTCCCTTACATTGGCCTCACAGACCGCGCGGGGCTGACTGTCATTTTTTCTGAAGGTGCTGCGTGGTTGGTTGGAATCGGCACCCAGCAGGATGCTTTCGGCTTGCTGCACATACACCAGCAAGTCAGGAAGGCGTGGCTGCGCTGTCCCTGGCTGGCCGAAGATGTTCTGCAGTTGCAGCACCAGATAAGGGTGATGGGTTCTCAGGCCCCGACAGAAGACATGAAATATCTTCTGTGCAGCCTGGCCTTCGCAGAACATGTCGTCGCGGTTTATGGTGTCGAAGTTATGCCACAGTTCGGACAGGAACGCCGAAGGTCTGTCTGTCGCCCCCATCTGCTGGTGTCCGAAGTCCAGCAGCTGGTCTTCCACGCTGGAATTGTCACGATGTAGCCGGCGCAGCATCTCCAGGATAATGCGAGAGCTTCCGCAGTGACGGGCTTGTGCCCGGGCCAACCCGTGCAGGTTTTCTTGTACTAGCTGCAGTGCCTCGTCGCTAGACAGCAGTGTTTCTAAGGAGCTGCTCCACCTGTCGCTCCCAGTCCAGGAAGGTGACCTGAAACAAAGACCGACCTGACAAATGAATTTCGGATCACAGCAATGACAGCATCAGCAATACATAAAACTAATACTTCCAAAATTCACGAGGCAGTCTTAAAGCTACATATTTTCAAGGAATATGCAAACACCATAACGGGAACAGACCCCATATAGCGACCACATGGTGGCCAAGATGGCGGCAATCTAGTGCCTCAACACGTGCACGGGACAATTCCAAAATCAAAATTTTACGCCATCCACAACCCATCCCGGCCTACATTTAATTTCCCACAAGGTTTGAACAATGAAATTTCTTATAACAATCATACTTAACATCTACCTCACCACACTGCGTGCATTGCAGGGGGAAACATAATCCGATACATAACCGCGTCAACACAACGTTGCCGCTACGACAGTGCGGTAAGTTCATTAGCACCAAATGCAAAGTACATAAATGCATTGTACCAACATACCTCGTACAGGTGTTCTCCTTGCAACCAGGGCCTAATCTGAAATGAGGGACAGAGTTCCCGCGAACACGTGGATCCGCGATTCTTCCGCGCAATAGCGTAACTCGATCGCGCCGATAAATTCACTGGGAAAACTCTGCCTCTCACTCCGGCCATGCTATAAAGGTACACGTCCCCCCCCCCCCAGTACAATCTGAAGGGTTTTTTTAATACATTAAAGAACTAACTGTCCACAGACAGGGGTTTATCTGTCTGAGGAACTACATTTTTCTCTACTAACTAGTATTTCCCCAAGCTAGAAAAGACGCAAGGGGAAATAAATCTGGGAACCTCGAGGGGGCTACAAACTCAAGGTAAATCCTTAGGCATGACTAGATTTAAAGCTAAAACAAAATGGTATGATTACAGTTTATGAAGAACTTGACTATCATAATCCACATACCATGCTAAAAATGGTGTAACATGAAAGCGCTGAGATATATTTGTTTAAAACAGCCTCCAAAATGTAAAAAAATTGTGTAAACATAAGGTGCATGCTGTAAGATTGTGACATTGAAAATAACACACAAGGCTACAGAATTTAAGGGATGTGGTTAAATGAATTTTATGAAACCGCCTAAGCAGACTAACTGGTACCTTTAAAAGGTGTTCCCTCTTAGATGCTGGAAATTTCCAGAGGCCTTTTATTTAGCTTTCATGTAGCTTCCATGAGAAGAAAGAGCAGTAACAGGGGTGTGCTGGATCAACGTGGTGGCGGAAGTCTTTGTCACACTGAACACACCACTGGTCAACAAGCAACAAAAATGGGTGCATCAGACATGGGTGCTTGGAGAAATAACACTTGTTCCCACAGTACTGGCACTGCAAGTGCCAGAGTTACTGTTACTGTGGGACTGCCAGATGACAGATTGTAAAATAGTCGCAGCACCACATAAGCCCTGTTGCATGTTTAGCGGCACATGACACTACGCAAACTGGAGGCAGCATCTTCATGTCTCAAAGTTTCAGTAGTCATTATGTTCCCCGATGTGACGCTTGGTGTAGTGGCACGACAACATCAGACTTGCAGGCCTTGGCTTGTTTTCATGTCCAGTCGCTAACCTACTTATCAGCTGGTGGACCCATCTAGGTCAGTTACCGGTCATTTAGGTCAATCCGTTATGCCCCAACCTGCAATTTACAGCCCAGCTAACTTAGTGGGTGGGAGAACCTTACTGTTAAGTCACTCTGGGCCCAGTAAAAATGGCGGTTGCGATACTTTTCTGTATTCACAGCAGACGAAATCTGCGCAGAAACAGAATCCAACTACATCTTGTGAACATCTCCATCCTCCCTCTCTCTATTCTCTCCAAAGCTCCACCAGTCCTTCCTCTCTATTCTGTCCAAAGCTCCTCCAGTCTTCCCTCTCTATTCTGTCCAAAGCAAGTCTAGTTCTGTCCCCTGTCTGGTCCCACCAGGGCTTATATATCTAACCTAGATGTCAACAGTCAAATCCCTGCTGGGCAACTCACAGTATTTTTTCTGACATTGCAGTTCTGTCTGCTGTGTTATGTGTTGACGCACTGGAGACCAATTCCCAGACCAATTCCCAGTGCTGTACTCAGCTCACTGACTAATATGCATAGAATATGCAGTCTGACATGTATATTGTTATAAGATGCACTGACAGTTGGGTACCACCAAGTCTGTTCGTTCCAGCTGAACTACTGACAGTTGGCATGAGTGAACTATGGACACCTGGCATGGATGAACTAGCGACACCTGGCAAAGTCACACCGACAAATGAAAATTTTGTGTGGGCTGGTCGTCCCCTGGCCTGCTTAAGAAGCCGTGTGGTGCGTAGCGTTTCCCCTTCAGCCATCCAGAACTGACAGGAATCTGTACACTTCTTTAAATGAGAGACAACAGACTCCAACCGATTCTACAAGGATGACAGCCACTGAATGAGCTGTGCTCAACATAGCTGTACACAAAACAAGAAAATACATATCCCGGTCCAAATGGCACCATAAGATACACTCCAGCAACCTTAAAGTGTTACCAATAATATTGCATTTGTTTGTTTATTGTTTCGTTAGCATAATGTGATACTGGAGAAGCAACACATCCATTGAGATTTCCAATACAAAAATAGTCTGTTAAAAATTGCTAATTTTGGCACAGGGTAGCAACATCCATAATGATGAAACAACTATGTACAATCTATGCATCTTATATGAGTTAATCATGTTTTTAGTTTAAGAAATTACATTATGTTCCAATGTCAATGCATTTAATTTCTGCTGTGCATGTTCATGAAGCATCATTATCAATGTCAGTGCCATGACAGCTGTGGGGTACTCTTGTCCCTGCCGCTAAAGTCCTTTGTACTCCCGCAAGTGATCACATTCCTTTAGAAAGCATCTGTATGTTTTCAGGTACTTTTCTTCCTTTAGATACCCTTTAATAAAAGAATCAATAACAGAAAAACACTTGATCAAACCAGACATGACACATTTTTCACTCATCACAACTGCATAGAGATGGGTTTTCTGCTGGGAAATCATAGATTCCTTCTTTCATCTACTTCATTTTGTATTAGTTTCAGTTTATTCTTGACTCCAGAGGGGCATGTAGTGTAGTTGTACTCACTCCCTCTGACCACTCTTCAACTCAGCCAGACATCAAAGATATGTCACCTACAAATACTGCCCATGGTAACAAGACAACCCACAGTTCTCAGACAACCCACCCACAGTTCTCAGACAACCCACCCCCAGTTCTCAGACAACCCACCCACAATTCTCAGACAACCCACCCACAGTTCTCAATCCCGACCACGGTTTTTAGATAATCCAACCACAGTTCTCGGACAACTCACCCAGTTCTCAGACAATCCACCACAGTTACAAGATAAACTAAGCCCACAGCAGGTTTCCAAAGAGGCAAGAGAAGTTGGTAGTAGTTAACTCCCTTTAGCTTCAAGAATTTCCTACTTTTAAATATGGTTGTTGTGTGATCAAGCATGTGATCATATACAGCATTTTCTGCTATGTTCTGGTATTGTCAGTCCACAAATTCTAAGCTTATTTAGCACTCAGTTTTTGCAGGACAGAGATAATCTCAACTTATAAAAATGGGCCCAGATTACTTTTTACTAGAAGTTTACTAGTATTGCTTTTGTTAGCCATGACAGACCATTTAATGCTAGTTATAGTGAGGCAGGGGGTGTTTAAAAAAATTTCAAAAAATATAAATAAAAAGAAAACCTTGCATATCAACTCTCAAGTATAATACTCATACAAGAAAGTCAGTATGATGTACAGATACTATAACAGGTTTTGTTTCTTGTTAGTTTGAATAATGTAAAAATTAATGTGCCCTACAACTTGTGCAGGATTCTGTGAGAGAATCACACAGAAAAATAAATTTCTTTACAGCTTCTGCCTCAAACATAAACTGATTCTGATAAAAGCTCATTTCTACTGAATGGGTCATTTATTACTAGTCACTTCAACCAGTCACCACTAAAAGCCTAGAGGCAAGTACAGACCACAGTCAAGTGGACAACAGGTTGAGGTCTTATCAATTTTTCTGGATAAGACACACATGGAAGAAAACAAGACAGACAAAACATGAAAGAAAAACAAGTGACTGCCGCTTGGAGGGAAGTCCAAATTAAATTTAAAACAAGGAACTGGACCAAGCTAGAACAGGACAAAGACGAAGACAATCTACATGTTGATGTTTCGGGTCACTACCCCTTCGTTCATCAGGACGACACAAAAACGACGAAAAAACGAAAAAGAAGAAGACAGACAAAACATACACCGTTTATTTTGGTTGGAAACACATTGCCTGGACATAAAACAGACTGTAAACTCTGTCCTGACACAAAGTAACGTAAAGATACTGAAATAAATGAAGTAGATTATTCTACACATCACATTACTTTTTATTAAGCAAACCAATAGCGCGGGGAGACAACTCGCAATGATTTACAGGGCAAAGGCCAAGCACGAGCTCGAGAAAACGAATGTAAACATTGAACGAAATGCACAGTTTTCGAACCCCAGGAAGACATGGATATTCGGTTCAGTTTTCTCCATACTTTCCCAGCAGAATTGCTTGTGCATCTTGCCAGTATTATGGTATAGCAGGTATTAAGATTCTTTTCATCAACACGGCCTTTTGATCAAGTGATCTGTGACATAAATTTCATAAAACAAAGATAAACACGGTGGTACCCGTAATATTATAATATAAACACTTTTAGTTTATGTGAGCTAGGCATGATTTTGACACCGTTACTAACGCTTTTGTCTCTAGGTCAAAAAGCAACTTATTAGAGATTTTAATAGAGGTGGCTTCGCTACAAGTTTATGTGCATATTTGATATTATTCGGTAAGGAAGTTGATAAGTTGTCTTTCCAGTTTCGTATTTTTATAAATACGTTCGCTCTGTTAGATGATCAGCGACAGCAGAGGATATTATAATTATTCAACCATATTAAACATTATCCAATAAAGCATCTGACTATATGTTAACAATTACGTCTACAAATAATTGTGATTTTGTAGTCTATCATAAGACATGGCATATCGTCCTATCCATAAACTAAAAAAACTGATAAACTGACTTTTAAAAAAATTATCAAATTCAGAAATTGTGTGAGGTGCATGGAAAAATATGTTTTATTTCAAAGATTGTAGATAACGGCATACCGTATGGTGATGAGAAAATACAAATTTACCTTATGTGTATAAAATTATGGGCAAACCATATGAATTGATTGCAAAGCATTCAACTTTGAGATACTTGTTTTTATTCCAGGTGGGGGTTCACTGTTTGTGCTTGACGTGGTTGAAGATGCGATGAAGCCAGTGCAAGTATTTGAATACAGTGATGGCCTTTTTGATGTGGCATGGGCAGAAAATAATGAACATATACTTGTAACAGCAGCTGGCGATGGGTCTATACAAGTGTGGGATATAATGCAACCTCAGGTGAGATGATCTTCATTTGCTTTTGCCATGTCATAGTGAGCCAGCACATGCACTATTTATCTGTATTTGAAAGTCTTAACATTTGTTACTGTGATAAGATGAATTTAATGTCTCAGTCTTCATTATTAATTGTGATCCGTCTCCCTTTTCACCCAGCATTACACAAAACTGATACTTTAAGGAGTGTAATCTTTATAGAAGGAATATCTAGCATTCAGTTGTATCTAAAACAACATTGATAAATTATTTATTATTGATAAATTGTTTACCTTCTTAATGAGAATTAGTATTCTGTTACTTTTAAGAAAGCATTCCCTCTTGCATTGAAGATGAGAAATTAGTAAACATATCAAAATTCAGGTTTTCTTAAAAAACTCAATGGGTTTTTTTTTATAGGAAAGTTGATTTCACAGCCATTTTCACTTTTGTTGTTTTTTCCAGAGTCCTTTAAAAATACTCAAAGAACATGCAAAGGAGGCAAGTGTGCTTTCCTGAATTCTTTCTTGTGTAATTTAAAGAAAGTTAAAAAAATACATGCATTTTCAGTACTGTATAAAGCATCATTTGATTTTAATTTGATTTGATTTTGAGTCACAGCAAGCAAAGAGTGGATATTGAAGAGAGGTACAGAATCAGACATTTAGGCTTATGTAGATGTCATTTTGTTTTTTAAATCTATATGCTGTTTTTTTGTTGTACATGTTATTTTGTGTTATACATGTATATGTTGTTCTGTGTTGTATGTTTTGTTCTGTTGTAGATGTATATGTTGTTCTGTGTTGTACATGTATATGTTGTTCTGTGTTCTTATAGGTGAATGCAGTCAGCTGGAGTCAAACAAGGAGTGAGAACTTTCTTTTATCTGCATCATGGGATTCATTGATAAAATTGGTAAAACTGTTTCCTTCTGTCTTCTGTCATGTTGCTCTGTTGAACCCAACTTCTCTAAAGACTAAAGAAAATGGTTTATAATACAAACATTGTAACTCAAAACATTGCTTGAGATGTTTCTTATGATAATACCATAGACAAAAGATGTTTAGAGACTTAAAGCTGAAGATGAATTGAGGAAGATAGCCATTTTGGCACTTCAGTCTGTTCTGGCATTCAGAAAGAGCAGGGAAAACTAAAGTGCCAATTAAAGCTTTTAATAGCTAAAACTATGTCACCCTTTTTCAAGTTTGAACATGCAGTGCCATCCCTGTGGTAACCATATTCGATGTTCACCATTACCAAAATACAGATCAGAGGGTGTGGTGAAATGGCCATTTTGTGCTTGCATTTAATTAAGAGGAGTAAGTTATCATTATAGGCTCAATGTTTTACACTTACCCTGCCCAAAATTTTGATGATTAAAAGAGGTTTTAGTTCAGCCTACAAAATATTAAACAAAATTGACAGCATCTGTGTTCCAAAGCTGTTTACTTTATTCCATTATGATGAAATATAACTGGGTGCCAAGGTACTTTAATGCGATTAATCACACAAATACTAGGCGATTCTTCCTTAGTCACAGAGTTGCACCATTCTGGAAGAAATTAGCATCTAATGTGAAAAATACTTAGAATATTAATGCATTTAAAAACCTAGAACACACAAGAATTACAAAGACGCAATATAGACACAAATTTAATTTTGATCAAAACCCTCTTCCAAAGTTGTGTTCAACTACCTTGTAAAACACAGTATGGGATTAGAACACTGAAAAGCTTTGACTTATTAAAAGTTCAACAACTGAACTGAACTAAAATTAAGCAAATGTTTTGCTAAAATGGAGCTTACCATAGGATAAAACAAATTGCTTTGGGGCATGGTTTTTGTTACAGTGGGATATAACACAGAATCAGTCAATAGCAACACTAACAGGTCATGTGAACATTGTCTACAGCGTTGTCTGGTCACCGCAGTTGCCCGGAATCTTTGCCTCTGCCTCAGGTTTATTTTTAATGAATCTATATTCCTTTGGTTCCTGCTACACATTGCAGTGAGAATTTTCACAGATTCTAACAAGATGAAGCAAATGTAAAGTGTCCAACTAGTCGTGCAACACCAAGTTTTGACTGAACAGTGGAGGGGGGGGGGTTGTTTTGGTTTATTGAATAATCAATTCACATTCAACCAGGAGCAATTATGACATCAATTTATGATATTGTCTTTTCTTTCCTACTTTTCAAATTCACAAGGCATAAGCTTAAAAATTAACTGTAGCAATCAACAACAGATAAAGGATAAGTAAATAAAACAGATAAAGGAAATTATTTTTTGAAACATCTGGAAGTTGCAGATGTTATTTCTGTTTTACTACACCAAATGTGTCGAAACATTCCTTGAACTGTTTTTTTTAACAGGTGATAGAACATTGAGAGTGTGGGACATGCGGAGTACTCAAGGGTGTGTTGCCGTGATCCAGGCACATGGAGAGGAAATTCTCACCTGTGACTGGTGTAAATATGACCAGGTGAATATAAAACCCAGCAATATTATAATGATCTTGAGTGCAAGTGAGATGGTACCACTGTTTTAGAAACCACTGTAATACCTAGTGTAGATATGAGAAGGTGAATGTGTGTAAAGGATAAGTTACAAATTTCAGAAATGGATACCAGGTTTGAGTCAGGCAGAATGTATTTCCAAGTTCAGTTCTAGCATTTTGAGGGTGCAGTACTACAAGAAAAACAGGTGACTGCCGCTTGTAGGAAAAACCTTTCTTAAATTAAAACAAGGGAACTGGACCAAGCTAAGACATGACAAAGACAAAGACAATCAGATTGTCTTTGTCTTTGTCATGTCTTAGCTCGGTCCACTTCTTAGTCTTAGCTTGTGCCATACTACCTTGCACAGTAAAGCATGTTGGGTGTTTTCCAGTGAAAACATTTATGGATGTGTGATAAATTGTTGTTATGTTTAAACGAAATTGAAATATGTCTTGTAAATCCTGATTTGGCTGGAATCTAGAAGACTGTGCTTGTCAGTCTTTGAGCACATCTTGTGCACTGGTGCAGCTGAGGCAGGAGTAGAAGATGCATGTTGGAAAATCAGTTTGTCTAATGGTACAACAGAGTTGTTTGGTGCTATTTTGGTTTACTAAACAAAATTATTGTTTGTGCCAATTTTAGAAATGAATGTATTATTTCTTATTAACTGTCATCCTGATTTGTTAACTGCAGTCCTGTTTTGTTAACTGCAATCCTGTTTTGTTAACTGCAATCCTGTTTCGTTAACTGCAGTCCTGTTTTTTTTAAATGCAATCCTGTTTTGTTTAATGCAATCCTGTTTTGTAGAATCAGGTCTTCTCTGGAAGTGTTGATGGAACAGTTCGTGGCTGGGACACTCGATCATTTCAACTTCCATTTTGTGAACTCAGAGGACACCGCTATGCAGTTAGGAGAATAAAAGTAAGGCATATACATCATTTTAAATGTCTTAGTTTCAGACTGCATGACAAATAATATTTTATGTTTGCTTATTAAACCCAACATTTGAGTGTTGATTACAAAAAGTCTTCCTTGTACTAGGAATCTCTACTGCCTTATTCAGTCAGTCAATTAATAAGCTTTTTCTTTGTAAACATCTTGCTTTTTACTGTGGGCTGTGGTGAGAGAGGTTTCTTCTTCTCTCCCATCACAATGTTCTCTCTCTCTCTCTCCTTTGCCTTCTCCCTCTCTTGCTCTGAAAGTATTTACTTCTGACAGTCTTTTGCGTTGCTTGTGCTCTGGATTGTCAGCAAGAAGATGCATGCATAAATTAATTTCCTAGAGACATTAGTGTTGGATCTTCATATAGTTATGAGTATTATACTAACTTGTTTTCAATGCAGTACCATATCATGCAATTATTCTTGCTCCAATGATGTTTTCATTCTCTAGCTCTTTGCTGTTACAGAAGGCGAACAATAGTGAATAATGCAAAAAACATAGCAAGTGCAGTTTTATTGCCATGTTTTTCTGTAATTGAATAGGCTTAAGAATCAGCAGAAATTAAAACGTTTGATGATGTGATTTTGCAGACGTCACCATTTGTGGCCTCACAGCTGGCTTCTTGTTCTTATGATTTCACAGTAAGGTAATGCCATTAACTCGCCGTTTCCTTTATCAGCATGTAAATATTTAAATGGAGTTAAAGTAAAACTCAAGTTACGTGAGTGCATGTATCTGTGGGCATGCATATATCTGCGGAAGACTTTAGAAGCAGCAATTTTCAGTGTAAGCTGCCACAGCACTTTAAAAACCATTTTACTTTGTGCTATCATAGTACTTTATAAACCATTTGATTATGTATGAAATATTGAATTCTATGTGTTTTGTATTTGTGGTACTTTGCTGAACTGTCTGGCCTGTTATCAGCAAAAAAAAAAATTAACTTAAGGAAATGTTTTCTAATTTCAAGTCTCTCTGATACAGTAATTAGGGTGCCATGAAAATATCAACCAAAACCATTTTTTTAAATCCTTTTTTGGGGATAACACACTTCTAATCATTCCTTTGGAAGGTGCACAATTATATACTTTACTTCATTTGTGTCTTTTCAACCAAAATCTGCATTTATTGACATTATTGGCAATTTACCACTCACTACAAACCCTCTGAAAGTGGCCCTATTACCAAAAAAAACCAACTTCTTTATAACATATGCTCCTAAATTCTTTAACAGTTTTCAAGTATTGTGAGTCTTGGGGCAGAAATTTGTCATTTTTTATCCTTATTTTAAAACTGCTAAATAATCAAACTGGTTTTCTAAAACAATAAAATGAGTTTCTTTGCACATATTAAGACAGACAAACTTACAGTAATCATCAAATTTGTAACTTCACCGCACTTGAGTACTACACAATGAGGGGAAAACTTCTGCCATTTTTGTGATTGCTATAGCAACATAGCTGCCTTGCTTATGTAACTCATTTGCTTGAAACATTGCATAAAGAAACATGGAAATGGGTACAATGTATATGCTAAATTTCATTAGTGTGGGTCGAACAGTTATTTAAATACATGTATCTTTTAGTGAAAAAAATGAATGCCAAGAGCTGCCTTAAGAAAAGTGTTAAACTTTTCATTTTAAAGTCATTTTTTAATCACATTTGAAAACTGAATGTTCATTTTTTTTAAATCATAGAACATGGGATATCACTAGCCAGAAACAGATGGAGGTTATTGAACATCACACAGAATTTGTTTATGGCTTAGACTTTAATGTCCACTTTCCAGGACAGGTTTGTGTACTTAATTTTTTTCCATCAAGTTTGACTTTTAGTTTTTTTTATAGTCTAATGATCTTACCTTCATCTGTTTCCTTCAGGTCTGGCAAGTGTCATGATCACATTAACTCTTCCTTTCCCAAAAATGATTTACTAATGAAAGAATTAAATCTCTATATACTCCCATTGACAGGTGGTGGGCATGTTCATGTTTAGTTTACCTGAACAACTAGAAGCCAGAATTTGTGCATACAAAGTGTTGAAAACAGATACCATCACAAAGAAATCATAAAATATGATTTTATTAATCATACATGAACAGACCCAACCCAGTTTTATTTCGGTAATGGCACTGAGCAGCATGATCTAACATGAGTTATAGCTGCACTGTTGCTTTTTCCAGATTGCTGACTGTGCTTGGGATGGGATCATTCGTGTTTATCAGCCACAGTCTTGCATACCAGCAGCTTCTTGAACATTTTGTGTGTGTGTGTGAGAGAGAGACAGAGAGAGAGAGAGACTGAAAGAAAGGACTTTGAATGACAAATATGAAGCAATGCAGTGTGCTATGGTTTATTGCAGACCTAAATTGTCAGCACATGGTGGTGATAAATTTTCATCTGTTAAATATCATGCGAGTACAGTATTATGCTGTTTGATATGCATTGTGAATGTTCTTTAAAAACTGATGATATGATCAATGATTTTGTTTATTTCACCCCATTATGTATGGGACGTTGTAGTCTCCAGCATGCCAAATAATGTGGAAGGTCCAGTCTGTAAACGATAAAGAACCACCCAGCTTTTCCTGAGATTCATACCCTTGGCAAATGTTGTATTAGCTTTAATTCATAATGGCAGGTTGAGCCCCCTTTTAGCAGTCAGAAATAATTATTTCTCACTTGTGTGCTGCATACATCTGAGTTCCATTTGGTTTTGATGTTTTTCTTTGTTGTTTTTAAAAACTCGTTTTCATAAGAAGTATATTTAATATTTAATTCACTATTCAAAAGTCTGTTTGAGTGCTGTGATTGCGGATGATTGATCAACCAGTCAAGATGGCAAAAGAAACCAAGAATATTATGGTTCGCTTCCCACATCTACTGCTGAGCTATGGCCAGAAGCGATAGTCGACATACTGACAACTTGTAGCTAACGCTATGCGCCACCACGGATCCCCTCGGCTCTTGGGTGATCCCCCCTTTTTCTTTCCTCCTCAGCTTTTTGCGTTCTCATGATGTCTATCACACCACCACAGAAAATGTTACTGGTGAAATCTGAGTAAAATTTCTAGGAGAATGACAAAGTTAAGTTTCAGAAACTTATGAAAAAGGAAAGAATACTCGTCTGTAGCCACAGTCGGAGAAGCTACGAAAAGCCAAGTTAGATGTTAGATGACTATATAACATTCTAATATTCTTTGGGGAATTGCAAATTTCAGGTGATCGTAAAATGGCAGAATCTACTGAACGAAGATACAGACACCGAACGTTGAAGAAATTTTATTCACTTCCTCAAGAAAGTGGAAACTTTTGAGTAAGCATTCGAGGTTTCTGTGGTTTTTTGGTCCTTTCTTTCCGCGAGCGAGCATGCATGCCTGCGCTAGTGCGTGTGTGCATGCCATTGTGAATGAGAAACTGCTACGTTAATTCGATCTCCATTTGCTTGCTCGCGCGCTTACCTATATGTGAGAGGAAGAGAGACCGCACACTTCGAAAAATACATTGTGTATTGGGGGCGGGGGGAGGTGAGTGGATGGGTGCATGTGGGCACGTGCATGCGTCCGTGTAATGCATGCCTACGTCTATGATTGAGAGAACTAGAACATAAATTCTTAGTGTGTGGTTGCTTGAACCTATGTGGGGGACCAAAAAAGTCAAAAGAGAGATGTACAGAGCTCTAGCTGTAACATGTAGGGCCTACAGTTTGTGCGTCCGCGCGCACGTGCATGTGTTCATGAGACACAGAGACGTTCTTTCAGGCCTAGGAAAAAACTATATTATCCGCGACACTTTGGCGGTACAAGACGAGAGCAAACGTGAGTGAGCTCTAGAGGTGGATTGTGGGGGTGGGGGCGTGCATTTCTCGCGTGTAAGCAACACAAGTCCGGTGCCACATACACAGCAGATGCGTTTTCGAGAGATGAGATGCCTGCATCGAGAAACGTTCTTTGCGCGCCGAGAAAATTTCGCAGGAAGGTACCTTGCAGGTTCCGTCATATTTATTGTCTAATTCTCTTGACGTCGCTAGAGCTTGTCAGAGAATGCTTCTCTGTGCGCGGACAGACCACTTCTTGCCTATAGGCATCGCGTCTTGGTGACAAGTGACTGACGTGTCTTGGTGACAAGCACGTAGTTCTTCAAATCGTTGCGCAAATGAAGAAGGAAAAAAAAACAGCAAAACCGCGGGAAGCCCTCAAGGTTCCGTGTTGGTCACCCAATCAGCAGGCTGTCGACTTAAAGTAGTTCCAAAAGAACATTTTCTGGAAGAAAACTGTTTCTACGCGTTGCGGTGGTTTCACCCTTAAGGGACGGAAAGAGGGAGGATGGAGGCCGGTACCTGGATCCAACTGTCAACGGTTGCGCCACAGATCTATGGGCGTGACGGAGACGGGATGCGAGCAGGCATCACTGTGCACGACTCTCACTCAGTCTTTGTGACAAGCCCCGGATCCACTGCGCGACTCCGCCTCATCAAGACGCTATATTTGCTACTGGTTTTTAGTTTTGTAGGGTAAGGGGGTGCCTACAGTTTTCGCAAGGCACGCAAGATAATATACACTATAGATCTCTTCTGTGTGTAGGTTTTTCGATTAATTTTCGTATATTAACTATTGAAATAAGCAGAGAGTAGAGCAGTTCGGCAAAGAATTTCGATCAGTCACATCACTCGATATCTCTAGTAGCGAATCCAAGCTCGCACAGCCCCGCAGTGTACAACCATAGTAATCACGTGACTACCAAACGACAAGTAGGGTGGCAGCATCTAAACGGTGACAAGTCACAGAGCAAAGAAAAAAGCATCTACTACTGCTAGGGTAGGTTGAAATGATGTTTTCGGGTATTATTTTCTTTTAAGCCAGCAAGACAGTTTATTATTTACATTTTGCTTTGAAAATAAATCAGCGGATTCGTAATGCTGTCTACCCGCTAGATCTAGTAGAAGCTAAGTCTACTCAGAAGAGCGATGAAATGATTGTTTTGAAGATTGTTGGGTCGTGGATATAATGTACAAAACCGTAACGTCAGTAGCACGGTGTTTAGGGGATGCATAAGTTACATCACAGAAGCGGTTAAGCAGATTAGGTTGTATTTTCTATTTTTCGATTTATTCCTGCTATATCTTTCTGCGATGCTGTATTCTATTGTATAGCCAGGATCTTCATGAATTGTTACTTGCAGTAATGAGTAAATCACTTTTTATTCAACACATGCCTGCCCGCATCCCATAAATATATACAGTAAAACCTCCCTTATCAGACCTTCCCATATACGACCTCCTCCTGCATACGACCCAAAATTTTTGATGGAGACCATTTACTGTAAAAACGACTCCCATTTACGACTCCCTCCTTAACCCGACCAACGACCGACAAAAGCGACCGGTTTTGCGCAGTATACGACTTTCCCTGGTCGAGGGGGAAAAGGTTAGCAGACTTCTTTTTGCAAAGATGTTCACTGAGAAACGAGAAATGTCGATCCCAAATCCCCAGAAAAGCGCAGAACTCTTTTAAATCTAGAAAAAAGATTGAAAGTGCTCCTAACAAAGAAGCAACAAAGAGAAGTCGGCAATAGTATAACAATATGCGTAATAAGAAGTATATTAGATGTATTTAGTGGATAGACGCAGGACACATAAGTATAGCACGTCCTATATTTGACAGGGCTGGGAATTGACCTGCAATGCACTCAGACTGCCTAGTGTGGGCATGCATGACAGGTCAGACACTACTTTGAGCTACTCGCAGTCAGTCACACAAGTACATTGACAGCATAACCCAAACCATAGCAGTCAGGAGGGCCCAGTTGCCCATGGGAACCTGACCCTTAGTCCCTCATTTAGGTAGTATAAAGAGGCTGGCACGACCAGGTAGGGGGCTTTTTCACATTCTGGCTTTTCGCTGTTGGCTTCTTTTAGACTTTTGAAAGATGGATTGGCCGGAGTTACAAAATTGGAGAAAGATATGGAGACAGTAGCACTGGGTGTGTCGAATAAAAAGTACTGAATTACAAAGTATTTGTGGACTTCTGTATTTGTGGTGACATTGATCCGCTCTACATAATGCAACCTCGTCTTTGTGGTGCGCGTGAAACCGTCCACGGAAACAATACTTCATGGTGCCGCTCTACATAATATAACACTAGATATTGCATCCGATATCCAATATCCGATATCCAGTTACAACTTTACCCCTAACGGACTGAAGAAAGTGACGGTTTTGTACAACGTACGACTTGGTTGTTTTTTCGACATTTTAGATAAGGACAAATAGATTAGATTACAGATTTGTTCCTGAAAGTCTTATTCTATGTTTAAGCCTTTGTTTCGGCCGGTTCGCCAGACAGTGCCTGAAATGTTTAACCCAATGTAATCTGCGAGTTGCGAGGGGTAGGCAGCAGGTAGAGAGCTGCATCACACTAACGTGTGATCTCACTAACTGAGATGAGAAAAAAAACTATTTTGACGTGTAGTTCAGGGGTAAATACAAAACATTTAAAAACACATGTTGCAGTTGACTGCCATGATAACATACATGCAGATGTGTTTATTTCTCACGCCAACCATCACCGTACATACCTACATGTACGAACGGTTCAGTGCAACTACTCCATTATAAGACCTCGTTTTGGCTGTTTTTTTTTTTCAAAGTCGTATTTTGGAGGTTTTACTGTACTCATTTGCAGGTGAGAATGCTCGAAATCTGTCGGCCTCTGTAATAATTAATGGTGATTAGAGGAAAGGAAGAGAGAAAATAGATTCGCCTGGGATTTAATCTAGCTAAACTGTATGTCAGCTAATAATATATAATATAATCCCCCTTCCCTCACGGAAAAAGAATGGCGACAAACGCACGTGTAACCATCGTCAACGAGCGGTGGCGCTCCGTAGTATAGCATGGCTTCTACCGAGACAGAAGGTCGTAGGTTCGAAACGTGTTACCGTTACTTTCTCAGCATGAGGCAACTAGCTATTTACAAGGCTGGTCGTCGGGGTTTTTTTCCAGGTGCTCCGCTAACCCTGTTCTCCTTCCACATCGCCCTCTCCTTTCCTTCCCATGTCATAGCTTTCGTTCCTGACTTGACATTAAAAATAAACCAGCCTACCAATCGTCCACGCTTTCCTTCCCCACCCCACCACACTCCTTATTGCAGGAACCGGAACATCTTGAAATCGATCGACTGACACAAATGGTCGTAAATGTGTTACAGCGAAACTCTGCATAGCAGAGGGCGACCAAGGATGCATTAGCCACCCCAGCTAAGCCATGAACGACACGACCGCAACAACAAATAAGTCTCACACAGCGACTAAAGCTTGTTTTAGACCACTACAGGTCGATGACAGACCCAGCACCAAAGACTGTGGACGTTCCCATGTGAGGCACATTGCCTCGGGCGAAAGCAGAGAGCACAGACTATCTGTTCCCATCCTGCTTCCAGGAACGTCTTCACCGGCTGGCGACCCAGCAGCCCCAGGAGCACTTACTTGTGCGTCGAAGGTAAACATAGCCTCCTAATCAAAATCTAATGCTGTTATGAGAGTTCAACCGGAGAGGCACAACTTTCTTTTCGAAACGATTGAGTTTAATTCACAGGTCCACAAACGATACATGTACAGCCATGGGTACTGCATTAACTTTCAGACATAAGGGATTTGTTTCGAAAGATGGCTTGGGGTAAAAGTAGTCCGCGAAGGATGGAGGAAAAAGTCGGGGGGAGGGAGGGTAGGAGGGCGTAACAGAACATACTTGTTGAGAGAAAAGTTGATAGACAGGTAGAGGAGTGAAAGCATAGGTAAGGGTCGGCCACATCGATCAAGCCAGCCTGGTTTCCCTCCCCCCGTCCCTGATCCTTTCCAGTTCCTGTCCCCCCCCTCCCCCATGTTGGAGACCGCCTCAGTGATCTAGGGTCCGCTTCTGAGGCAGAAGGTCGGTGCTTTGAGCCGCGGCCGAGTCACACCTAAGACTTAAAAATTGGCAATCTAGTAGCTGCCGTGCCAGATGCCTAGTGCTATAGGAAACAGTACTAGGACTGGTTGGCCCGGTGTTAGTATAATGTGGCTGGGTGGGACTGAATCCTGTGTTGTGACAACAGTCCCACATGTGGCAGCACGTAAACTTTGTCTGAGAGACACCGCACCTAGTTTGCGGCGGGATGTTAAGCAGCAAACACCTAAATATTGGAGATGAGTTTCAATGTGCACTTGCATCCTTAACTGACCATATCCACGATAAATGCTCTGTCACCAGCCACCAAAGCTGCAAGACCCACATGGAGGAGGACCACGCTTTAGAGAAAAGCTGGAAACATTCCAGCGATGTCGTCACCGGTCCCGTTATCTTTCTCGAGCCTTTCCGACGAGTAAGGTTTCAGGTAAGTGCACAGGAGTTAGTGCTCTCCTCTTTCCCAACTGCTCCCCCCCCACCCCATCCACACACCCACCCACCACCGGGAAAAAATGGGTGCCATGTCCCAAAGCAATCAACCTGCAAATTTCAGCAAATTTCAGGTCGTAGCGAACGGTTAAGTTTCATCACATTATGTTTGTATTCTAGCATCTGAACTTTGAATTTGAGAAAGAAAGATTAGCGCTCAACATAGCCGTATGCAGACGCATGTGACCAAGGGAGCTTACCGTACCCAAACACGTATCAAAGAGAGGGCCGAAAGAAAGGAACTTGCCAGATCCTCAACAAAAAAAATCTGCCATCCCTTTCTTTATAACCGCGCTATTCTTCACACAGCTAACCCTCGGTGCACAACGTGTGCATACAGAGATTCCATGTTGATGTAGTCAGCCCGCTCACTAAGCGAGTGCTGACAACTAGGACTCAAGTTGTCAGTACCTGCCAGTACCTTTGTTGGAGTTATCTTTAGATCATTTAAGCGCTCGGTCCTCATTTGTTCTTTATTAAAGAAAGATTAGATGACACCCTTTTCAGTTCTTGAATGCACCTTCGCCGCTCCATCATCAACCCGCAGCGAAATTTAGCGAAATTTCCGGCGTCTTACATTTGTAATTTGACGAGAAAGATAGGCGAGAAATGTAGAGTTCTGTGAGTGCTACCGCTGTGCTTGGTGTGCAGCCCAGGACCACAACAACAGCGCTGTTTTTCTGTCTGTGGAGCCTCGGTGGGACACGACACAAAGGAAGCAATCGAGTACGGAGGGTGGGGACTACCGGAAAACGTCGAGAGCTTCATTTGAAGGCAGAAGGCAACTGCAAAGGGTCTCCAGGGTCATGTCCTTTATTACGCTCAAGTCCGAGGTAGTGCACAGTAATAATATCCTCGTATATATACTTTGCTGTGCTCGCTTTAGTGTAGTCAGAATCACAATGTGAATTTTTCGCTTCGTTTAATACGCATATATTATCATTCTTCAAGAAGGAGGGCTGGAAACAAATTTCAACGCCCCTCCTGCCTCGGTGTAACACTTCGTAGTCTTGATCAAATGCCATCAAAATCAGGGTAACGACTTCTGAGGGCTGTACATGCCGCATGGATATCTCTTGTAATAATCAAATACCATCAAAATAAGGACTCTTTATCCCCCCCCCCCCCACAACCCTCTTGCCCTAACAACTTATATCGAAAATTGACAGGGCAGAGTTTTACGTACCTTCCCATTTCCGAATTTCTCTTAATGGTCGCTGTGGCTGTGATGCATTACTGCCTCAAGTTTAATAGCGGAGTTTTCTCGCGCTACCCCAGGCTTCCTCGTCTCATTCGCTCTTCTTTTCCGCCCACTTTTTGTGTCTTCTGAGTTATGGCGCTGTAACAAATAGAATGATTCCCCACATCTGGAGATCACTCGAGAATCATCATACGCAATTTTAACTGGCACGTGCCCAGAGATGAGGTCGCATGTGATGGGATGCAGACACTCATACAGCTTGTGCTGGATAAGCGAGATTAGGGTGGAGGGATCTGTGCAGCGGATATGACGGTGAAATATCAATAAAGTACTTTCTTGTTTATGTTTCACAGTGCTCTAAAGCTGCTTCTCTCCACGACTGAACAGGACTTGATTCTGGACAGATGAAGTGCTTGGGTAGAGTGTGGGGGTAGCCGTAGTGGCTTCCCGCAAAGACACTGAAAAGTGCTCTGGGGCAGCAAATCTCGTGTACTTAAAACAAACAACAACAACAAATCGTTCTTGCAAGTCAGTGTAAGGTTTCAAATCACATTGCTCAAGTCCTCAGAACCTCAAGATCGAATGCTCGTAAATAGTGGAGTGTCTGTAATAACGAATAATCAACCGTATAAAAACTGCCATTAGCGATAGGACAAGATGTGATGGAAAATTCCATTCACTTTGCTTAAATTATTAAAACAGTGAGAACAGAGACTCAGTCCTCCTTCCTTCTTTCATTTTTTTACGCCCTTCGTTTATTCCCGCCTTCTTTCCCTCCTTTCTTCCTTTTTCCGTCCTCGCTTTTTATCTTGTCTTTTTTCCTTTTTAGTTGTTCTTTCTTTCCTTCTTTAACTTGACTTTTTTTGGCAGTAGTCTTACCGTGCGAGCAGAGGTAAGTGTGTGTTAATTGACCTTATTGGCCTTCTTGTGGTTGTATTCGCCTCAGTGGGTTTAGATTTTGTCGGGGGTTTTAAAGCTTTGAGGTGTTGGGTTATCAGAATCATCGTTGTGGTGGTTCTTTCCTTATTTAAGCACCGACTGATCAACCTGAACTGCAGCTTCACATACCGTATTACTGCCCACCGCACGTTCAGAGTGAACCCACAGACACTGGTTGTTGCTGGTCGAAGCACAAACTTGGTTTGCCAGCAGCGCGTGGGTCTAGATTATGTCTTAGTCAAACACAGAGGCTAGAAAATTCTGCAGAGAATCGCATCTATAGCGTAAGCATTTTCAATACATTATAATAAACATTGTGAATGATGACGTAAAAACTAGTGCTAATCGAGGGGCAAATTAAACACGAAAATACTGCTAATCGGGTGAGAGAGCGAGCGTCAGACAGATCTATTTCTGGCACTGCCAGACATTTTGGCACACACCGGATAAACAGGCTAATACTTTTTTTGGGGGGGAGCGGGGGTAAATCTATGCTTTCTATTTTAATGGTCACATGCTTTGCGATTCAAAACTGACTGAAATCGGCGGTAGAGAAGCAGTCCGGCTTCGGGCACGACAGACGTTGCCTAATTTCAAAAGATTTACGTGGAAAATTTCAGTCCTCGACACTGCAGCGACGAATCTGTGTATGCAAAGAATGATTGCCATTTTTGAAAGGCCGAGTGCTCAAATGCCGTTTTCGGTATACAAGGGTCTTTGTAGCCACAGATCAAAACTTTACCGGCTATAATATTCCATTTCAATAGATTAGTTCGCGAACTTTTGCCTCATCGGGAACCCTGATTAAAACTAATCGCATAAACGTGACATAGAGACATCTAAAAAAAAAACACACACACACTGAGTTAATTACGATCAGATTGTGCTCTTCTTGTAACCGACAATTTCAGAACTAATTGCTGTCATCTTACTTTGGTACGTGTCTTTGTTTACGTACGTCTTCTGTGTATTTATCTATTCGCTTGTTTGTCTGTTTGCTTGCAGGATGATCCGCTGATCTTCCATGTAGGCCCAAAGCGTTCCCTAACCCGAGAGGCGTACATCAAAACTATCTGCACACAAGACGTGGAAAAACGTTTTCCGAAACTTGTGAGTGACATTTTCTGTGTCCAGCTGTCCGCTTAAAACACTCACAGAGCTGCCACTCTCCCCCACCAATTCCCTCCCCCTACCCGCCACTCTTCAAGTGAAAACCAGAAAATCTGATAGAAAAAAACCAGCACCCAGAAAAATCTTTGCTTTTATTTTGTGCAATAAGAACTAATACATTTTTATTCAAATGGCTTAAATGCAGTATCTGTATAAATTAATTAGTGCAAAGTTAGTTATGTCCACAATATAGCTTATTGAAGGTTTAAAAAAAAGAGCATTTAATTTGTATTCTGTAGGGGAGGGAATTCGAACCAAGGATTTCCTTTGCTGACAGGACTTAAGCTTTATTTTAATTGGTTCGATTTTTAATTGGTGGCGTGTACGTATAGACGTTACATACTCCTATTAAAGGCAAAGGTAAAGGCTGTCCCGTGACCTCTTTTTAGGTCGTTAGGGAGTGAGTGTATGAGACCTTTTTTTTAGGGGGGGGGAGGGCAGCATCGTGAGGTTGGTCCCCATCTCCTCTCCCTCGTTGCTTTACCTGACCCATGGATTAGGCAGTCATTCCCAGCTGGGTGAACTTGGGAAGGTGTGCTGCGGCGCATGGGTAGTGTACCGCCTTTGGTTCGGAGGCCAGTTTTCTAACCACTCTGCTGTCCGCTCCCCCAGCTCCTATAGCGCCATTTTAATCTGCTCAAAGTTTGTGGGTGGGTAGGTGTGCGCGCGCGCACGCGACACACGCACGCAAGCACGCACGCACTCACTGTGAGGGACAGACAGAGGGGATAGGGGAACACGTGTACACTCCGTCACTCTCGCAACCTCGCTCTCTCCCACTGGCGAAAACAAAACCAATTCAAACACAGCAAAGAAGCTCCTCTATAAAATATTATTCGAAAAGAGTCTTCTCTTGCCGGAAAACACAATATACGATATGCGATTAGCAGGATAGATACTTCAAATATGCATCAACTGGTCAACTAAAGTCGAGCAAACATTCATATTAGAGGTCACATACGAAGGCGACAGATCGGCAGAGTTGAACAAGATCTAACCATACTCTCAGTCAATCTTCTCACAGATGTACATTGATGTTGCAAAAAATTTCAGTTAACTCACCAGGGAGTTATGTTGACACAGGCACAACAAATCCACGGTATGTTTCGGGTCTTTCCACTAGAAATTCACTAATCCACTACGGTAAAATGTCCCGACAAGTCACCATGACTTCCACAGGAACAAGAGATAACGTTCGTTCCCCAAGGTGCGGGAGGTCCAGATCTATGCGGGTGCCGAGTTCTCGAGTTCGCCGGACAAGCTCTCAGTCAACCTTTGGCTGGTGAGACGATCTATAAATATCACAGTTTTTGTTTTCTCAACGAAGAATCTAAACTTCACAGTCCAACAGGCTGATGGATTTTCTTCAAGCCTGGAGTCACAGAGCGTAGGTTTCTTTCCTAGGGCGGGCAACAACTAGACGACGATACTCCGGGTTTCCTAACACCGGCTCCAAAAATGACACACTGGCCACTTTCAACGGGCTACTTTCAATGCAACAGCAAGATTACCTCCCATGAAGGACACAGCCAACGCATACAAAAGTCACACCAGGTGAAGCACAGAATAAAAACGTGTGTGCCCTCCACTGGCCTGCATGCAAACAAGGCACCACTGTCGCATGGACTGAGCCAGTGTCCCCAGAGTCCTTTGAAGGATCGCCTACCACTCCTGCTAATACAAAACCAGGTTAAGGTCAGCTGGCGGTGGGTGGTTTGCCTTCATGCGACGACCCAGCACATTCCATAGGTGCTCAATCGGCTGCTCTGTCCCCTAAAGCCGACAGAACGACAAATCTGTCATCCTGTCTGGACGTCGATCTTGGGGGTGGTCCGTAGCGCTCTTGCAAAGTCACAACGACTGAATGGGGTTCTCCCAAATCGGCCCCGATGCCTTCCTGCAGTCACCCGATCGTCCTGCCGCGATCAGCATCACGGAGTCGTCGTCTTGGAGACATGGCTACAAACTGTCTTTCAAGTACCTCTGTAAACGCCCACCAGTCCTTCAAGAGTGGCTGAACAGCGTAAACATTACCCATGGTTTGCAGATGTATCGCGGTTTTTCAGTTTTGCTTTGCCACCTTCACGAGTTTGATTTGCACACATTGTCTGGCGTCTTGGGTGCATGTCTGGTTGCCTCCTGTGGTGTGCACGAACGCGCCAGCACTGATTTCCACGCACACTAACGTTCACTGTTGCAGCACGAAACAAGATGCAACCAAATATATGGCTGAGGTGTTCTTGCAAAGGACGCTTGTCATTGACCTGCCTAGCGGTGCAGCGGGTCTTCAGTTCTTTTGAGCAGTACAGTTACCATAGGACAAGCAATAGTATGGTAAAATAATATTATCAAAAGTGAAAAAGTAGAAGAGAGCAGTGATTCTCACCCGAATCCACTCTAAGCGTGCCATTTCTTTTAGCTCTGGATAAAATGGGCAGGATACAAGATTCAGATAAAGTATCATCAAAGTTTCAAAGTATGTGTTAATTTTTATAGACATGGGAATGATCTGGAAATGTCTGCTGTGTTTGGGGTCCGTTGTTTGACGTCATCACGGCGGTTTTCTTCAAGGAAAGGAGGGGAAGTAGACAAGTTAAATTCTTCATTGTTTTAAAATGGTTTTTTAACAGGTGGCGATGCCCCAGCTGCACTGCATATCCAAAGCTCTAAACAAAGACTTCGAAGACCTGAGCAAGGTGAACATATGTTACTTGCAGTCAAGTGCTTGTAGGCGCACAAAGACCTGTGAGAACTTCAGTAATTAATCGCGTGGCTTTTCCCTTGTGGGCATCTGTCACGTTGCTGGTTGCCTGGTAGTCTCTGGCAACCCAGGATTCTAGCATAGGTCTATGACTCCAGCTATTTGGTAGGCTTGGGTTATTGTAAATTTTACATGTCATATGGATTAAATTCAGCATCATGAGAAATTGTTGGTTGTCCACCCACCCCTCTGCCGTACCTCTCATGTGTTTTGAACTGCACAAAACAACAGACTGCCAGCAACGGATAGACTGCTGTAGTGCATGTCACAGTTTACAAGATGAGTACGTATCAAGTTTTTGCGGATGACCGTGGTTGAGCCTGTGTGTTTCAATAGGTATACGTTGGCAAGAGGGGAGTGAGTGCACAGATAATAATAATAATGTGTTGCGAGATGGGATGGCTATTGACCAAATTAATTACTGGAATATAATTAAGAACCTAGCTCAGGGCGCGTCCTCAATGAGGCATTCATGTATTTATGCGATGTGCGTGCGCATGCGAGTGTTGTCTGCATATAAGAGCACGTGGTCGTGCGTAGGTGCGTGTGGTTGCGTGCTTGTGTGCATTATGGCGTGTTTGGTGCTGCAGATGTGCGTAACAACCCTTGTGCCCAGCCTTAAGCGCCCTAATCAGAAGACAGTGGAGAGCGTGAACAAGATGTTCAACATGTGTACGATCAACCGTGCCATCTTTCTGAGGTGTTGCATGCACTCAATAACTCACTCCCCCCCCCCGCCACCCCGATCTCAGTTCCCCACCTTTCACTCTTCCTATGCTTGATACGCTTTTCGATCTTCGCCTGCAAGAGCTTCAGCGGAGAAATAACAGAGGTTGGCTACTCTGCTGGATATTTGTTGATGGATATTTTAAATTTTGTTTTAGTTGTAACTGAAAGCAGACTTCGTGCTGTTTCCTGAAGTCTGTCGTATCTCTCAAGTCCGAAAACATGCGATTATCATGCATCAGTGATGCGATTTCGACCTTTACGCACGGTAAATGTGCTTCATGTTTGCCGTAGATTTTGTGCTTTTCAGCAGCGCAGATTTTTTTTTTATTATCTTTCAGGCAACTAGGCATCTTACCCAAGGAGGATGCAGAATATATAGCTGGATACACAAGCCTCAGTGACAAGGTGAGTACCATTCCAAACTGACAATGTGCCATTGACACAAACCTCAGTGAAAAGGCGAGTATCATTCCACACTGACAATATGGGGCCTGGTTAGCTCAGTTGGTAGAGCTTCGGACTAGCAGATGGAAGGTTGCTGTTTCGAATCCTGGTGTGACCAAGGATTATTTCCTGGAGTTAAACGTGCAAACTCCATTTGGCCATTTCCCCGCACATTAAACTGCCTTACTGCAGTCATTGCAGTCTGGTGGTTCTTTCAGTGCATAGTTTAGTAATAGGACCCCATCCCTCATAGTGCGAAATCACTGCGAGGTTGAAGCACTGCCCCTCTAAATAACCACCACCACCACACTGACAATATGACATTGACACAAGCCTCAATGACAAGGTGAGTACCATTCCAGACTGACAATGTGCCATTGACACAAACCTCAGTGACAAGGAACACGCCGCACTGTGCACCAAGACTACCTTTTGCGAGCACATCACACCAGCTACAGTGACAGTGACATAAAATGGGATAATGGTACATCATTCTCCATCGACAAAATCTCATAACATTGGCAGTTATATACCTAAATAGGAGGCCAGCAGAAGACGTTTAACTGACTGAAATTTACCGATGTCTGGTGTTTTGGCGAAGCCAGCAGGTTCAGTATTGAGATTACGATGCAACATCGCATGTCGTGAAAGGTGTCAACTTCCTCCTTCACTCTTCAGTAATATGATTCAGATCTTGCTGAAAATAGGATTTCTGATGACAAAATGAGACGTACAGCTACAGAGACAAACAAATCCACTGAAGCTTAACTATCCGATCTTTGTTCTGACAGATTTCCGACCACCCGTATTACATAAGCCGTGCTGTCTTACGACCCATCTCGCAATCCACTTTGCCTCCGACCCCTGGACAGCCCACGGACATCCGTGGAAGAACGAAAGCCGCCAGAGTTTCTTCTCCTTCCCCACACCCCCACGATCCGGCCTTCCTTTTCCTGCAACCGGACTTGAGCATCAAGCCTCGCAAGAAGCACAGACAGCGCTCCAAGCTCCGGGGGTGTGTGGACATCACGCTGTGCACTTGCCTACGTATTGATGACCGAACTGAGTCGGTCTGTCTGTCTGTTTTTCTGTGTACTTGTTTAAGTTCAGACGTACGTGAATCACATTTCTTAACAATTCTGTACCACAGGCAATAGAGCAGGGGAGAAAAGTGCACAAATAAAAAATGTTATCTGTTTTAGGTCTGGCTGTCCTCCTACTCTCGCCCCCTCTCCCCCCCCCCCGACATTCAAAAAAAAAACCGTGCGCAGAAAGATATGTAGCATATAGTTATGCTTTAATCCGTTCTTTGCTCTCAGAAACGTCCATAAATCTACAAGGGTAATTTAGATCTATGTCGAGGGCGGATTCATATGCAATCACCCCTTTTTAATGCGTAGTGTCTGTAAATATCACATACGAACAGGAAATAAGAACGCACATGCAAGCCGACCTTGGCCATTTCCAAATACTCGGGCATGTTGATTAGTTGCACGGAAGGCATGAACAGCAATCAAAGTATGGGTTGCCTTTGCTTTCTCTTTCTCTCGCTCCTTCTGTCTTTAAGACCTGTTCACTTTACATGTGGATCTCAAGACTTTTCTTCACCGGATAAGTTAGCACCCTAGGACCTACATGTAGATTCTTGTCCGGTAAAGAAAGGCTCTTACGTGGACAAAAGGAGCGAATGCTGGTACAGTTTACAGCTTATTTCTGAACTCAGAAAAATCAGCAGCTTCCGTCACCTTCTGTCCGATCAGGTTTCGAACACATTTGTATGTGCCTACGTTCTGTCTAAACTCGACTACTGCAATTCCTTGCTAGCTGGCTGTCCTCTGTATCTGCTACAGAAGTTACAGAAGCTTCAAAACTCGGCCGCTCGCCTTGTCCTGAAAACGCGCAAAACAGACCATGCCACACCTCTCCTCCGCACTCTGCACTGGCTCCCCATTCAGGCTCGCATCGATTACAAGTTGTCTACTCTCTGTTTCAATTTTTTCACCGGTGCATGCCCCAGCTACTTTTCAGAACTTCTTACAATCTACACTCCAGTGAGACAGCTCCGCTCCTCTTCCGACGATCGCATTCTCGCAGTCCCCCGCATCAGGACAAAAACATACGGACAGCGCATGTTCACCTTCTCCGCGTCCACCCAATGGAATTCACTTCCCCACAACATTCGCCACTCCCCATCACTGCAGACTTTCAAACGAAACTTAAAAACTTTTCTTTTCCGAAAGTACCTTGACTGACGTCCCGATTGCCTGTCAGCATTAACTTACAACTTTCTCTGTTCATCCTCTCTTATGATACTTTTCCACCCATCTGTGACTGAAGAACGATATGTATCCCAACCTGTTGGTCAGTGGTGCGTTCATCTCTCCCTCTGTGTGTGTTCGTTGTTTTCACTAGCGTGTCTGTGTCCATCGTCCGCGCGAAGTGTGCATGAAATGTGTTCTCGCGCGTTAAAAATCCACATTTTATTTATTATTATTTATTTATTTATTTACGTCATGATCTTTGTGACGTGGCGGGCCGTAACTTAACTCACTGGACTCGACTTCTCAGAATTACTGGACAAACTTTTATGGTGATCTCGTAAAATGTAGATTTAATTGAGCAATCGTCACCAAAACCTTTACTGCAACAGGTCAATGGTTTCTACACCAGAGGGTGACGACGCTATGAAATAATTTGAATAACTAGAGACATCTACCGAGGGAAAAGATTCTCATACTTCGACACGTTCGCTCAGTCTCACGCAGGCAAAACACTACTAGCTCAAGAGCCCCCACCCTCGTAAAACACACAACTGCAGCGAACTGTTATTCAACATATATTTCAAACACTGACTCGTCAACATCAAATATATCTACAGATTATTTACAGAGAATCACCGTGCTCGTGTCTAGGGTAAGACGCTGCTTGATTACGTCATACCGCGAGGAATCAGACAATGAAGATAACCCAAACTAAAGGGCTTCCTACACTTGCAATGCTCTCAACGTTGAGCGAAAACATTTTCCGAGCATTCTCCGTACACGGGCGCATGACACCTGCAACATTTTACCAGCCAGATCGTCACATGATCATCACGTGTTCGCTCTAGGGGCTGACAATAGTAACACTATGGATGATCACGAACAATTTATTCTGACCGCTGCAGCTTCTGCGACTGCATTTATTTTCGCCCAGCAGTCTGAGAAAACAAAATGGAAAAGACGAATGTGGGTTCGAAACCAGTTGGGAGCATACGCGTACGTGTCTTCTACAAGAATATCACTACACGACTCCACCGAAAGCAGACGCTTCTTGCGAATGTCGCACGACAGTTTCGTGACCCAGCCGTCTCGCAATCGACGGGTGAACTTCCTGTACTAAATCTCTGTTTGAATAGTCAGGGGATGTGTTTTCGTATATGCTGGGATGGTGCTGCAAGAGATCAATTAACTGGAAAATCGTTTTTTCTGACCAGATGACTATCAATCGAAGGCCTAACATGATCACGACCAGCGCTAGACCACACCGCACTAAATAGCAGGATTGTTTCTGATTGGCTGACACGCTGCAACATTTTGAGCCCCTGCTGGAAAATAGCGCGGCGTGTGATCCCCTAAAATGTTGAGAGGCCTCCCTGAAACATTTTCGCTCAACGTTGCAACTTCCATATATGGTAAACATTGCAGAGAACATTGCAAGTGTAGGAAGCCCTTAAAGCAAGAGGGAAATCAAACTGCAAATGGCCTATGATCCCGCTCAATACACAAATACAGTAAGTGACCAACAACAGAGCTCATACTCTCGTCAATACTGAAACAATTACTTCTGCAATACACAGTTCTAAAGCTATTCAACTCTACACACCAATACAGTAAGTGACCGGCAACAGAGCACCTACTCTTGTCACTACTAAACCAACGGCTTTACTGCAATACACAGCTCTAAAGCTATTCAACGACCACAAATGAAGCCATGACACTATCACGACCGCATTTCTCTCTGTACCCTCTTGGCGTACTTGTCCGGCCACTAGCTTATGACGTCTCCTGTCTCCGGCAGGATAAAACCACCTATCTTAAATAAATGCGAGTCCCAGACTCTAAGATAAGTTTACGGTAAGAACAGACCTTACTTATAAGGCACGTCCAGTAGTCCCTTACACGTCAGTCTGTCGGCCTGTCAGCGCAATACACCCTATGTATCTGGCGAGAGAACTGGAGTCCTTTACTTGTTTCCACAGCTTTGGCCAAGTTGGCGAGGGCAGAGGTCCGTGGGTTTACATGTGTACGCTTCTCTTGGTCTTGCTACGTTAACACTCTCTCCATCCGAGTGTCTCTCCCTGTGTATCTCTCTAATCGCGTTTTTGCCTCCTTAAGTAGTAGGCGTTCTGACGCATTAACCTCGAGTAAACCGGTTCTGGCCAGCCTAGGTTGGGCGGAGCTATCAGCCTGTCATGGCTAATGACATAGCTTACACCTTCCAAAGTGTCGGGAAGGGGAGGAGCTAGCAGGCTTAACTAAGAGTGACAGGTGATAACCTAGGAGTGACATGTGACAATCTTGGCCCGAGTGTTTGTCAAGAGGCTGTTCGTGACGTCTAATATCACCATGAATGCATCAACCAGGCGGAGCTGGAGCCCCAGCAGACCCCAGCCTGTCATCCTCCCTGACGTTGTGCTTCATGAACCAACGCACAAGGCCGCCGTGAGGGTGCCGCTGAGCCTGCAGGACGCCATTATCATGGCGGGCACGTCAAGCAAGAAGCAGCAGCCACCACCCTGACACTCCGGGTGGAACTGGTGAGATCCAAAACTGTTCTGGCCTCGAAAAAATCTTTATTATAATTGCAGCTCATGCAGTGAGTGAGTATATCGATCTTAACATCGCATAACTAAACCGTCCCTTACAGACCACCATTGGAGAAAGGGACCGAGTATATGGAGGGGGTCGATAGCACGCGCCGCCCAGGCATGGGGCAGACAGAACGTGCAGTTTCTCGATCTTGACAAGCCTTGCGCAATGGTCCGCATTATATGACGAAATACAAACCATGTAAACAAATGTTCGTTTGAAAACTTTCAGTTGTTTGTAGACTGAACATGTACTGTTCTCTTGGGGTTTTTTTTTCATCCCTTGTATGTTTCAAATTTATAATTTGCAGAATCTGCGTGCAGCATATGAGTGAACCGCATGCGCGTGTAACCGCCAAGATCGGGGATGGTTCGTTTACCTTATTAATGAAAGCCATTTGATACCTATCATGAGGTTTAGCAGATGATCCAAGAATTTATGTATGTACTGTTTGTAGATGAGGAGCCATGCAATAAACTGCAGCAAAGAATTAGATGTGTTCTCGTTTTTGTGCAAGAAATGCATGGGAAGAGGTCTGCTGTTATGTGGAATAGTGGCGTTTGGGTGTTCGTAACGTTTACTTTCCACATGCACACTCAAACAAGGCGAGCATATACACACACACATACAATAAAACCTCCCGTATAGGACCTTCCCATATACGACTTCCTCCAGCATACGACCCAAATTTTTTTGACGGAGACTACTATATAAACGATCTTCCATTTACGACTCCCTTAACCACCGACCGACGAAAGTGGCCGGTTTTACGCAGTACAGTCGAATCCGGTTACTCGGACCACATAAGGACGGGATGATTTTGGTCCTAATAACCGGCTGGTCCGATTACACGAACATGCCCTATGGTACAATTAAGACGGGACGTGCTATACGTAAAATAAAGTGTATTAAAATGTCATTATGACCTTTATTGTGAGGCACACACGTATGGCGAACATACAAACAAGAACTAGAGTCGCATTTTGTTTATTGAAAAATAAATTTACAAACAAATTCTTCGAAACGATCTACACGATACATGTACAGTAATCAACATGCGAATCACAATAAAAAAAAGTTCTTACCAAATTCCAGTCAACGTTTGAAGAACTTATCCAGTGTGACCTGACGCGTTCTCTTGACGGATTGCACTTGAACAAAATCACCACAAACATCTAACACAGCAATGGGACTGCCTTCACGTCCCTCCTGCATGAAATAGCGGCGCAAAGTTTCAATGCATTTCCTGGCATCCTGTTGTCACTTCCACCAACTCACTGGGGCATCATCGCCATTCTCCTGGTCTTCCGATGTGTCGTGTGTTTCGCTGCCATTCGAGCAACAATTGCAGCGTCGTAATCTTCATTGTCATCGTAGCATTGAAGCTCGTTGTCGATGGATAAAAATTCTTCGTAATTTTCTTATTCGCTGTCACGTTCTTTGGTCCAAATAAGCGAATAATATTAGGCTTATGTACATAGGATTTGTTTCGGTTCTTTAAGATTCGGTCCGAATAAGCGGCTGGTCCGGTTATCCGGCGGTCCGATTAACTGGATTCGACTGTATATGACTTTCCCTGGTCGAGAGGAAAAAGGTTAGCAGACTTCTTTTTGCAAAGATGTTCACTGAGAAACGAGAAATGTCTGTAGCCAGTTCCTAGCTACTATACCAATTGGCGGGACCCACAGGAAACAGAGATAGCGACAGGACGGTAGACGGTAGGGAAATAGGGGAAGGGCGGCGCCGGCTGACTGACACCCGCTGTATTGTATGGGGGGGGGGGG